>OZ038485.1:62541963-63141963 GCA_964036315.1 Acanthosepion esculentum
CATATACATACATATGTATATATATATAAATATATTTGAATACATATACATACATATGTATATATATATAAATATGTTTGAATACATATACATACATATGTATATATATATAAATATATTTGAATACATATACATACATATGTATATATATATAAATATATTTGAATACATATACATACATATGTATATATATATAAATATATTTGAATACATATACATACATATGTATATATATATAAATATATTTGAATACATATACATACATATGTATATATATATAAATATATTTGAATACATATACATACATATGTATATATATATAAATATATTTGAATACATATACATACATATGTATATATATATAAATATATTTGAATACATATACATACATATGTATATATATATATAAATATATTTGAATACATATACATACATATGTATATATATATAAATATATTTGAATACATATACATACATATGTATATATATATAAATATATTTGAATACATATACATACATATGTATATATATATAAATATATTTGAATACATATACATACATATGTATATATATATAAATATATTTGAATACATATACATACATATGTATATATATATAAATATATTTGAATACATATACATACATATGTATATATATATAAATATATTTGAATACATATACATACATATGTATATATATATAAATATATTTGAATACATATACATACATATGTATATATATATAAATATATTTGAATACATATACATACATATGTATATATATATAAATATATTTGAATACATATACATACATATGTATATATATATAAATATATTTGAATACATATACATACATATATATTTGAATATATATATATATATATATATATATATATATATATATATATATATATATATATATATGAAGAAATATAGTTTAATGTGTGCTATATTTATGGGATAAAATGCTCAATATCAGAGATAGAATGTATATAAATATAAATATAAAAGTGAACATTGAAGTCTACTGTCAGCGGCGACAGGCTGTTTCATGCTAGACGTAATCGTCAGGCCGCGAATGTTGGATTTTTCCTCGATTATTTATATATATGGGTGAGTGGTGCATTGTGGGTAATCCATTCTGGCAGTTATTTTGGTGGGAATGGCTTCTTTATTTATTTATTTGGCTTAATTTATTTTAATTGTTTTATCTACTCTATACTTCTGTCCAAGTTAGTGTCATGTTGTAGTCACTGTATAGGTTTTGTCTTAAAGTGTGGTCAGTGACCCTTTATCTTCATTGCCATACATTGACATTAATGTCTAATGCCAGTGTTCCCCTCTAATTTCTGATACCCACTGAATCTATTTTAATAAGGTAGTATTCATATAAAATTTTATTATAACTTAATTATAAAAAATAATGAATCACATGCAATATAAATGAAAATAAAACTAGAAATTGAAAATAAATTTCTCTAATTGGGATTTAGATACATGTCATAATTCATCATTCCATTTTAAATAAATAAACAATGTTTTGAGGCAATTTTTAACATCAACTTGAGATTTTTCTTATTAAAAAGTTAAATAATTTTAACACATTCAACATTATCGATAAAAAATAGTGAATAGTGTTTTTCAAGGTATAGCATGAGCAAAACAAATTCATGGATTTGGACGAAAAAGATCCCAGAATGATGTCAAAATCCATGAAAATTTTTTAGTTTAATTTATAACATTATAAATTATTATATAAATGTAGGTAGAAAAAAAAACAAATGTTGATAAGACAGAGAGGGTTACAAAGCACTGCCCGGGGCTCCCAATCAGGCTTGCCATCCCTGGATTCAGGGGTAGTATACATCGGCCCTTTTAAAGGGGCTCTAGAAAAGCAGGCTGGAGCAGTTTTACCATCTTCATATGGTAATGCCATTGGATTTTGAGGATCCCATTTAAGCTGTTATGAAATAGATACTGATATAAATATTTCTTGATTCATTGTAATAAAAAAAGTCAAAATAATTCATAAATTTAAAAGAATCAATTATAGTAAATAAAGTTTGAATCATGTTACTCAACCAATCACCATTGATTTTACCAAGTGAATTATTTCATCTTGAATCAGATTAGGTTCAATGAATTTTTTTTTTTCCCCATAAAACCTGCTGTATACAATGAGTTAAATTAATTTGTATAAAGTGGAAGGACTTGAAGTATGTCCACTCTTTGGTGGATAGTAATATTTAATCCCCTGTTTGAGTCAAGCTAATCTATACAATCGTGGATTTGGCTTAGTTACTGATGTATGGAATTAATTTCTAGCTAAACTGTTTGACATCAACAGTTTGAAATTTGATCTCACTGTTGGAAATATCAAACTAACATCTGAGTGTCCACTTGAAACTTTACATATTATGATATTATTATCAAAGAAAGCTATTAGAACTGCAAGTCACGTAATCTCTCAGTGCATTTAAATACAAGGTCAATTACACTTGATTATTTTTTATGGCATTCTAAATAATTTTGTTTGTTGTAAAAATTTGCTAAAATAATTTACTTTAAATGTATACAAAATGATTTTTCTATAAAAATGCACAAAAAATTATTTACACGCAGAAATGTAAAAAAATAATTCCTTGTCATTGGAAATTGTAAATTACACTTCAAATAATTTATTCTTGGAATAAATTAGAAATGATTTAAACCAATACAAATTTACTTTCGAAATATGCAAAACCTTGGTACAAATTATTGATTAGTGTAACGTGTAAATATTTTTCTAGTAAAATAATTATCAAATTATTTGACTCAGTGTTCTAACTACTCTATCAGCATGGTTTAGAATATGCTAGCTGCATTTCCCCCCACCTAAAAGTGTTTGCCTATCAAGTAAATGCTTACAGACTCATATATAATTGATCAATATTTACCTATGCAGGAGCCAAATATATGCTTAGACTCAAATATAATTTTTAAAACTGATTTCAACTTAAAATTTCCCAACAAAAGTGGACATATAAAAATCAACCTGCCCAATGTAAATCAGTGTTCTAATCCCAAGAAATTTTATTTCTTATAAATACTACTATTGATTTTGGATTAGATATATATTTTTTAGATTTTAACATTTCAAGTGAGGATAGTATTAATAAAAGCTTCATCCAGCTTCCATTTTGCCAAAAGAAAAACTAAGGACAATCTTAGGTATATTTTATCTTGCAGAGTTGTCTGTGGCTTTTTGTTGTGTATTTTATTTTGTGAAGTTTTTGTGATTTTTTGAGAGTATTATTTTTTTGGGGTGAGGGCAGTTGTCTGTGGCTTTTTGCCCAAACTTGAAATGTAGGAAAAATTTTCAGCTATGGTGTCAGGCTGGCAAGATTCATTACTATATGCTTACCTAGAAGAAAAACAATAGTTATCAACTTTATATATTGATTTACAAAGCCAAGTCTAACACAAGGCCACATTTGTAGTGCATCATTATTATCAAATGCTTGTAAGGCTAATACCATGAATATTTATCAATGTGAAGAGTACCATTAATTATTAGATTTCCTACATGTGTTCTAGGAACTTTATCTATACAGCTAACACTATTTTCCTGATATTTAAATTTTTTTTCATAATGCTATTCACTTTGAGTGGCTGTTACACGAAGGCCTAACAGCCACTTAAGGGGTTACAGAGTAAGAGGAAGAATTTATAAGGATATGTAGTGTAGATAACAGTTTACCCTAGACTTGAATAGGCCAAGATTGTAGTGATTGGAGAAGCATCCTCTTGGGAGTCAATTCCACAACCCAGCTGTTTGTGGGAAGAAGCTGCTTGAATGGAATTTACATCTCATCAATGGAATATGAAGGAAATGACGGTGGTTTGCTACAATGTATGCAGCATGGTGGGTCTTATTTTAAAGTTTTTAAAAAATATCCAAAAAAGCTAATAAGAAGTAAAATAAAAAGCAATATCTTATCTGATATGATAAAAATACATACCTCTGACCCACTATCTATGCATCTCTCATATCTTTACAGCATCACTGGTTGTTAGAAACTTATATTAAACTATTATTAAATACAATGTCACCTGTGGTTTCTGGCACAGGAATTAACCATTGCCAATGGGAGTTTACTGAAGCATAGTCATTGTCCCATGTGCTGTAAGTGGAGCTATGTTCCTCCTCATTTTAGATGGGCAAAGTTGCTCAGCCCTGGAGATTCCAACCCTGTGGTAGCACCTTCCACATTGCACTAAAGTGGCTGGGTTGGTGTAATACTAATGCCAGCATGACAGTGGTTGTGGGGGATAGACAAAAAAACAATTTTTGTCCTTGGCCCAGATGCATAAGTATGAATATGGTGCTCCCCGCGTTAAAATGACCTTGTGTCACATCCAGCCTTGGTGAGGAGACTGTATAAATATACCTGTGGGTACCTGGTTTTATTCATCTAGCAACTGAATGAAATTCAAATGCTTGTACATAACATTGTCTGGAGTTTTTTTTGTTTTTTTTACCGATGTCCACCCTATACAAGGTCCAAGAGCCACTCAAGGTAGAGTGTAATTGAAGGTGGTTGTTGTAATAATAATAGGTAATCAGTGGGAAAGATAATGGTTAACCCTAGATTTGAAAAGGCTAAGATTGTAGTGGTCAGTAAAGTATTTTCTGAGAGTTCAACAAACAGGTTCTGGAAAATTAGAGTTGCACCTGTATTATTATAGCAACCTATATGCAAAAATATTTGGGCAAACTTTTAAATTTACTTTTGCAAAAGTATTCAAATTCATTCAACTTTAAAATCTGCAATACTGTTGTGGTGTAAATCTTTAGAGAATAGTAAATGATACATATAAAATATTTTAACTTACATTTCAAAAAGATAAATTTCAAACAATATTTAGTCATTATTTTTCTTTGCTTTTTTTGTAAATTTCTTAATATTTTAAAAGCTAGTTTATTTATATAAAAAATTCAGTTATTCTGGCTTTATGAGAGATCTAACTCAGTTGAGTCTTAATAATTTAATTATGATTACTAAAGTTTTATACTACAGAGAAATTGGACAATTTTTTTTGCCTTATGAGATAGTCAAAATGCATAAAAAATATAAAAATAAAACAAAAGAGCACAGCACACAGTATGGTGACATTGAAAAATCGACAAAGATAGTCTCAGGAGTAATCTCTGATTTTTCAAATGGAAAATGTCACAAAATGATCTGAAAAAGGTTAAGTATTTTTACTTAAATTTTCTTCATCTATATTATCTCTGAATGACACAAAGTTGATTCCTTTTGACCAAGAGCTTGTAATTCAAGATAAATAACTCAATCCCCTTTAAGATCCCAGTGTTACATATGCAACAAAAACAAAAGAGTGCTAGATATAATGTTAACCTTTCATTATCACAAAATAGAGGTCACCTCCTGATCCCCTGCCAGAAAATAATTAATCTCTAAAGAGGTCATGACCCAAAGTCAGATTAGTTGGATGATACCAAATCAGATTGTCAAGTTGACATTTCCAAAGCTAATAAGAAGTAAAATAAAAAGCAATATCTTATCTGATATGATAAAAATACATACCTCTGACCCAGAGTTGCACCTGTATTATTATAGCAACCTATATGCAAAATTCAGGATTCACAAACAACAGCAGCATTATTGTTTTCCTAAAAAACTTTTTGGAATTAATTCCCCATTCAATTAGGTTCTTGAAAAAACTTACATCTTTTAGCTAATGAACCAAACCCATAATTATTATAAATTAAATCATTTTTAAATGTATATATGGAAAATAAAATAAAAGATAATTTTTAAAAACATGTTTGTAGATATGTGAGTTTTAGCAAAAGATCCAAGTTTATATAGGGACATGATCTGAAATTGTACAATGAAAACCTTTTTAATAAGAAGATAGAGATGTTAAAAATGAAATCAAATTCTTGAAGAAATGTTACATTACTTACTTACATAACTTGGATATTATGGATTTATACAAGGACCAAAATTAAAATAGCAAAGATTACATTGAAAAATTTTGCAAAAACTTTAACCAGCCATTTTGGTAAAAAAAGATCTAAGCTTAGATAATTGTTTCTCAAAAATGTTTTTATGTTGTTTGTTTATATAATCAATGAATAAGACTTTCTTCTATCTATTCATTGTTTAACTTTCACTTGAATGTTTATTAACTAAAAAAGGTACCAGGGATGAAAGCTCATTGGAACAGATCCAGAGCTTTCTCACTCCTTGGAGAAACCTCTCACTGACTGACCATGTCTTACTCACCACACTTGGCCAATTGTCAGTAGGTTATTTAACCCATAGTTGGAAGTTTTGAATTCTGAGTTGTCGTTCTGTCACCCAGGGCTATAGGACCCAGTGTGTCCTGCTATTTATCCATAGCTGGAGAGAGAAAAGATGAATTCATATCTTTCCCAAGAGTATTTGCATGTAAGCGAATGTAAGACACTAGACTGGAATTCAAACTTGTCTCTCTGATTCCTCAATCCGAGATGCTATCCATTACTCCACCATGCCTCTACTAAAATGTACTGTTGAATTTGAATCAGATAAAAACAATAGTTTAATGATCTTGGAAGCTATGTTATTTTTTTAAAAGTAGAACAACATAATCTTATTAGTGTACACATACAGTATTTGTGTAAATCAACAGGAATTGTGCAACTGAAAACTTTTATACAATCATATGCACAAATTTTATGAGACAAAGCTTAGAGCACTATACTGTTTCTATTTTTATCTAATGTGTTTATTTACATCATTGCCAACCTAAAATCACTTTCATTATCTTGAATCAATTGCTAGATTTGCTGCCAGGAAAGTTGGTTCCCTTTATTGTGCTAGACAATTTTTCCCGTCTGAATCTATCTTACATATTTATATATCTACGATTTGTCCTTGCTTTGAATATTGCTGTCATATCTGCTTTCGTGCAATGATATTGGTCCTGATCTGGCATCTCACCTTAAGTCACTTTCCCGTCACAGTAATGTAGCTTCCCTGCAACTTTTCCATAAATACTTTCATGGTAATTGTTCTGATGAACTTTCCTTTATGGTACCTCGACCATAGGAATTTAAGTGCAGTACTAGATTGACAAGGTCTCATCATTTTACAGTTGAAATGGCTAGATGTAACTGTAAGTTCTATGCTAACAGTTTCTTCTAATACACTTCTCACTTGTGGAACTTTCCTCTGGTTTTTGCTTCCCAATCTACTTTGAGCTTCAAAAATTTAAATATATTGTCAGTTGTTATCTACTGCTTTCTTAATTGTTGTTCTTTTATTGTTCTCTCTCTCTCTTTAATAGTGTTTTTTTCCCCTCATATTCTCAATCATTCCATAACCCTTGCATCTTAGTGGCTTTATTGCCTTTCTTGGGGTGAGATGATTAAAAAAAAAACAACAATCTAGTATTTTCTTCCTTCAGTAGTATCAATTATTTTTGCTTTTTTCCTTGTGTCTACACATATGAAAACAAGAACTGATGCACAAAAGTTCATTTTCATAGATACATCAGACCAAAGCACCTCATCATGATGTAATGGTTAGCAAGCTTGTCTTGCTAGATAAATTAGGACTGGGTAGTGAGTTTGATCCTCACTGGGTGCCTCATACTTTTGGTCTTGTACCACATCTAAGCTAAACTTAGAAAATCACTATATATAGTCTGTATAATTAAGCTGCAGTTTTCTCTTAAAAAGATTTCATTAGATAGTCTGTATTTCCTCAAATAAGTGAGCTTCATCAAGAAGTAATTTTTAAATATCTGTCCCTTATAATAGGGAAAAATTTGTGTTTTTAATTTCAAATAAACACCCCTTTCCAAATATGTATAAACCTGGTGTTAGGAATAGCACCACACGCTTGTTTTTTTTCTTACCAGTTTTGTAAATTTTATCCCAAATTCTAAATAAGATAATAGAAATCTCCCTCATTCATTTTATTCCAACTTTCCACAAAATAAAATGAAAATTGATCCTCCCCATTTTATATTTTCCAAAACTTTATTTAATACTATTCACAAAAATCAATTTTATTTGGTCTAATATCTATTCAAAGGTTCATTGAAATTTTTCAAAATTTTGAAGGATTCATATATCGTGCTGAAAAATCATTTAATGTATTGATTTTATAAGTTGTAAAAGATAAACAGAAGAATCATTGCAAGTTATAAGACAAGTATCCCAATTGCTTCATGTGGGAATGATGTTTTAATAAGTACCTCACTTGAATAAATGTCCCTTCTAAAGATTCAATTTCTAAATAAGTGTCCTTGGTGGTTATTCAAGGAAAAATGGTAACTGACTAATATTTTTAATGCTCATCATAATAATTTCATAAGGTTTTTTTATTGAATCCTGCAGTCTAAAATTTTTCTCATGGTTATTTCAAGTGACAAATTTTAAACAAGCTATTTAGACAGTCAAGAAGGTAGTAGTGTTTCTAAAATAAGATTAAAATTAGCACTAAGTAGTTTTTGAAGGTTTCTACTTATATTTCGATGAGTTAATTGGTTGTAGCTATTATAAAGGTGTCAACTCAAATGCCAAGATGCATAAACTGTACATCTATCTTTCGGTAAACAGATCTACTACAAGCGATTAGTTGACTTCCTGTTTTCACAGATCCATTTTGTGACAGCCTCTACTTAACTCTAAACATACACAAAGACAGAATTCAAAGAAAAGACAAACAGTTATTATCAGTTAATGGTATTATTCTTTAAGAATCATACAATAAGAAAAAAACACAACAAAAACAAAAAATAGAGCAAAAACAGCAGTAGTTGAGAAATATTTTCTCGTAAATGATTTTCAGATCTTTTCTTTATGCAAGTATTAAATAAGGATACCAGATGAGGGCATCATTTCTAGCTTTCTAAAAATTCTCTTGAGATCTAGAAATAAGAGAATGTAAAGAAATGGGGACACAGAAAACATTTAGCAAACATGGATAAATGTGCCTGCAATAAGACATAGTGTCAAAACAACGTTTTTTTCTCATGACACTGCTTTTTAAACTACCTTCACTCTTTAGAAATGTTTGTTTTAAAAAGCAATGATTAGAATTTTAATAAAATCTAAACATATGAAAATTAATTTATACATTTTCTTTGTTCTTGAGAATCAATAACAAAAATAATAAACACTATTATATTATTTATTGGAATAGTTGGCAAAACATCAGCTAATCGATTTGAACTTTATAAAATGGTAAATAATAAGGATTTCCTAATAGTCAGTTCACATATTTTAATAATTTAGTAAATGTTTATAAATTTATGAATAAAAAATTGTTTTCACATTTATTTCCTAATAAATTGGTAAATGATAAATATTGCATTGCATTAGTTCTAATTGTATTAGTTTTTCTAATTTTGCAAAAATTATTCTTTTAAATAAACAATCTAACAAATAGTGTTTATTATTTTGGTTATAAATTCTCAAGAAACAAAAAAATATATATGAACTTACTTTCATCATATGTTTAGATTTTATTCCAATTCTAATGATCACTTTTTAAAATAATAATCATTGCCAAAGAGTAAAGGTAGTTAAAAAAGTAGTGTCATGGGAAAATTGTCCTTTTGACACACTACGTCTTATTGCAGGCACATTTATCCATGTTTGCAGAACATTTTTTATTTGTACTTAAAATTTGAAGTTTTATGGAAGCACGGGAGGAAACTTAGGATATTATTGATTTTCATGAGTTTGTGGAGTTTAAAATGATTGGTGTATAGACTATCATTATGTCATAAAAAATGTGCAGCATATGTCTAAATTTGGTAATATTTCCAAAGGATAGCAAAAATTAATTAAAGCTGAATAATTTTTAACATGTAAAAATATTATGTGCCATGTTAAATTAGCTTTGTCTAGACATTTAACATTAATAAATATGGCAATCTTCTCAAACTGGCCATCAGCAATTCTGAAGAGAATTTGTCCTATATCCAACATGATTCAGAAGTTCAAATCTCTTTGTATATATTCAGTTAACATGTTTTGGCTGATCTATTCTTCAGCCTTCATCAGATATAATCAATAGTGGGAAGTAAGGAAACCTCTTTTCTCAAGGAATTGTCCATTAACCTATCCACTGTATTAGTCTATTTCTATTATTTACACACAAACTATTGTCTTCATTTTTATTGTTGTTGTCATCACATTTCAGCCATTGTACTCTCCAGCCTTTGTAAAGTGCTTGTCAATTCAGGTAACCTTCAGAGAATTTTGAACTGAACTCTTTTATTTACAGGAGTAGATTGTTCTTGTTACACTGACCATGTCTAAGGATATGTCTCATCTAGTTATTATTTAGTACTGCTCAATTATTCCTTATCCCATTTTGACTGAGTCCAAATACATATTGCATGGCCCAAAGATTGAATTCATAATTACTTTGTCACCAAACTCACAGATCACTGCTTTAATCCACTAGGCTATTGTCCTGTGTATTAGTCTATTTTCATATTGTCAAGTACCCAGATGATTCCAAATGACACCAGGGGCTGGGATATGTGAGTGCATGTGTAAGGAGGAAGGAAGGCTCTTCAACACCAACTTTTCTAAGCAAACCATGTGTTGAAATTCATGATAGGCCAATATATGCCACCTCCTTCAGCATCTTCAGTCACCAACAATACTCTGACAATTATTATTAATTTTGTCTGAGAGAAGGTGGTATATACCATTCTCTTTGCAGATATTGTCTGCCATACCAGATTTTTCTGCCTCAGCTTTGGTTATTTAAGAGGACAGCTTGTTATCTCTTTAAACAACTGATGAGAGCTGAAGAAGGGATTGTCTGAAATTATTACAGCAACTATAGAAAGAAGAGATTTGAGCATCTGAACTATGTTGGATATGTGTATGACACTTCTGAAAGTGATAGACAAAATGTTGAATAGTTCTTATTCATAGAAATTGTTATAATTTATTAAATCATTTGCTTTTTAATCAAACAAGCATACATAATGTATTAATGATTATTCAAAGTTGGTTGTAGCTGTAGCATAATGTGAACATTACCCAAATAACAATGTGAACATTGATCTGAAATAAATTAACAGATACTAATTACATAAATATTAAGTCATACCAGCACCAGGACTTTATTATATTTCGCATAGAACAGAAATCAAAGGATAAATTTATTATTTGGGTAATAACAAAAGTGAACCATATGAATCAGTAATATTTTCAAATGATCTTTGTGAGTCAATTGGATGATTGATTAGTAAAAGATTTAAATATGATGAAAACTGACCTTACTACTTTTCTCCACAAATACTACCTAACAAAAAAACAAAAGAAATTGAGCAATGATTTGTTTAATTTCATGAATAAAGAAAAAACTGACATATCTTTTATTCAACATAAGTAATTAGCTGTAAAAAAAAGTAATCCCTAACTCAGCACAAGGGTAAATTTACAGAAAAGAAACTGCCTTTAGGTAAATGCCATACAGACTCTCTCTAAAGTCTCACATATATATGTGGCACTGACCCTGGCCCTTAAAGGAAAAAGAAGAGTAAGACCAAGAATAACATAGTAAAGGACTATGAACAGGGAGAGGGAAGCAATAGATTGGTTATCCTAGGGTGAGACATTAGTACCAACTGCGGACAGGGTAGAGTGCTATGAGGCACCAGGTACACACATACAACACTCAGAAAGTAATCTCTCTTTAACTGGCCCAAACAGATGAAAGTTCGAAGTAGATGTGACAGGACATTCCAAGCAAAATTTGAAATATGATTCATGGTCCTCAAATTAGTGTGAGGCCTGATTTTATCATACTGCAAGGAAAAAGCTGTTTTCTCTGGCCTGAATCTAGAAATGCCAATCATCATAATATAACAGTCAGCGTTGGTGGTTTGTCTGGCTTCCAGGGAATCCAGGAGGATCATGCTTTTCCTATTCCAAAAGACAGTGAACATCACTTTGCCCACTAATGGTTGTATTTTGAATTCATATATCCCTACACCACGCTCTGTTATTTTGATCCCAGTTTATAGGGGTGAAACACATTAATGATGCAATCTAAGAAACTGTCACTTTCAGCCTCATAGTGGTTTAGCAGGTCAAGACTGATTTATATTTGATTTCTGTTCTTGTGTGAGCATCTGTATCACTCATTTGACACAAACTTTGCAATATCCCAATGTTGCCAAGAATATTTTCAACATGTTGAAACCAATATTCAACTGGGGACACAAACCAAGGCTCTCTTCATTTTATGGGGCAAAGAGCTGTGCAGGGTCACCCAGAATGTGTTATCACACACATTGGTGCTGCCAGTGCTGAAATGCATTATTCGCTTCTTAACTGTGTTTAGATCAACTGTTTGGTCTCCATAAATGTTCATCAAGCATTAACAATTTTTTATCTATTGAGTAACTCACTTGTTTTTTTTACAGTTTATCAACCCTTTGTAGGTTATTTAATGCTGAAACATTGTGAAGTGTAAGAGTAATTCTTTTTTTTTTTTAAAGTAAATATTGCATTAACAATTTTGGGGGATAACAGTGACTTTTTTGTAGATACGAGTTCTAATATTTAATCCATAGCAGGGGGAGAAGAGATGGATTTATACCTTTATTAAGGGTATTTGCACTTAAGTGAATGTAATGAACTTGATTAGAATTTGAACTCCAGTTTCTCATTCCAAGCTGTAACTATTATACCATCTACATATCCTCTATGTTGTATTTACTTTCACGTCAGATTTCATTATACTACACTATCATTCAACTGTTATCTGTCACAAGGCAAAGAAAATATGGGCTATTGGCTGAAAGGCCATTAAATTCTACTTGTGACATTGTGGGCCAACATAATTAAATAAGAGCAATTACTTTTGGTGTAACTCTCTTGTATGAATAAGTCTCTGTATAGCATTTATATAATGGCAATTTAACATGTGCATACTCAAGAAACATGGCTATTGATATTTTAAAGGACATTAGTAAAGAACAAATAAAATATATAAACATAATATATTCCAATATTCATATCTCACTTTATCAAATAATTATTTACAAGTATGTTCAAAATAGTTTTGACTCTCTACTACTTCATCTCCTATATCATACATACAGACATGCATATGCCCACATAATATACAAATATATATATTTGTACAAACACATATATACATGCACATTATAGGTACAAAATTATATATGATACCTATATACATATATAGAATTATATTAGCAAAAGTAAAAATTAGTATTTTATCCAATTTTTTTTTTGAAAAACTGGAAAAATATTAAAAAGAATAAAAATATTTGGGCATCTCATCATAGAATTATGGTTAGTGAGTCTCACAGACCATTACTATTGGTTGGTTTATGGCTTTGTGCCATGTTAGGCTAAGCTAGTATGGACCAACATAATCATTATAGTATGAGGGTCAGTTGAAAAGTTCATAGGCTGACCAAGATATAAATGTAAGTAGACACACCAGTTGGTAGATTAAAATACATGCAAGTGTACCAGCTGATTAGCCAGCACTTGTATGTCTTTTAGTCTACCAACTGGTGTTTGATTTATTTTCTATGACTTATCAACCTTATGCAGGTTATCTAAAGCTAGAAAATATTTTTAGATTGTAAGAATTTGTGTGTGTGTGGGGGGAGGGGGTGATAATAATGATTTAGTGATACAAGTCTTACTATTTTACCCATAACAGTGGGGAGAAGAGATGGATTCATACCTTTCGCAAGGATATTTGTGCGTAAGTCAATGTAATGAACCCAACTGAAATTGGAACTTGATTCTCCGATTAACAATTTTGAGCACTTATCCAGTACACCACCCGCACATCCAAGCTTACAGCACCTGGTATTACCAAGTGATCACCCATCTAGGTACTAACCAAGCTCAACATTGCTTAACTTCAGTGATTGTATGGGAACTGATGTTTCAATTCTATATGGCTATAAGCCCTACTACCTGATGTGTCTATTTACATTTATATCTTGGTCAGCCTATGAATTTTTCAGTCAACTCTCATATAGTACAATATCATAATGATGGTATAAGAAAAATCAACTTTTTATTGCAACTAACAATTTTTATACCATAAAAAGTTGATGATCAGATTATTATTAAAATAATATCAACCTTGATCTATCACTTTATGTTCATGAAAATATGATTAAATAAGGAATAAGTAGGAAAACAATTTACAAATTTGACATGTTTTACTATTTTAACTTCATCAGAAATTTTGGTTGGGGGAGACTGAGGTGATGTTTTGATATTTTGAATTTTATGTTGTTTGTTTTCATTGATTGGGTAGATGTCATGTAATCAGTTTTTGTAGTGTTAGTATGTATGTGTGTGTGTGTGTGTGCATGTTTACATTCTAGTGGGCATTTTGTTTGTTTTGTAACATCCGTGTGCATCTAATTTCTGAAACAGTAATAAGAAAAATGGGAAGTACATATATATTCATCTTCTTGCTACCGTGTCAGGAAATTTAATTCCTGACATGGTAGCAAGAATACAGATACTACAAGACATACACAAAAATGCCCACTAAAGTTTATACACACATATATAAATATTAAGGCCACAAAAACGAACATGTGACATCTACCTGACCAATGGAAACAAAGAGCATAGAATTAAAAAATATCGAAATATCTGTGTTTCTGTCATCCCACTCCTCAAAAAATTTCTGATGAAGTTAAAATAAAATAGCAAAACATGCCAAATTAATAAAGGTTTTCCTACTCATTCCTTATTTAATCATTTTGCTGGATTTAATCCATATTTTAAATTTATGAAAATATATGAACAGTAAAATATTAATTTGAACATTCTCATAATACCTCATTTCAATTCAGAATCTTCAACAGTCTACTATGCTTATTAGAATGATTGAGGTTTTAATAACAAATTATGGCTGTCAATTATTAAAGAGAGATTAAACCCTCAGTTTGAAAAAAGTGAAAATATCATTAAATTTTATATTTCAACTACCAAACAATACTAACCATTAATATATTATTACACATTTGTATGCTACATATTAGGTTGGAAAAGAAAGTCCTGTTTCTTGTTTTGCTATAAGTTGTTGTTTATATCAAGTGTAGTTATGCATAATTTAGCATTCTGATCTTTTCATGTCATTGTATTCAAGACTATAAAAGCAAGACAAACACTATCTTTTTACTCCAGGATGTGGTAGGTAGAAGACATATTCAGTCACCCCCTCTGTAAAAACTTAGTTGCATGGCAAACTGACTTCTTTATTTTCCACTCACTCACACAACCATGCACACACACACACGCACAATAGCTAAGCACATAAATGTTTTTATTTCCTTTTGTTTTTGAATCTCTCTGTATACATGTAAATATAATTTTTTCTCTCCTTTTTTGAGCCATGTTGTTCTTTATATAAAAATATATGCGTAAAATCTTCCATGTTGAATTTGTTTCTTTTGAAAATGTTGAATTCATTTATTCTGAAAGTCTTCAGCCTTATCAGCAAGGAGTCATAACTCCTCCTGCTACTAACTGGTGACCAACAACCTCATCCAATACAATCTTGTAGCATCTCTTCACTACACAGATTTCCTTTAATGCAAAATTTGAATAATTTTTGAATTGAAGTTACTCATAAAAATGACATCCATTTGAGATAATGCATGCTTTACCAGTTCACAAAAGAGTGGCAAGAAATATTTGTGTCAAGAAATGCCAGTAGCTTTGATTGGAGGATTTCAATGATACTCATCTTTCTGGATGAATGATTTCAATTCACAGTCAAGCTCTCTTAATTGTAATTGAAGAAAAATCTTTAGCTGAGCCTGAGAAATGACACAATACAACCTGTCATAACCTGTCTCTATGAATATGGTAAAGTGTTAAAACTTGGTCAATAGAGTTTCCATAATGATGACAATTGTTCATCATTAAAGACAACACATGCTATTTCTGGAAAGGATTGTCATCAGAGAGGAAATGTGGGTCTTTTATAATCAGACTTAGTAAAATAAACAATGACTATGATTAAAAAAACGTTTGTTTGCACCAAAACCAGAGTTACATTGTGACAAGGTTGTGCTCTGTGTTTGGGTGGGATATGAAGAGTGTTGTCCATCATGATTTGTAATTAAATAATTAATTTGGATAGCTATTTTCATCAACATCCTACCAATCCTTGTTGAAAAAAAGTAAGCGTCACTGCTATAGACATTTTGATCTTGCTCATTATACTGTCTGGACTTTACCATGTCAGATTATCACCTTTCCATATATTTACATTTCCTGGAAAGAAAAACTGTACACCATTTATGAAAAATGTTTCCGCTTTGAAACACACAGAATTTATACCTGAGGCATAATGATACCTCAAGTATAAACTTGCTTGCTTGACGAGATTATGTCATTGGAAATGAAGAAACGTATTACTCTGATTGAATTTGTAATTGCTCATTAAATATAAGTCAGCTATATCTCTGAACAAAAATTGTGACAAAACTTTCTTTCCAACCTAATAGAAAACCTGTTTAATATTAATATGTTATTAAATATGATGTCTTACATTGAACAGCCTGGATTAGGAATTAACATGTAACTATTAATCAAGACTAACTACCAGAAATTTTCAGTAGTTTTTCATTGGTTTCTTTTAAATATTAAATGGCAAAGTAAATCACTACTTTATCTATATCATGTGTACAAGCTATATGAAAAGTAATTCCTTTTTTCTTTATATATATATATATATATATATATATATATATAAAATTAACATTGTACTTTATAATAAATTACCTTTATACAGGGCGTGGCAGAAATATCTCTAACATAATGGTAATACATTAGGAGCAATGATGACTTCATCTAACTAATGTCTTACCATTATGTGGGAGGTATTTTTGCCACACCCTGTATGATATACAGTGTTTTTCAACATTTTATGCAAGTAACATTTTTTCAAATATTGACAACAAATAATTAAGTTTAGCAACACTAACATGAACAACTGTGTCCAATAATGTATGGTTCTTCATAACAGTAAACAAATATCAACCATTTTGGTGAAATTGCTTCATTGACACTGTTCCAATTTTTATGCAATGATGACAATGCAAAAATTGTTGAAATGCCTCTATGCTTAAACAATAATAGTAATTGCTAAATCTTTGACAGATACTTTTGTACAATCAAGAAATTTGTTACAAGCCAGGCTACATAGAGTATATGATCTGACAAAAGGGAAGATATAGAAAGCTTTGACGTTTACTGGATGAATAACGTTTGTTGGATTACTGCCTCCTGACAATATTCAGTCAGATGTAATATTTGAAAGGCTCTTCCTGTTTTCCCTTTGACTTTTGGAGTGACAACACAATTTCATTTTGTTCTGATAGACACAAGGCCTTTAAGTACTTTAGAGACACAGGCTGAAGATTGTATTAAACTGTTCATAACTTCATTTCTTTTTTATATTTCTGTAACCTGTCTTGTTAATACATTTATTAATTGCTATTTGAATTCCATCCTTTGCTTCTTATTTTTTACTTGGACTCACATGAGTCTGCCAAATATTGTTTGTGGTACAAAAGTGCTAGGAAGCATAAAATGATAATACTACCCATTCATACAACAGATACAGTAGCACCCAAAAAGTAAAATATCATTGAAAGCCACTGGAGTATGATGTACTAAAGCAATTATTTACTCTTCTTTGAATTCAAATTGCCTCATTAAGTGTGTCAACTGGGCCAAACTGTAAAAGAAATGGATTTCCAGAAAATTCTATTCATGGACATGTGCAGGGTAATGATTGGTGACCCTGACAATTGGAGAAATGGGTTGTGGCTAGAGGAAGAACTGAAGCTTGTTTGGTTGAAGCATCAGCAAGAGGTTATGTTTTGCACAGGAATCAACAGTAATGAATTGGTTGGCCTCTGGATGGATGATAGTGTTAAAATGGCCTACTTTGAATTTCTAAAAGCCGACCTTCAGACATAGCTTAAGAAGATGAGGATTCAAAGTCATTTTTATGTGCAATAATGTGCCAGCTCATACTGCTAGTGTAATTAATGAATATTTAGGTAAATTAGGGTTTAAAAGATGACAGTTATATGACATGGCTGCCATGTTTCTTGGATTTAACACATTAGTATTCAACATGCTCAAATCCACCCTGTAATATTGGCTCTCAAAGTCTCACTATTTGCATGACTTCCTGTATTATTTGCAAAGATGTTGTCATATTATGGCAGAGTTTATATGGATCAGGTTATAGCAGGTCGAACATTGAAAGTCAATATTTACAGGATGGGTTTGGGCAGGTTGAATGCTAAAGGGTTAAACCACATTGATAGTCATCAGAGCATTAATAATTTATTAGAGAGAAGGAAAATAAATATAACTTTTCTGCTTTGCTGTTGCACCCAGCTTGTCATGAGCAGTTTTTAAGTCATTTCTCTAAATAAATTATTGCTGAGTTAGTCATTAGCTTTCATTTTTTTTGTTCTCTTTACTGCTGTAACCTAAGCTTTTGGGATATTCCACGGACAAAAGACTTATATTTTGTGACTTTCCAACCATTAATATTATAGTTATAGTCATTTTTCTTATTTGCATAAAATGCTGGAATGCACTGTAGTTCTTATTTTAGTATTATATAAACAGTATTTTATGTACTTAACTTTAACATTAAAATGATTATAAGTTTAACATTACATGTGAATATAATGAGCAGCTTCATTTAAAATTTTTAACCTTTGTGCCTGCAAAAAAAAGTGTGTCAATAGGACTTTTTTTTTTCTTGACACTGCTATTATTTTAACTACTTTCACTCCTCAGCAATGTTTTTTGTTTTAAAAAGTGACTATTAGAATTTTAATAAAACCTAAACATATGATGAAAGTGAATTGATACACATTTTTTCTTCTTGAGAATTTACAACAAAAATATTAAACAATTTGTTAAATTGTTTATTTACAAGAATAATTTTATATCTACAACATTCTAAAAACTAATACAATTGTTTTAAAACTAATGCAATGCAATATTTATCATTTACCAATTTATAAATAGATATGAAAACATGTTTTTGTTCATAAATTTATAAACATTTACTAAATTATTAAAATATACAAATTATAAGGAAATCCTTATTATTCACCATTTTATAAAGTTTGAATAAACTGACAATTAGCCAAGGTTTTGCCAACCATTCCAATGAACAACATAATAAATAGTGTAAATAAACAATCTAATGAATAATGTTTATTATTTTTGCTGTCAATTCTTAAGAACAAAGAAAATGCATAAATTTATTTCATATGTTTAGGTTTTATTATAATTCTATTCATCACTTAAAAAAAAATTGCTGAGGAGTGAAGGTAGTTAAAATAATAGCAGTATCAAGGGAAAAACAGTCCCTTTGACACACTGTTTTTGCAGTCACAAAAGATTACCAAAATTCTTTTTTGTATAGGCATTACAAAATTGTAACATTACGAATGACAGATATTTTTCTTAAACAAAATAAAACTGTTAGGATAAAATTTAATTGAATATGCATTTTCAGTATATTTCCTTAAAGTTAAAAGACCAAATAGATTTCAATCTTTGGAGACGATCTCTGCATTGTTATATAAAGATAATGCACCGATAAATTTGTCCCTTATCCTTTGTTACATATTTTTCATAATAACTATCATGTTAAAGGTAGATCATACATGAATTTATTTCACAAAGTTTAATGATGATCTAGGAAGTCATTAAAAGTGGTCTATAATTTATATCATTTAATGAATTATGAGCTGAGAAACAAAGTAATTTAAGTACTTTTACATAAATTAAAAATAATATTTAAGGATAAATAGAATTTTGATAAGTTTATACAAAGATTAAAAAAATAGGAAGGTACTTTTCAAAAGCCTTCACACATCATACATAAAATGAAATAAGGAATTTATACTTAAATAATTACACAAATGATTTTACACTTTTATATATTGAACAATGACATGTAAGCATGTGTTAGAGATGAAAATGGAATGGAATTAACCCTTTTTAGTGTTTTTGTTAAAAAAAAAAGAAAAAAGTTTATCGCATAACAGCATCAGTTTCCTTGAGCAAACTCTCAGCTCCAAAATCTTCAAGAGTTGTGGAATAGGTATAAGTCTGTTGAGTATCCGTTGGCAGAGCTGCCGCCTGTATAGTTGGGGTATCTGCTACTGCAGGCAATGCTACTGTCACAGGTTGTGCTTCAATGATTGTGATGGGTTGTAGGGCTGAAGCGCTAGCTGGCATTACTGATGTACCTGATGGGTATGCAGGAATTAGCTGAGCATGGATTGTTGTCCCGTGAGAGTCTGTTGATTCAGTAAAGTGGACAACATAATGGTCAATCACAGCATCTGCAGTTTTGGTGGTCAACTCCCCAGCTGATACTGTCGTATCAATTGTTGCAGTCTGAGGAATTGCAATTGTACCATCTGGACCTTGCTGGCCCACTGTTGTAGCTTGAGCCAATACTTGATTATTGGCAAGAGCAGCAGTTGTAACAGCATTGTGCTGACCATCCAAAACCCCTGCCTCATCTGGACGCACACTCAGAGTGGCTGTGTCTGTTGCATCAAGAACCATGTGGTCCCCTGTTTGTAGGCTTTGAGTATCATGAAATGCATTAGGAATACACATCTGAGGCAATATTTGTGTCTTGGCTGCAGTCCTCCCTCGAGGTCGACCACGTTTGCGAGGGGCCTGTTCCTTTTCTCCATTTTGTTTGTTCATTGTGTCTGAGGTCACCGTTATCATACGCTTGCGGGGACGGCCTAATTTGCGCCGATTACGTGGACGGAATATCTGTGGATCAGAGCCAATCTTGACCGTGTGGCACTTGTGGTCTTGGTAAAGCTTAGGTCGGAAGAAACCACGCCCACACTTCTGGCACTTGAACTTATAGTCAGCCTTATGGCCACGTTCATGTTCAACAAGATGGGGCCGGCGGCTGAAGCCTTTTCCACATTCTTTACATTTAAATGGTTTCACACCACTGTGCGTAATGATGTGTGCCTTTAGCTTATCTGGTCGGTTGAATTCCTTTGTGCAACCTGGAGAAAAAAAATGTAAAAATGGTCATATCAATAAATGGCTTCTCTAATTTGTGAATAAAAAAGTTTAAAAATATTACATTCAAATAACAATGATATTAAAAATGAATTTTTGTGCTAAATCTATAAAAGGAATTTTATTTTTATTCAAATGATTCTATTTTTTTCAGTATTTCAATTATTCTTTATTATAAAAACTGAAATCTCTTTGGAACAATGCTTAATACTTTCAGTACCAATGTTTTTTTTATTTTGTTTTTTGCTGACATGTGGGCAAAAAACAAAATAAAAGAATAGAAGAAAAATGGAGATTCTCCAGATACTAAATAGAACTAAATTAATTAATTATAGAAATGTGCAGTGAAAAAATGAAAACAAGGCACAAATTTCAAGAAGGGGCACATTAACATATTGAATAGGGTAAACATGCATTAATAGGCAAACTTGGACCATCATGCCCGCAAAAAAACAGTGTGCCAAAATGATGGTTTTCCTTTGACATCGCCATTATTTTAACTACCTTCATTCTTCAGCAACGTTCGTTTTAAAGAGTGATGATTAGAATTGGAATAAAACCTAAACATACGATGAAAGTGAATTTATACATTTATACAAAGAAAATTATTCTTTCTAAATAAAAAAAATAGAACTATAATAACAGATTTCTGAGTCTGAGCTGGGCAGCTGTACTTGGACTCAGTGGAAATGCAGCAAGCAATAACTGTGCAGTACTAAATAAGAGATATTCCTAGACATGGTCAGCAGAATGAGAATAATCTACCTCTGCAGATTAGATAATGGGTTCAGTTCCAAATACCCTGAAGGTTACATGGATTAATAAGCACCTGATGAAAGCTGGAGGACACAACAATTGAAACATTGTGAAACTGCATGTAAAATAAATTGTAAATAATGAACAAAATATATTTTACATATAATTTTACATCTGAAATTTTAAAAGGTTTCAGATTTTAAAATTATTTCCTCCTTTGAAGCAACAACTTTATAAAATTTAATAGCTTATTTATCAAAGAAAATGAGTAAATTTCAATTAATCAACAAAAACAGTTTAAACTTGGATAAATCATGAATAAAAACTAAATATAATCAGAGTACTGTAATGTAAACAAATGCAAGGGGCATAACCCTTCAAAGAATATTCGCAGTGGCGCGAGATTTGTATTGAGCCCCGAGAAAACAACGAGAGTTAAGGGCATGTATGAGCTTAAATAGATATACCATAGTCAATGGTACAATAAAGAAAGAGGTATATAGAGAAGCTCCTCTTTTGTATGCCTATGGGTCTCCAGAAAAATCCATAAAACATTGCTAGTACCAAACGATTTTTTGTATTAAGCAGATTCTCAAGAGCTTTAGACAAGTGTTGAAGGCTTTAGTGAATAAGCAAATAGGTTTTTCTCTCATCACATTTTTAGTAAATAAATAACATTATTGTTAGTATCAGTCTTTACTTTTATACTTTTATCGTCCAGCACATATACATACAAATATTCTTACAATGAATTAGATGAATGGCATTTGGTTTGTACTTAGAAGTTTTAATTTGTTTTGTACCTGTAAAATTGCGAAAGGGACATTTGTGTTTCTTTACTGATTCATGTATCAGCATATGTCTCTTGAGTTTGTCCTTTCTGTTAAATGCAGCGGAACAAATTTCACACGTGAATGGTTTCTCTCCACTGTGGATGAGGACATGCATTTTCAGATAGTGCTCAGTCTTGAACCTTTTCTGACAAGTTAGACAGGGAAACTGACCTAAATAGAAGAGAAAATTTCATATCAAATAGAATTAGTGAACCAGTATAAGTAAGGCTGAAACATATGTTAGTAATATTGGTTATCACTTGATGTCAAAGACAATTTGTGAGAAAAAACAGGGAATCTAGATTGCTTGATTTGCATAATGACTGAATATTTAGTACACTGGAAAATAAAAATGATTACTAATTCAAATTTTGGCTGTCGAATATTCAATTTGTGGCACAATGGATCCCTGTTTAATTGATTAGGATACCTACATAGTAGAGTGGACTGTGAATGATTTTATCAGGGCCTGGAGCGACTGGCAATTCTATGACAACCAATAGCAAAATTAAGACGTGAGAGTTTCAAAGCATGCTAGATAAAGGGAAGTTGCAGTCAGAGTAAGAAGAGAAGTAGCGTCAGAGGGAGATAGAATTCTTGCTGGCCAAAGAGAGGGACTAGCCATGAGAGAAAACAGAAATAGCAGCAAAGATACTCCAAGTGTCACTTACCAACCCCTAAGCAGTGCCAGGTGACCTTATCCATCCCTAAATAAAGAACTCTGTTTATCAGAACTAACATACTTGTCTTTTATACCAAGATGATATTGCAAGATGACAGTATTCAAGACTTTTCTTCCTGTCTTATATATCATCGTCAGTTTCTTTTTTGAACATAAACTATGCTTTTCCCATTTTTATTTCACATCAATGCAAATGAGAATTGAACCAGAGCATGGGACAAAAGCTGACCAGGAGACTCAAGTGTATATTCACAATTTTACATTTATATCCTTTGGCAAAAGCATGAATCACCATTGGCTGGTCATTCTGTTAATGGTATAGTAGGATGGTGGATAGAGAACAGAAGAATCCTCTCACAAGTGTTAACTTTTGATTAGTCTTTTCTTGATTATTATTTCTGTTGCTCAAAACTCATAGGTCCTTCTTCTATGACCATTAAGTAAGCAACATGAAGTAAAAATAATGAATAAGTCACTAGTGAGATATATTTTTGTTTTCTAACCTATGCTGTTTACTACCAAAGAGTTTTAGAATAATAACCTGAGAATTTTTATACAAAGTAACAGAAACTATTTTAAAGAAAAAATAGTCAAAAAATAATACCAATGTATATTTATGTAGATGTAAAGATTGTTTTAATTGATTTGTTTGTTTTTTTTTACGGCTTATCAACCTTTTTTAGGTTATTTAAAGCTATCACATTTTTGGATTGTAAGATTTTTTTGGAGAAAATTATGATTTTCTGATACAAATCTTACTATTTAATCCATAGCTGGGAAGAGAAGAGGTGGATTAATATTTTTCCCCAAGAGTATTTTCACATAAATGAATATAACAAACTCAACTGGAATTTGAACTTGGCTTTCTGATTTCTTATTCTGAGCCTTTATCCGTTACACCAGCTGCACATCCAAGCTTACAGCACCTGGTATTCCCCAGCAGATGTAAAGAGATGTCTGAGTGTGTATGTATTAAAATATTACATTTTCCTGAATGGCCATAAGATCTTAATGTCATTGATAACTTGACACTCTTCTGACAGGTTTAAAGTAATGATGTTGCATCAATCAAATTCAGAGTTTGCTAAAAAAGATCAAGACTGTATTCGAGAGTGACTGTTGGCATTATTAACATTAATCTTTCCTCTTGACTGTTTTTATTTTTGTTAACTGTAATATGAGTTAAAGCATACCAGTAATACCAAAACATTACAGTAAAATTATTAAAAAAAAAATGTGAAAAACAGAAACATTATTTCTTGGTTTATTAACTATTATACAATAAAAACCTAGAAAAAATTTTTTTTTTTTTACATTTATTCATTGTTAAAGAAGACAAGATTATATTATGGTGGAAATGAAAGCCCATATTAATACAAAAGAGACAAATAGAGATAACTTACCTATACTCCCATGTGTGGGTAGGTGTCGCCGCAAATATCGTTCACAAGGAAATATCTTTTTACAGTGCGGACATGGGAAGTCATGTGTTGAAGTTGACAAGTGATGTTCCAGAGCTTCTGGAGTGGAATATTTATTTAAGCATTTTGTACACTGAAAGTGTCTGCATAAAATAAGAAAATGAACAATGAAAAGATGTTAGTGGCTTCAAAGAAAAAATTCTCAAAAAAATTTGCAGGTCATTTTAAAGACACATTTATTTTTATTTTTTTCTTTGGCTATTTTTTTTTTGAATTATGGTTTTAGATATATTATTGCTATCTGTCCTTTCTGACACTGCTTTAAGATGCTGTCTTAAATTTTTAATAGTACATACTCTTTAAAAACAGCAAAGTATATCATATGTAGGATTTAAAATACATAATAATTAGATCAGCAATAGAAGAAAAACAATGTGGTTTTATACAAGAAGCTAGAACAAAAAAATACTATAATCATGACCAGAATACTCTCAGAAGAGGCAATAGAAATACAGAATGGCTTATAGCTGTGTTTCATATATTATACAAAAGAGTTCAATAAAGTATTGTATGCAAAAAAAAAAGAATCAAATGAAGTTTGCCAATATAGAAAGAGGAGTGTGACAAGGATCTATTTTCTCACAAGATTTACTTAATCTATACATCAAGTTGATTTTTAGAAAATTAGAGGATCTACCAGGATTTATTATTGATGGATATAAACTTAACAACATATACTACACAGATGACACTGTACTGATGGCAGATTCATAAGGAAATCTATTAGATAAAGTAGCTGAGAAAAGTAAAAAGAAAAGATTGACTATTAGTTGTTAGAAGATAGAAAGCATAGTGGTGAGCAAAAGAGACAACCCAAGATGTGAGCTACACACTGGGGATGTCAAAATTTGAGAAGTACGGAATGTCAGCTATCAGAGTAGCATAATAACAACCAATGGAAAATGTGACATAAAAATTCAAAGGGGCGTTGGGAATTGCAAAAGATACCTTTCAGAAACTGAGCCAAGTATGAAAGGATCAAAAAATGATATTAGTAATGAAGAAAAGCATGCTAGATTACTATCTGATGTCTATACTTCTATATGGCAATGAGATTTGGACAATTTTCTCACAAATAAAAAAAAAAGAAAATAAACTCTTAATACAACCAATATATGGTTCTACAGATTAATGTTGAAAATACAATAGGTAGTGCATATGACAAATGAAGAAGTCCCAAAGAAAATAGGAGCTATAAAGAAATTGATGATAACCAGAAAGAGGTAGCTGAAATCTTTGAAGCACAATAAGAAAAGCAGTCCTGGAGATTACATCAAAGGCAAGAGAAGCAGAGAAAAGCAGCGAGTAACTTAGTTGACAAGTTTATGCAAATGGATAAAAGAACAAATACCATAAACATAAAGGAGAAAGTATTGTTGAGAGCAACAAAAGAAAGGAAGTTGAGAGGAGCCACAATTGCCCATGAAGAGACATGAGAGAGATCATAATTAACTTTTAGCAAGGTCCTGTAAGCTATTAGTGTTATTGGGGACACCACATGTACTGCAGCAGCAGTGGTGTCACTTAGGTAAGAACACCTGACAGAGCCCAATCCTCTCCAGGCTGGTTGCTAACCAATGCTACAGAACCCAGTCTGTCCTGCTATTTAGGCATAGCTGGAGGCAGAAGATGAATTCATACTTTTCCCAAGGGTATTTGAACATAAGTGAATGTAACAAACTTGGTTGTAATTTAATCTCTGCTCTTTCATATTCTGAGTGACTATTCATTACATCACCATGCATCCACCATATATACAGGTGATTGAAAAGAAACCCCCTATTTTAGGTATGATTGACTCTCCCGTTTTAGGGAGTTACTTTCTTTTCAATCACCTTTATATATATATATATATATATATATATATATATAGAGAGAGAGAGAGAGAGAGAGAGAGAGAGAGTAAAGAATAACCAACGACCTAACACCTTAGACAAGGAAAAATCCCAAACAAGGAAAGAAAAAAGAAAGACCAAAAAGCAAACACCTATCTATGTAGTAAAGTGTTTCATGTCCAGACTACCCAGACAGAGCAACAACATAGGAGACAGCTCAAGCTATTACTCAAGTTTTATGCTATCACAATCTTCAGACAACTAGAACACCCTAGGCGTTCTAATCACTTGAAGATGGTGAGAGCATAAAAAAACAAAACAAAATCAACCTTGTACCAATGAAAAGTGCATATATAAAAAAATGAGAAATAAAGATGGTCAATTGCTGATACCCTCTGTCGAGTGGATGAAGTGATTGCTAGAGGGTTTGTCTATGAAACTCTGGTGTCAGGATGCTAAAGGTAACACCAATCAGCTAAGTGACAAACTTTATATTTGTATAAAATTATGTTTTCTTTTTTCAATCAAATCTTTGGGATTATAACAAAATATATTAAAGACAATGTGACAACAGTCAACTAGAAAAACTGCTTTGAAATACAATAGGCCAATAGTAATATATTGTTGTTTTATTTCAACTTTGTATATAAGGAAATTCACCATTTTATTTTGAGCAAACTTCATTAAATAGAAAAAAAAACATACTGGAAAGTAGTTTAGCAATTTATTTATAAACAAATATAATCAAAGCTTAAACAACTATTTATAGAGTTTTAACTTTTCATTTTTAATGGACTAAAACTAATAATAAATTTTAATAAATATATACTAGACAGTATTGTAAACTAATTTATAAAAAAAGTTTATAAAAAATGCATTAAGTCAAAAATTAACTTTATTGTGTGGGTTGTGCCACACCAATTCCATACTAAGAATTTCCATACTAAGAATTTTCAATCCAATAATCTAACTTTTTAGATATCATTTTGTAGTGTCATTCTTTTATTAGGCATTGTGGTGTAAGGCATATATAAGGTCTGGTAATGGCATCTTGTGATCGGATCCAACCATGTTAGAATTGGATGGCTACCAATGAAATCATTCAAGTCAATGGAGGCCAACACTCAACAAAGTTGCACTGGCGACTCAACTGACAGGGAGGACTTTAAAAAAAAATACTGCCAATTTTTGTCAATTGCCTGTTTCCAGCCTTCTAAAAATGTAAACACAAATTTACCCTCCTAAGACTAGGTTCAGCTGTCCATATTTTGAAGAGAATAAAGTTAGTATAAAGATAAAGAAAGCTCAGTATCAGTACAATGTTGGGATTTTGAAGCAGATGCAAAAGAAGAGAATATCTACATAAATTGCAAAAAGAGTATCTATTATAAAAACTTAAGGAATAGAAAGATAAAACTGATCACTAAAGGAAAAAAATAATTCTCTGCTTTAAAAAAAAAAGTAAAAAAGTTTCCTTTTTCTCTGATGGGCTATTGTTAAATAAAGTGTTTTAACCAGCACAAAGGATTGAAAGGAAAGATTATATTGAATCAATTGCTAGGTCTGCTGCTAGGAAAGCTGGTTCACTGTGTTGAACAAAACAGTTTTTCTCACCAGAATTTCTTGCACATTTATAAGTCTACTATTTGTCTATGCATTGAATATTGCTGCCACATCTGGTCTGGTGCTTCTGTTATGTATTTAGAGATTCTTGATACAATACAAAGAAGAATCTGCAATGTTATCGGTCCTGACCTAACATCACAGCTTCAGTCACTTTCCCACCTCTGTAACGTAGCCTCCCTGTGTCTTTTATATAATAAATATTTCCATAGTAATTGTTCTGATTAACTTTCCCCTTTGGTACCTCAACATTACAATTTTAAGCACAGTACTAGATTGGCAGCTAGGTATCATCATTTTACAGTCGAAATTGCTAGATATAACCATAAATTCTATGCTAACAGTTTCTTCTCTTGCACTTCTCACTTGTGGAACTCTCTTCAGGTCTCTTGCTTTCCAGTCAACTTTGATCTTTAAAAATTTAAATGCAATGTCAATCTGTCTTAATTCTTTTATTTTTATTGTTCCCTCTCTTTAATAATGTTTTTTCTTTTTCTCATATTCTTTTACACTCAGTAATCTCTCGCATCTTCCTGGCTTTATTGTCTTGCTTGCAGTGAAACGAATAAAAAAAACAAAAGAAATTACAATACTTGCAGTTTTCAGAACTTTAGAACTATTTCCTACCTGGGTCCAATTCGGTTGAGAGTGTTATCTTCACAGGCACTGTGATTGAATTGGTGCATACCCAACTCGTAAAGGGTAGTAAAATGCTTTGAGCAAACATGGCATCGGTATGTCATATCTTCTTCATGGCTCTTTGTATGTGCCAAGAATGCTTCCAACTCTTTGAAGGTTTGCCCACAAGATTTAACCACACATTTGTAGACCTAAAAAATAAATAAATGAAAGGTTTATGGGAAAATCTCAATATATTGTATTTAATTCATGAGCTTACCATATAAGTTATTGTTCTTTGATAGTGAAACCAGGAGTAATGCGACTTTACACTTTTCCTAATGTGATATCTTGATTAGTATTTTTTTTCAGAACTCTTCATCAAGTGAAATGAATAAAGATTTCTTCAATTTATAGCAGTTACCTGCTATATATATATATATATATATATATATATATATATATATATATATATATACACACACACTCACACACATACATACATACATACAATGAACTCTCCTGTTGACATATGAGGGTTCAGCAGCTCAGTTCTTAGAACTGAATAGCCACACTACTTGTACATATGATTTGATTATAGCAATGAAGGCTTGTACAGAACCAACCACACTTTTTGGAAGAACCATATTACAGAGAACTTGTGCACAGTGTGTCAAAGTCTCCAAATGGACCTCCTCAAGTTCTGAGTTGAGAGCTGTCCTCCTTCTAGACTGGTTGCCAACTGAGGCTATAGAGCCCAGTCTGTACTGCTATTTACCGATAGATAGGGGGAGGGGGAAGGGAAGGGATGAATTCATACTTTTCCCCAAGGATATTTGTGTGTAAGTGAATGTAACAAATTTGACCGGAATTTGAACTTGCCTATCAAATTTCTCATTCTGAGCCACTATCCATTACACCACCATGCATTATATATATTTTTCTACATGCAACATGTGAAAGCATGTGTAATACCCTGCCCTCGTCAGCCACCAACCAGGGAAGGTTACACAGTTTTGGTGGTTATATTAATGTATATTTGGACAGCAACCTTTCTTTTAAACATTTTTCATTAAATATGGCAGACAAGGAAGATTTAATTCACTTTTTATTTAGTTTTTCCAGCATCCTTGTGTTTTGTAGGAGTAAGGGAGTACAGAAATTTTCCACAATTTTCAATGTCCCAAGAGCTTTCAGCCATTTCTTTTGCCATTTTCAAATGGGTTTTGTTTTTGGTATTGTTAGTTGTTCCTCATGTTTTGACCGCTTAAGTTGTATTTTATTTTTGTGCTATTTTGAATATGTGTGTTTATTCTGAGCCTTTGCATGCTGAGCGCGAACATGTTATCTGTACATGTTATCTGTTTTTTTTTCTTTTATTGAAATGTATCTAATATTTATAAAATCTAAATCTAAATCATTGTTTCTAATTCGTTTTATTGATATTGGGTTGTTTGTTTTTTATGTTTAATGCTTCTCATATTCATGGTAGTTTTTTTTTTTTTTTTACAGTTTGTGAGATACAGCACCTTTGTACTATTGGTAACATTATCGTTAAATTTCTTGTTTTTCTGTTGGGCGTTTAACCAAACTTTTGTATAGGTAGACCACATTTTTAAAACGTCTTGCTTTACAGAAAGAATTTGTTTCATGGAACCCTGAAATGAAAGCTACATGCTGTTATAAAACTAACAAACAGCTTTTATAGAAAGAATAAAACAATATTACATTGTTTAAATAAAAATTTAGTTATTATTTACTGAATCTCAAAGACATCTGAAATTGTATGAATAAAAAAAATAAATAGATTTTCATCATTTAAAATTCTTGTTATTTATTCACTGCAAATTACAACTTTACATTCTGACTTCTCAACACATGCAGGTTACACTGTTTGCAGTTTTAAACAAGATTTGGAATTCCTGCAATAACAAAATGTAGGTGCATCAATAAGTTCATTGCCTAATGAAAAAAGAGCATTTAGTTTAAACAACAAATATCTATTTTTCAACATAACATAGTGGTGAATATTAGTCACATAGATCAAACATTATACAGTGAAAATTTCATATCAAAATTCAGTTCATAAGTATGTGTCAGGCTGCAGTCTTATTGATGTAACCTCATATTTCAAGATCTATATCAGGAGGTTTTTATTAACTTATCAACTTGTTTTAAGAAAACATGCTTTTTTTTTAATATATAAAATATTCAAGGTAATTGATAACTGAAATTTGTGAATACTTGCTCTGAATTGGTATATTTTAAGAATCAAAGCCTAAGCTAAATGGTCTCATTGCATTGATGAGTGACCAAGTAATTTAAGAATGAAACAAGCAAAAAAATCGTTTTCCAGCATTGTTTCAGACAGAATAAAATAAGAGATTTCAAATGTTTGATTCATGTTTTGTCTAAGTTGTGCTTTAGAGTTAATTATTCTTTCTTTGTAACCTCCTGTCCTGTAAGTAATTTTTCCATTGCACTTTTGAGAAATGATAATTTACAGGCTAAGAGTAGAGAGCAAATTACAGGAAAAAATAATAAAATAATTACCTGTTCATTTTTATGGTGAACCATGTGTGACTTGAGTTGGAAATAAGATTTAAATTTTTCAGGACAATACTGACACAAATAAGAATTGTCAACAACAACATTCAGTTTCTGGTCTTCATCATTCAGCTATAAAGAAAAAGAATTTAAAATGGGTCAGTAGAAATCTATCTTTTGACATTACACCCTCACTAAAGACACATATTATATACATTGATTTGTTAAAGCATGCACAGTCATAAAATATCTTCAGTAGGCTCAAAAGTTTGCAGTAATAGATACATGTATCTAAAAAAACAAAACTTTATCCCAAAGCTTGTGTTTAGTAAAATAATTTAGATGTATTAATGTCTATTTTAGTTTTATTTTAATCTTTTCAAGTTCATGAATTAATTTCTTGGTGGCTGTAGAAAATTGATTAAGAAAAATTCCCAAATTTTCTTTCAAATAATTTTTTTTCCCCAACTAGTTTCAATCTCATCCGAGACCATCTTCAGGGGTTGAATATTTATGAATGTGTCAGGCGTTAATACCGTAAATTCAAAATAATATACAAGGGAGGTAATTATGTGATTTTTTTTAAAAAGATCTTTTACAAAAAAAATTACAAGTTAAATTTTTTAAAAGATTTTTTAAAAGATCTTAAAAATAAAATCACATAAGTTACCTCCCTTGCATAGAGGTACAAAAATATGTCACTAATTTCCAATAGACTGAAGATATACTGATGACCAGACGAGAGAAAATGACAGAAAAGGATATTTGTTTTTTTACTAGAGAAAAAAACAAAAAAACAAAAAAAAAACTAGAAGGTAATTAAATTCCTTTTGGTTACCCATTCCTGATGCCACTACCAGTTTAAAGACCAGCTTAGCTTTATGCTCTTCTTCATGCAAAGCCCTTTCATAACAGTTTTTGGTTTCATCAAGAGTTGTTATATTTGAGAAATCCCGAGAGAGCCTACACATGATTCCTCTGGGTGTGTGTCTGATCACTGTTCTAGGGTGGCTGGGCTTACTATTCACATGGAGAGACCTATTATTTGGTTTTATATGTATGAGGAAACACTTTCATTTATCAAATTCAATTCACTACAGAAGGTCCTCAGGTTATGTTGGACCCAATGTATGGCATTTCGTGGTTACAGCGCCATCTCCCATAATATAATACATCATCACATGACACTGTATGAGGAAGACAGCGTTGTTTTTTTTCACCAGCTGTACGCCATATTGGATTGTGCTATATTCATTATCTCGTTTTTTTTTGTTTTTTTAAAAAACTTTTTGCCCTTCATTATGTCTCCCAAGCATACAGCATACTTGTGAGTGTTTATGTAGGTGAGTTCCAACCTACAATGAAAATCAGATTACGTTGTGCTGTAGGAACAGATCTCTAACATAAGTTGAGGACTCCCTGTATCTAGCTATTCAACCACTTATAACTTCATCTTTATCTCAATATTGATATTTGAAGAGCTGAAACAACTTTTTTTCTTATCACACTCTCTTCACTTATCCACCACTACCATCAATCCATCAACCTGATACTAGCCATCATCATCATCAATGTCTACAATTTTATTCACTTTCAAAAACAGGTAGAGGTAGTTTTCTATTGGTTTTTATTTTTATAATAATCAAAAAATTAAATGGCAGAAAAAACTAAGATAAATATTCTTACTGCATCAACATCAGTTAATGGAGGTGGCGGTGGAGGGGGAGGTGGCTGTTCTGGGACTTGTAGAGATGAATCACCTGTCTCACCATCTCCTTCATCTCCTGACACATGGGGTGATGGCTGCCGTGGTAATGTTGAGCCCATACCACTAGGCCACACCTACAAAATAAAATGAAATTAAGCCTATAAATAATCATACACACAGGCAAAAAAGATGGCTCATTTTATGAATATCACAGAAATTTTTCTTATTTTTCTTAGTCATAACATTTCACATGGTATACATAAAGATTATGATTAGTTTACTTGAGATCACATATTCATTACAAACACAGTAGGTTTTGTAGAGACTTGATCTCACTAGGAAACAATTTTTAATGTTGAAATAAAGTAGAAAAGATCAATTGAATTTTCAGGATTCATATCTATTTGGAATAAAGTAGATAATAAACAGATTTTTCAATTTTCTCAGTATTAAATATTAAGAAATATAAACTGAACAATTTAGATTTACAAATTATGGAGAACATTTTATGAAAATACAAGGAATATAGAATTGGCATAATTCAACAAACATTTTACTTATAATCTCATTAATTCCCATCATTCCATTTTTCAGATGGTGAGTATTAGTGGGTTTTAGGTAGAAAACTATAATACTGGATTTTTAGAAATCTATAGTTAAGAACTGATTTTTTTATAAACTGGTAATTGTCATTGAATTTTTTTTCTTTTAGAAACCTATAATTGTCATTGGATATTTTTAAGAAACTGATAATTGTCATTGGATTTTTTTTTAGAAACCTATAAATGCCATTGGATATTTTTTTAGAAAACTATAATTGTCATTGGATTTTGTTTAAAATAAATTTTTTTAAAAATATTAAATGTCAAAGCTCATCCAAAAATTGATTATTTTTTAGCATTACTGTTAAGATTAATGACTTAATTCTTTTTTTTCAGTAATAAATTTATATAAATTGACCAGTGAAATTTATATATATAAAATTGATTTATCATTAGATATATTTGATTTGTGAAAATTCCATGGTTTAAAAAAAAAAATTCCTTTGTATATATTTTTTTCTCTTTTTAGTTTCATTAATGCAATTTATAGATAAAATATCTTGACTATAACCTCATATAGCCACAGTAATAGGATGAGGAAGTGCTGGAAAGTTCTCGGCCTGGTTGTGAAACACTTCCAAGAGAAATTATAATGGTTGGGCATTTGGTTAGATTTGGATAAGTGAATAGGGCCAAGAACTTTTTAACATAAAAAGGACAAATTTATATCAGCAGATATAAGTAATTAATTATATATATATATCTCACTAACTAGTTCTAACACTATTTATAGCATTCTTCCTTTAAAAATTGAAAATTGAAGTTTTATTGTTTATTATTTATGCTACAAAAATAAACTATCCAACATAGCATTTAATAAAATTTTATTTGCGTATAGCTACTTTAAGAATATAACAGAAATTTAAATTAATTATAAAATTATTCCAACAATTATCCTGACCAGTATCTTCATATATGTTTCAGCCAATGTTTTGACCTTTATTAATCTAACTGATAAAATATCATGCTTATATGTGAACATTTTGTAATAAACTTATAAAAAGTAAGGTTTCTCATAAAAAAGATCTCAGTTTTACAAATTTGAGTAATTCTTTGAAAAAATATCTATAAAAATAATTTTGTAAAAATATTTCTTTTTTATATATATATTTATAAGTCTACCATTCATCCATGTCTTGAATATTGCTTCTATATATGGTCTGGAGCTCCTGGTATAATCCTTCTGTGAGCCTGCTACCATGTGGCTTCTTAGTGGTAACAAAACTACCATTTGTTCTTTAGTTACTGCTGGTTTAATAGGCAACATGGTAAATATCTGATTCCTACTAGTAAATCTGAAATTCTCCTCTAAGACTGCATGTGTCCCTTTATCATTTCCTGGATTTTGTTCCAAATTGTTACTGTTTCTTTTTGAAAAGTGTTTTCCTTGTTTGTGTCTTTCTCTAAAATGTATTTTAATGTTCATTTCTACTTTTGAGAAACACATTTGTTATTTCTAGTTTTCATGGTGTATTTCCTAGATAAAAGGCTGTTTTTCATTGAGACCAGTGGTCAGTTACACCCAGTAATGTTCCCTATCAACTGCCTGGATCTTATTACAGAGACAGAATGTATGTCAGCTCTTGTCTACCATATTAGACATTTTCATCTTTTCTATGGATAATGCTTTCTTATGTTTCTCAAAGGACTGACTGATGTTTTCTTTATATTTTCTTCCACATTTGCAATCTTTTGTCAAATTCATTTATCACAAGAGACCAATTCTATTAAGTATGTTGTAAAGAGTGGTTTTGCTACTGAAAACCTAACTACCTTTCTATTTCCCAATTCAGAAAACAAAAACAGTTGTTTTATTGAAAGGTGCTATTTATGTCCTTTAAATCTTCTTAAGAAAGGCTGTAGAATGGATTGGCTGAAATGTGATAACAACATAGAGAAGTTGTTCATTGTCCAAACAAATCTAGATATTTGGAAAATGAAAATTTTTAAAAAATGAAAAGGGAGTGAAGATTAAAAAAAAATGAAGGTTTTAAATTTCTAATGTAAGATATTTGTGTTATTTTTATGGTGACTTCTCACAAATTAAACCCTTACACAATGTAGAAGCAATGTTATAAAATTAAGAGAAAGTCCCACTTATGTTTTTAGAAATTTCTGTTACAGAGGTATCTCTTAATAAATGTAGTTGTTAAAACAAGCAAAATAGTTTTATTAAATCTGATATTTAAGTTTTCATGGATTTTTTAAATGTACAGACACTGGACATTAGAATTTTTGCTATTACTTTTCATTGTTTAGATTATAAAATGAGTGTTTCTTTTTTATTTCAAGAGTAAACTTAATGAAAATGTAAAAGTGAAAAACAAGTAATATATATATATATATATCTACAAATAGTATAAATAATAAAGTTAAAGTTTTGAAAACTTTAAGTGTCAAGTTGAAAATAATTGCATTTTTCATGCTAATGTCAACTTTCTTTTTACATAATAATTATGTACAAAGGCTGCAGAAAAGTTTTTTGCTCAGTCAATAAGTCCTTCCACTCCCTAAAATATTATTGTTTGATCAGATTTGGGAGAGTGGGTTGGATGAATAACTTTTCAGTAACATCTTGTATATACAATTTCAAAAAAGTTGATGAATTTTATTTTTCTATTTTTTTTTTTGTTTACATTGTATAGCTGCTTTTCTCAATTTTTTTTTTGAAGAAGTGCTCCTAAGGTTATCATTTTTTTAAAAAATTTTCTACTTTTTAAATAATAAGTAAGAGCCCTATTGTCTCTTACCAAACATTGGTATACAGATGCTATCACTCACATATCCTTGGCCAAGTGCAACTCATTCATTTACTCTTCTATATCTACCTGATCCTTATTTGAAGCTTTCTCTGCATTTATCCCTTTACTAACTAGAAAGACATTTATCTATGAGTCAAGTATTGATCTAAACTTGACTTACCTTGTGGGTTGACATGTGCTTCTTTACATTAGACTTTTGGGCAAAAGCACGTCCACAGACAATGCATTGAAATGGCTTCTCTCCAGTGTGGGATCGAATATGTTGCTGTAGGTCAAAATTTTTGGCAAAATATTTATCACATAATTCACAGCGCAGTTTTTTCTTGCTAGATGCACCACTTGGGACAATTCCACAGCCATCATCCAATAAAGTGTCCTCTGTACGATGAGGCTTTAACTTCTGTTGAATTTCCAATTCCTGGTTTGCAGAGGGCAGGATGGTAATGATGTTATTCTGCTGAACAACCTTGTGGGCTGGAACAGGAATGAAATTAAGAAAAATAAGGAAAGTCATTTATATAAATGCATATAATACTAATAATAATAATTACATTTGAACCTTTATTAATTCATTGACTATTAATTATATAATATTAATTACATAAAATATATGTTCAAAAGACAAATTAAACATGAATCAGATAAATAAAATTAATTGAAATAGAAACTAAGAGATGTTTATACATTTAAATTTTAAGTATAATTGAGAGTGCATCAGCTCAAATTTCAACTTTACTTAAAATTAATTTCTATCGACATTTTGCAAAAAGTTTATATAATTTCATAAAGATGTCTTTTTAGTTTTACAGCTTTTAGCATAAGTACAGCAAAATTAGGATTTTACATACGTTATTTGATCAGTATCCTAAATTTCATGAAAGAAGTTCATGAAGGAAAATAAGAAAAAAAATTCTGTAGACACAAGCTAGCATATTTTTATAATTTCCAATCAGTCCAAGCTTTCAGTGATATCATTCAATATTGTTCTGATATGATTAGTTTTATGTTTTCTCATAATATTTCTGCTGTGTTTGAAGTGCCATTACCTGGTCTCTGTGTTGTAGCCTTGCTATTAAGGACACCAGTGGCCATTGTAACAGTGTTGGCATTTTGTTGTTGGTAAATCTTGTCATTGGTTTGTGTTGTCAAAGTTGCAGTTGTCAGCTGTTGTTGTTGTTGTTGGGGGGCTATTGGCTGGAGTGCTTGTGATTGGATTTGTTGGTTGACCACTTGGTTGTTGGTAAAAGCTAAGCTGTTGGCACCAGTAGAAGTTACGTTGCCAAAAATTGTAGTTACATTCTGTGTGTTGCGCACTGAGTTAGGGACAGTGGACACAACCTGAGAGAGAAATGGGCTTTGCTGGACAGCCGAATTCTATTTGGGAAAACAGAAAAATAATGCATGAACAGTATTGAGTACTGACTATCAAGTAAGCAACAAAAATGAAATGTTTATACAGAAAAAATTTATGGATTAGTAATAAAGAAAATAATTTTTGATGCTTTTGTTAGTAACTTGTATGCTAGAGAGAAATAAGACAGAAAAATTTATATCCTTTATTAACTAAGAAATATAAAATAGCTGAAAACAATTGGAAAAAGTGAAACTCATAATCAATCTTATATCTCTTATATTAAGTACTTGCCTACCATGAAAATCTTGTCTATTAAAAATATAACTTCAATTATAAAGAAGTTCCTTTATATATTACAATGACTTTGTAGTGCTTTATTCATTAGCTTATGATTTCACTAATACTCGTGAAAACGAGTCAGTATTTTTTTTCTACAATGATGTTCACTCTGTACAAGGCCCAAGAGCCACTTGAAAGGGTTACAGGAATAAGAGGCACAGTTTATGCAGATATGTGGGGAAGATAATGGTTAACCCGAGACTTGAACAGGTTAAGATTGTAGTGATCGGAGAAGCATCTTCTTGGGAGTTGGTTCCACAAAGTAGTGGTTCATGGGAAGAAGCTGCTTGAGTGGAATTTACATCTCACCAATGGGATACAAAAGGAATGAAGGTAATTTACTACAATGTATACATGATTATAAACATATTTAGAGAAAGAAAAGCCTAATCTTTCTGTAGTGGTAGTCTGATTTAAATATGTGAAGAGTAGAGACTATAAATAGTCACCCCTAGACAAGAACAAGTTATCCATATTAAGTTTGTTTGACTACTTGAGTACTGACCACTATATGCAACTTTGCAATTATATATTATTTATTCAAGAAAATTGAAGAAAGTTTAACAAAATAAATTTGTAATGATTCATAACTACTGCAATACCAATCATAAATTTATATTGATTTATAATGCAAAGTAAATGCATTAGCACTTAATATTTTTTTGCTATAAATTAAAAGATGCAACAATTTTCTGTTATAATGACATTTATGGTGTAGAAAATTGTTCTTTAGTTGTTTAAGGATTATAGTACGTTATATTTTTGCTTTGTTAAGCAAGATGCAATGGTATAAAGAACCCCATTTTATCGGTCAATCTAGAGTAACTCAATCAAAAATTATTGTTTTAATGTAAAGTTCAATGTCAACTGATGAGTTTATACTTCTTTGTGGTTTTGTGCATTAGAAATAGTTTTGTTGTGTGTTACATTGTTTAATTATGCCAATGTGAGATTATTAGTTGTTAAGAAATGATAAGTTGTATGTATTAATAGTAATCAGAGGAACAATATTGATTAGTTGGGTTGGGAGAAGCATCAGTTAAGGATTGTTATATAGTTTGTGATCTTTTTGCATAGGTTTTTGTCTTCTTGTTCCTTTAATAGAATGTTCCTTATTGGCTGCCTCAAAGTATATTTTTTACTTTTTCCTGAATAAATAAAACAATCCACAGATTTAATCAGAAGTTTTAATAAGCCTTCCCTCAATTACAGTTTGCATTTTTAGTTATTGTAAATTAGTTGATTGATTTATTTTCTATGGCTTAACAACACTTTGCAGGTTAATTAGTCAGAAAATATTTTTAGATTGTAAGAATGTTTTTGAGATAATAATGATTTAGTGATACAAGTCTTACTAATTAACCCATAGCCGGGGGACGAAGAGGTGGATTCACACCTTTTCTAAGGGTATTTGCACACAAGTGAATATAATGAGCCTGAATAGAACTGGAACTCAGCTCTACGATTAAAATTCTGAGCCATTATCCATTACACCACCTGCACCTCCAAGCTTACAGCAGCTGGTATTCCTAAGTGATCACCCATCTAGGTACTGATCAGGCTCGATGTTGCTTAATTTTGGTGTTTATATGGGAACCAATGTTTCAATGTGATATGGCCATAAGCCCTTGTAAATTTGTTAAGTGATTATGTGAGCTGTACGTTTCATAAGGAAAAATAACATGCTAATGCATTTCAATGTTAAAGCCAATTGCTTAATTAGGTGTATTAGTGTGAGAAAATAAAATTGCAGCAGTTTAGAATGCATAATTGTTCTGTATATAAACTTATATTTTTTGGATAAAAACAATATTTTTCAGTTTGCATATATTATTACAGATTTTGCACTTAGATCTGTGGATTTTTGATTTTTACATATTTATTTCCCTTTATTAAAATTATTTTTTCAGAGTCAATATAAATGGAATAGGAGAGAAGAGGAAAAAAACTAAAGTCTTGAGATTGGTTCATTAATTTCTATTATTTTATAGTGATGTGCAAAATCAAGTGAAATACCTGTTGCGTTCAATCTAGAAAAAGAAAATCTTAACAATGTTATGAATATTTCTTGTTTCCAGTTAGTGTTCAATTTTTTTTGTGGAGTGGAATTTTAGAGAGGCAACTTTCAACATTGATTTGGCAACCTACAATTATCTGATAAAGACAAAATTTGTTTAAATATGTTCTGAGTCAAAACTTAAAAATACTTTTTCTTATACAAGATTAAATTAATTTTTTTTTTTTAAATACAGATTAGAAAAATACCTTTATATATTAAATAATAATAATGCCATCAACATTAACCTACCATAGTTTGAACATGCTGTAAATTTTGGTCCATTGCATTGAGAGACATAAAATCTTCAGAAAGAATGTTTTGGGTCAGTTGGTTCAGTGGAGATTGAGGAACTGCACTGTAAGTCAGGATGGGCTAGAGATAAGAAAAAAAATTAAACCTACATAGGAAAAGTGCATTTAAAAAATTTAAATCAAGAATGTGGTTGTTGGGTATCAGCTTGAGTTTCAAAATGATAATTCTATTAAGAGGTTGGTGTTTGCTATGAACTTGAATGGAAACAAAGCTAAAGTTATATCAATAATGCAGGAGATAGCACTGAAAGTCAAGAAGTCAAATACCTAATTTGGGATGAAAAAGGAAGAGAAAAATGAAGAAACTAATTGCAAATAATAAAAATGTGTATAATGAAAATATTTCTGATGGTAGGAAAAACATTGATGATTAAGCATCAACTTTTGTAGTTTTTTTCCTAAAATTAGTTTAAAACACTCAAGCTGAATTTTGAAAATAAGGAAAAAAAGAGATTGCTAATGGTCAAGAATTAAAATAAGTATTACAGACAGAATACTAGCTATATGCATAATAAAACAAGAAACATCTCTCTTCTCTAACTTATGAGATACACACATAATTTTAAATATTCAGCATATAAGATAATTTATACAAATTTTCCTTGTGCATTCTAAACAAAAAAAGAATCTTTTAAAATTTAACTTCTGCAGGGAAACTTACAAAGTATTAACTTTCTCTTTCAAAAGTAATTCTAGTATATCCCATATTAGTCATATATAGAAAAAATATGAATTAAGAAATTTTAGAGATAGAGGGTTGCTTCTTCTTCTTCTTAAAGTAGTTGTGATACAGAAAAAGTTTAAAAAAATAATAAAAGACCTTTCAGGTATTTTGATTACAATGTGTTAATATTTTAAAATGTTCAATTTTGTTTTTTTATACAGGGTGTAGATTTGCTCCTATCTGCACAAGAATAGCCAAAAATAATTTATATGTGATGGAATAGTTAAAGATATTACGTGATTGGAATTAAAATAATAAAAATTATGTGTTAATCTTATATAATAATCTTAGTAATATGATAAAAAAACAAGGAATGAATACTAACTTGAAGGTCATATTGAGTACAAGCTGTCTGTTGGCCATTTGTATAACTGTTGTTTCTAGGCTGTAAAGAAATATGCCAAAAAGAATATAACAGTTAAGAAATTTATGCTTGATCATTAATGTCATTTAGAGGTTAGTATTAAAGTGACAATGTGCATAATGTTTGTATTATATGTTGTTTATAGCTGGACTTGAGACCCTGGTGAGTAGAAAGAAATATAACAAAGGGTGTGAAATAAAGTACCCACATCATTTTTTATAGTGAAAAATAATAAATTTTTAAAGTGCTCTAGCTGTTAATTCATCATAGATGTCATTTGTAAACACAAAAATGAATGGTTTAAAAATATACGAGTTCAATCATTTAAATTTTCTTAAAGAATAAAAAAAAACAACAAAAATGTGCTTACTTGTCTCTGGAGTGGTTGTGTAGCATTGGTATAGCTAACATTTTGGGCTAGGACTGGTGTCTGTGTAACAACTGTAGCTGCAACTACATTATTGCTAGTATTAGATGTAGGAACAGAGCGCAGCTGATTCTGAGCCAGGATTTGAGGTGGGGCACATCGACTTTGTTTATGGCTGACAAAGGCAGGCAATGATGTAAACTGCTTCTTACATCGGCCACACTGGAAAATGTCATCATCTTCAGCTACAAATACATAGCATGACCATATAAGTTTTTGATTAAAAATGTAACAATTATTTCTAATTACACAGGACAAAAGAAAACAAACACAAAAATAACATGACTTTTTATCATAATGAATAGAGAAAATCAGTTTACAATAATCATAATTCCAACTGTAGCAAATAAATATCATTAAACATTATCTCACATAATCATGTTTTAAAGTGAGACATGATGAACAAAGCTAAAATGATGTAAAATCAAGTTTATAGTCTTTATAAAGGCTGCCAACAATTCTTAGTGGTTTGCAAGACAAGCACAAACATGAATCATTTCAAGATGTTGCACAAAGACAAACAGAAAATTGTATTTCATTGGTTATTATTAAAAGATTTCTTGTTTTGATATTTGTTACAAAAATCTTTAGTGAATGCCTATGGTTCTAAAAGTAAAATAAAATATATTATGTCTCAGTCAGTTCCAACAATGCAAAACATTTGTAAAAAATTCAATACTCTATTATTTTTCATTCTTTCATATTTTCTTCATTTTAAATTTTTGTAATAGAGCCAATATTTATTACCAGTGAAAATCATTTAAAAAAATATTTTTTCTGTGTGTTGAGCAAAAAGAGGCTGACAAGAGCTTTTGTTTAAGTTCTTGTAAAACATATTTTCATACCCTTTCAGAACCCAAAAAGAAGTGCTCACTTTGACATCTAAAGATCATATGACAATAACAGTCAGGCTCCAATTACCCACTTCTGTAATAGAGTCCAAAAATGACAAGGACATAAAACATTTTTCTGACCAAGGAGGAAAGGCCCACACGGTTTTTAAAGCAGCCATTTCTGAGCTACTGACTGACTATAAAGACAAATGCTAATTTCACCCATGAGGGCAGATCAAGGGAGGCAAGCTTAACAAAGTCATCAGCAGCAACATCAAAGCAGTTTCATCAATGCCTTTAGCTAGTGACAAAACCAGCTGCAGCAGCAGAGACTAACTCTCAACTACTACAATGCAATAATTTGTGGAATATTTTCTCCTATGGGTCAATTTCTATCAACTACATGTGTATGGATTTTCTTCATGTGTCTATTTCAACTACTACCTGAATAAACTCTCAGTCTTTCATAACTGATATATGATACACTGGAACAAGTAAATGATTGAACTTTAAAAGACAGAGAATAAAAACTCTTATTTTGACTTGTTTCAACCACTTAACTTCATTTGTTGTTTTGTCATTTCCACTGTTTTTCTTGTTAACAGTAAGGTTGTCACTACAATATTTTCTTCTGAAGGTTTCTGTTTATCCCTTGTTTTCTGTTTAGGATTGGGTTTCTGGTTCTTTCTAGTCTACTTCAACTCTATACTCCTACTGTATCCACCTAAACTTTGAAATTTTATTTACTATTTATATTTTTATTTATTTATTTTTTCCTCAATAAGACTAGATAGGTTTGCCTATCATCCTGTTCACACTACTCCCAGGTAATTTTTTAAAAAATAATTTCACAAGGCAATAAAACCACTAGGACGTAGGGGGTTACAGAATGTGAAAGAATATAAGATAAAGAAAAACATTGAACAGAAGTAGAGGTATATCCCTTATTTCTTGTTTAGGATTGGGTTTCTGGTTCCTTCTGAGGTCTTCTTATTCTGTTTTCACTCCCAATATCTCCTTGTATTTTAGTGGCATTATTGTCTTGCTTGGGGTGAACTGATTAAAAAAAAACAAGAAAACTTGTAAACAATGTACTCCAATTGACGAATTAATCTCTAATTTTTATGCAAATTCCTGTGTTGTTAGTACTTTGAAGTTCCAAAGTTTTCAAGAATGTTCTGTCCTTGAGCCCCAAATCTGATGCATGGTGCATTTGATTGGCAGCATTTGCAGTAGCAAACTTTTCTCAAATTCCTATTACACAAACGCTGCTTTAATGAACATTTGCATATAATTTGAATATAATCTGGCATTAAAACCAACATGGTTCAACAAATAGCTGTTTGTTACCAATTTTTACAGCACAAAGAAAAACTCTAATTTTCAAACATTTGGTTTTGATAAAGACTTATTTTCATCAATTCAGTAAATATATGTTGAGTACTTTTTAGCCTTTAATGTAAAAAAAAAAAATGAAGCTGAAATATACATTCTAAGAAATATTATGAACTCTAATGACAAACAAATATAGATTCAATACATTTTTCCTAGACTTATCCTATAATGTATTAAAAACTAGCCAATGCCAAATTTTTTATTGTTTTTTTTAATTTATTATATGCTTTCTAAAAGTCCTGACCTTGTTGTGCTTGAGGTTGTTCTGTGACATCCTGTGAGTCAAGCAAGGACTGCACAGCAAGAGCTGTCTGGTTCTCTGTAGCACTTGAGCCCCCTGCAAAAATGAAGGCAAAAAGAACACTATTATTTACAATGTACAAGAAACTTTAAAATGGAAACATGCAGACACATTGCAAAAAACAACAAATACTAATGTTTTACTTTACTCCCATGGTAGGGCCTTAAAAAGCAGAATGATTTATATTTCAAGATAATCTACATTAACTAATTACTAACCTGGTGGAAATCCAAGTGTAAAATGTCCAATGCTTAGTCAAAACACTTTGGTCATAAGACAATACCTTTTTTGAATGTCTTTTTTGGTTGTCCCTAATTATTTCATTGTAATTGAGAGTGAACAGTGGAATTGCCTAATACCAGATCACACAGACAACAAATAGATCATAGCTAACTTAGAACTTGTAAAATATGACAAGATTACATATAGATCAGCACTTCTGCCACTCTGCCTAGGATCAGTGTAGTATCTGTGCACTCACCTATGATCAAAATGTTGTACCCCAACACTTCTGCCAAGGATTTTGTGGAAAGTGTTATACATACACAATATAAGTATATATGGATTAGTTGTTTCTTTATTAAGAGTGCTGGCGGTAAACATTTTTCTGGGTTAGTGCTACTCTATTGCTATTTCCATGGCAAATGTTCAGATAATCTCCATTCTGTAATTTCACAAGTTTAAACATTTACAGCTAGGACATGTCATGCTGCTTTCATAGAGCTGAATCACCATCATTTCCTCCTTATTCCAAATATAGGGAGAAAATTCCAATTGCTTTTTCCTTAAGAATTGCCACTTTGTGGAAAAGACTGTCACACAGGTGCTTCTCTGAACACTACAATCTTAATCTCAAGTCAAGTATCAATTATCCTCCTTATCTTACTTCCTATCACCCGTTTCATTTATATCATATACCTCATTCATTATTACCATTTTAACAGTAATCCTCTACCTTTATTGGCTCTCGAGCCTTGTATTGAGTGAGCTCTAGAATTTTAAAAAATATGGAATCAGCAAGCTGAATTCAAATCCTGAACATTCGCACTTTGTAAGAGATGACTGGGATCTCTAACATTGGATGGCAGCCAGTTTAGGACTATCCTGAATTCAAAGCCATTGGGAGTAAGGAAGATGAAAAAGAGTAAGTACTCTACTGTCTTTTCCAAGAATGAGTCAGATCAATGATTATTCTTTGCTGTTGGGACCATCTAACCCAGTAGAACCTGTTGTTACACGTTACTTGGAGAGGAGAAGGGTAGCACAAAGGAATTTGATTTGCCCTAAGAAATGCCATGAAGGGTCAATGAATGGCACTCCAACAATCATGGGTTGTTTGGATGTTTGAATTTAAAAGTATTAAACGTATATTCTTAAATTAGAACTTCATGGAAGGTGAATTCTTTTGTTAATTTTTTTTTTTTAACACTAATGATTGTGGTTGGTATTTCTTAAAAGGAAATAATGTAAGGAATTTTATTCCGAATTATATTTTAAAAACTCACAATTTCGAAAAAGTTATATTTACGAATTTTCTGATTAAAATAAAATTTACGAATTTATCGATCATTTCGTTAGGACAAATTTCGCAATTTAAATCGTAAAATATTTATTGAGAAATTTCGTCAATTTGTTCTGACGAAACATGTGTTACTGTTTAGTGTTAATAATGATCGATAAATTATAATTTAAAATTTTTTTTTTAACGTGTGGCGAATTCGAACCTGAGCCAGCAGACCTAACAAAAATACTACCCATCATGCCCCCCGGTAAATGAAAAAAATTAAAAGAAAATTCAGGCTAGTTCGTATATAAACAATTTTTTTTTTTTTCTTTGAACTAATTTCGTCTTTTCCTCAGTCACGGAATTTAAGTGATAGATAACGCAAAAAAGATAAGGAAGAGGTAAGTTTTATTTTCACTAACAAAGAAAGGTAAGGTAACAAAATACACAGGTGGTCAATGGTTTCACTGTCACAACTAGTATTTTCATAGTGATAACAAAGGCTGACGGGTGATTGTTGATTTACAAAAGGACTAACAAAGGTGACTTTTCAATTCCTTAAATACAAAATAAATGCTTAAACAGTTGAAATGAATTGCCGGTTAAGAGCGATCGACAGAGGGCTAGCTTATCACCACCTCCACCTCCGTCGTTGTTGTTGTTCCTACTTTTTTTGTTTTGTGCCGTTCCAACAGCCATGTTGACACCCAGGCGGGGGGGAACCATTGGATGGCAAATTTTACCTTCAGATGACAAAAATGCTGGTTACTTTTCAAGTTGGAATAATCTGATGGATAATTTTAGATATTCTGGAGGCAATTTCAGTTCGCTACCAGGCGATTTTTATCGAACAATTACTGCGAAAAGGTTGCTATTTTGTGCAGATAGTGGATTCAACATGGCGACACCCTCCTACGTGAAGCAGCTATGAAAATGCTGTTTTTCAACCTATAAAGGCAATCTGCAAGTTGTGTCATATTGAAAAAGAGCAAAGAAAGTCGATATCTGGTTTATGAAGTGAAAAAATGGTAAATTTTAGGTGCTCACCTGAAAGGGCATCGAATAAAGCCTGTGCCATTACCAAGGTGATGATGGCTGTTCGCAGCGATAATCTTCAGTGACACAAAACCCGTATTCTAAAAAAAAAATAAAATAGGCCACAAGGGAGGGAACTTTGCTGATGCATTCTTTTTTTTCTAAATTTAAAACATTTCTTTTAGAGCTTAATATTTATTTTAAATTGAAAATCATTAAAAATATGTTCATAATTGAGTATATGATCAAATTTTTTGTAAGATTTTTTTGATTAGAAAAAAGCCTTGAAAATAAAATTATCAAGACAATAAAAATTTAAACTGAAATCTTGTGTATTTTATGTTAAAAACAGGAGAAAAAAAAACTGAGCATATGTATTTTTAAATAGTAATGAATACAAATTTAATTTTTAAAAATTGTAAAGTAAAAATTAATGACTATATTTAAAGAAATATAAGTGACTGAATAAAAATAATTTAGATTAAGACAATGAGAGGGTATCAAATTATAGGTGACATTAAAAAAATTATTTCATCATTAAAATTTTAATATTGTATTTTTAATGATGATAAAGTATTTTTGTTTAATCTCAACTATAATTTGATGCCTTCTCATTGCCTTGTTCTAAATTATTTTTTATTCAATCAATTTCAAGTCACAACTTTTTAAAAAGTGGTTCTACAGAAAGATACTGAGAAAAACCATGGACTGAACATGTGAGTAACATGGAAGTTTTAAGGAAAATGGAAACAAAAAGACACTGATAGTTAGAATCAGAGATAGTTGAAATTTCTATGGCACATAATGAGGAAAGAAGACATTGGGAATTTTACACTTACAGGACATATGAAGATAAGACAGACAAAGGAAAAAAGTGAATAACTTGCCTAATGAGAACAGGATAGCAAAAAGACAAACCTTACTAAGAGCTACAAAGGACAGGAGGTTGTGTAGAGCCAAGATCATCCATGTTCTGAATGAACATAGCACATATAAATGGAAGAAGAATATCTATTACAAAATTACTCCTATTATAAAGAAAACGATATAGAAGACTAGTTAAAAATAAATAATTAATAAAAAGTAGTAAATAAATAAGGAAAAAAGCTTTATACTTCTGAATGAAGATACCAAAAATTAAAAAAAATTAAATTTAGAATTATGTATTGTTGTATCTTCAGCATTTCTCAATGTAAAATTGTAATTAGAGCTTGTATTTCTTCTCCCCACCCATATATGCATAAGATTTAATCCAGCACACTTGGGATCAGGCTACTGACAGATCACAGAAAATGTCAGATGATATTTTAGCATTCTGCTACCACTTTCTTTCGACGTCAGTTTTTGTACTAACTAAATACCAAAGTGAATCACAGAGCCTTGATATTTTTCTGACTCCTGATTGGTCAATTAATGCCAATATCATGCCTTTGTCTATGTCTGCATAGTTAAAATTAATTTACTGCGAAAATCTGTCTGTGTTCTCGAGTTGGTCATGTAACATACCACATTATAAATACTTGGACACATTTTCAACTCTTCCTCTTTCATTTGTCTTTCTCAGAACCACAACAATGTAGTTCAGTGAAGTGCCCATGTCTGTCCCTTATGGGATGATGCTATGACACACGCACATGAACATTGCACATCTCTGAACTTATTTTATTCACTCCTTCAACTACAAGGACACAGAAATTTATCAAGTGAGCTTTGCGGCATCAAACACTTCGCCAACAAATTCACGCCATTCAAATCTTTGAAGTTTCTAAGTTAGATTTCCTACAGTATCTATCTATATTTCTGAGATGAGGTATTATCATATTTGTCGGCATATTTATTACAAGGTTTCAGCCATTGTCTCGCTCTGGCCTTCTTCAGATGGTTGGAATGTCGAACTGAACCCTTTATTTTGCTGTTCTAGTTTCATGTGCCATGTCTAATGGATGTCAGTTATCAGTTATCTCCTGTTAATTCCCCTCTCCAAGTTCTCCACCGCCTTAACCAGGTATTGAACTCACACTCTTTGGGTCCTGTCACTGGATCTAACTAACGCCTTTATCCACTGTGCCAGGACATCTGTGTATGAATTTCTGGGTATTATAATGTCATCAGCAACTGTTTTTTTACCAGAGCTCATATTGCAATTTTTGTTGTTATTATCAATTTTCTCTGACACTCCTTATTACTGGTTCTCATATTGTATTCATTTCTATGCTTGGTCGGCTCAGGAGATTTTTCTAGTCTAGCATATGTGCTGATTCCTTAAGTTTATGAATTTTCCAAAGGTGTTCTTTGTCTATGATCTCAACCTGATTCCACAGAGGGTGGTGATCTCCCTTTTCTCTCCATATGTGGTCAGCTACACCTGATTTTTCTACTTCTCCTCGTGTTACAGCTTTCTGGTGTTCTTGAAGCCTTACCTTAAGAGGGTAGCCTGTCTCCCCTTTATATTTCTTTCCACAGCTACACAGGATAGAGTACACACAGTCTTTAGACATGTTCTCCTCTATGGGAGGTCTTACTCAGGAGAGATATCTGTGAAGTGTCGCCCAGCTTTTGAAGGTTGTCCTGATGTTATATGGACCGCAGATCCTTTGTATTTTCTTTGATAACCCCTTCACATAAGGCAGGCAGACTGTTTTCTGAGTGTTGTTGTCCTCCTCTTGTACCCGCCTATCCCAGTTTTATTTCATAACATAATCCCAAACTTTGAATTCACTCACTCACCAACAAACTACACTTCAATTTTAACATCTATGATTTATATCGAGACAACAAGAATTCTACTCAAAGTACATACAGTTTGCCAAACAAACATTTTATTCAAAATGCAACTTTGAACATAACCTAACGCAAACTTACTTCAAGTCAACTATCTTACAGCCAAAAGATTCTTAATATTTAATGCACAATTTACTCAAAAGTTATAAACTTTTTAAAAGTTTATCTTTTAAACACAAAATTCAACTTTTGATATCAACCAACATTTCATTTACCAATTTCGATTACAACAAACTTTCCAGGAAGAAGACTTTACTCATTTGTTGAATCAACTTTATTCATGTAATATTTAAATTTCCATCTTTTTCTCTGTTTCATTAACAAAAAAATATATATTCAATATTCAACTGGTAAAGGGTGACAACATTTACCTTAATCTCCAATACCACACTATGACAAATTTACGGTAAAATATTAATTAATCTGAACTGATTAATTCTTTGAAAATCCTTTTACTGACAGGAACACTGAACAAACTCTATCTGTCCTAAAGAACATTCTCATTCTCATGTTGTATATATTTGTTATATAAATGCTTTATTCTTGTTTTTCTAAAAAGGAATATTGTTTGTTTTTATTTTGTCGTTGATAACCTTGTGCCATACCCAAAGTTAAATGTTTGCGGAGAAGTTTATTTTCACGCAGCTAACACCTTCTGATATATACATATTTTCCCTCTGCAACAATGTAAATCACTCCTAAAAAACCCTATATAAACATAGTCTTGCCAGTTCATTCTACACATATATTTTTGTTTTGTTTTATCAAAATTGGAACAAAACTTATGATAAATGGCTGATTCAAAAAAAGTACCAGACAATGAGAGTTGGCGGACCACAGACTACAGGATTAAAGAGGTCATTGTGTAAATTTATATAAAGTAATACTACTCAATTGAGTGTTATTTAAATATTATTATTTGTATGAATCAAAATAAGTTTGCATCCTGTTAACTAGAGTTATAGGATTTCTATCCCATTTTCTTCATTTATTTGTAGGATTTTGTTGACAGGATCTTTTTAGTGCATATACATACTGAAATGTCAGGTCACTCTATGAGTACTACTGGTACCCTGTAACCCAGTACTACCAGCTGCATGGTTAAGTCATCAGTGACTAAATTGGTTCTCCCACCAGGCCTTTCTAGTGGGAAGGTTGGCTATTGACATCCAGCAGGATTAAAAACAAAACCTGTCAAAAGGCAGATGAACCTTTTTGTAGTGTCAACAGCCATCTAGCATAATGGAGTAGATAGACTTCCATGGATATGGGTGCAGCCAGTATGGTGTTGAAACAGCATAACTGGGCAGAGGGCTTCTTCGACTGAAGTCAACAGTGTGGAGGGTTGCATCAATGGAATCAACAGCCATGCAATGGTGGACTTAGATTTTTGGGGTCCTAAAGCTGAACAGATATGGGAGCCCCTTCACAACCAGCAACAATAACTTTGAGAATCCAACTGCTTAAATGTAGGCTGGCAAGATCAATGAGCCCATGCAGCTAGTAGTAGAAATAAAATCGATAAATAAAATAATAATGAGTAAAAAAAGAAAAGAAAAAGAAATACATTTTCCCACAAGTAAAGGAATCAGAAACATGATTATTCCACTTGATTTAATCAAACATCATCATTGGGGGGTGGGCATTGCTGAAGCCTATAAAAAGTCAAACATTTCCTGCCTCACTCTCTTTTTCCTCTTTGCTGCAAGAAAATTTTGAAAATTGACTAATTACAGGAAAATTTTGAAGCCATATGAAATGGGTATTAAAGCATATTCTAAGATCAACATTGGCTACTTTAACCCATTGGCTTATGATTCTATCACTGGAATAACCTTATTTTAATAACAAACGTTTTTAAAAAAAACATCAATTTTGTTGAATAATTTACTCATTAAAAAAAGTTGTTTCAGGGGCCCCTCTGGGATTAAGGGTCCTGAAGTATAAGCTTCATTAATTTCATAGTAGATCTGTCACTGCAACCATGTGTCTTTAACTTGTAGGACATTGACTCTAGTTTTACTTGGAGAAAGATGAGCTCCCTCAGGTTTATATTCCCAGTACATGCTTTCAGCTATCTTTGCAACTTCAAATTTCATATGCAGGAAAGCAACCTTCACCAAACAAAATCTTCAGGTGACACAGGAAGGATAGTAAAAAATAGTATCCTTCCTGACCACCTGAAGAGTTTGTTTGGTGAAGATTGCTTCCCTGGATATGAAATTTGAACTCCCGAAGATAGTTGAAAGATCAAGTTAAATATCTTTTAACATCATTTATACCTTGCTCTGTATCCTTTTATATGTTACAATGACCACAGTTTTTTGTAGTGTCAACTTTTATTGATTTTATACGCATCATATATATATATATATATAATAAACGGTATTAAATAACATTTACCAGCCTGAATGTCCGAGAAATTTTCTATGAAAATTTCTCGGACATTCAGGCCCGTAAATGTTATTTAATACTGTTTATTATAAAACAGAGCATTTGCTTAAATACTTGTATCTATAAAAAGAACGTTAAACATAATATATATATATATATATTTGAGCAACATTTCTTTATTCAAGCATATTTGGTTGAATAATTTAGGCATATTATGTGTTTATTTTTATTTTAATTCTCTCAAATTCACAGATCAATTTCCTCATGGTTTTACAAAACAGTAAGAAAGAAAGATGCTGTAGTTTTGGTTATTTCTTTTATCTTCCCAAGTACTTTCTATCTCAGCCAAGATCATCTTCACGGGTGAATTGCTATGACAAAAATTAGTGTAATTAGTAGTTGTGAATTTTTTTGTAAATGTGCATGCACACATTCCATTATAGATGATTTACGTTAAGGATGTAAAGGAGGTAACTTAGTATATATTTTTTTATTATTATTATTGTTTTAAAAATACTCAACCTGCAATTTTTTCAAAAAAAGAAAAAAAAAATGTTTTTTACAATTTGAGCATCCCAAAATATTTGTTTTCATAGACATTTTAAAACATTGTTGCTATACTCATAGTTAATTTTATTTAGTGTTGGTTTCATTTTTTTAATATAGATTGCTTTGAGAATTTGAAGTTTGATTTTATTTTTATGGTGGAATATACTTGTATTTTTGATTAATATTTCTCAAAACCATGCATGTGGACAGGAATGTTCTTTTAAGTGTTGTGCAATAGATCTTCAATCTGACATGTGTAAAGTAAGCCTTCTTGATAGTGTTGTCATCATGAAACCAACATATATATTTTTTACGCTTTTGCCAGAGAAACAATCTCCAAAAAGACATTTAACTTGATATACAATGCTGATCTTTTGAAAAACATTACTTAACGGAGTAGAGTTATTGCAGATGATTAAGTTGGTTTTATTAAATTTAGTAAAATATATAATTAGTTTTATTTTTTTAATGGGATCAGTGGGCGTTATATTAGTACTTATGAGTATTTTTAGGATTTTTTTCATCTTGTTTATAGTGCACAGTGGGTGTTGGTGATAATAACAGAGCTAAATTTTATACATATATATTTTTTTTTCCTCACCATTTGGTACAAATCTGAGTTTCTTGCACAAGGCAATCATCAGGCATGGATTGACCAGTCAGTTTTTAATCTGTGCCTATCGATTACCTTGTTCACGAGACTCAAACAGTGAGGAACAAAATATGTGTGTGTGTATATATATATATATATATATATAAATGCATATTAGTAGGATATGCAATCTGAACAAAAATGGAGAAATGAGACAAAGTGGAAAGCTTTTTATTATTTATTTATTTTATTTTTATTTTAATCACTTAATGAAGGTGAAAAACATTGTCAATTTAAGTTCTAAGAAACGCCAGATATTTTTTTATATAGAGTGCTTAATATTAAAATTATTTAAATAATATATATATATATAATATATACTACAATATCGTTTTAATTTATTTTAAACATAGGTACTATTGTAGTGTTTTACAGGGACCCTTTAGAGATAACCAAAGAGAGATCAGCTAAATGCTTCTAGCACACACAAGGGGTTGTCTTAAATCTGCTGATTCATACATCTTGTGTCTGCACTATATTTGTTAGAAAGTTCTATGATCAATGATGTCATTATATCAATATATACAATTGAACTTGTCTAATTTTATGCACCATTTATCTATCTATCGAATACTAAAAGTCTGTGATGCCGTGTGTTTGCGTGCTGCATCCATCCGGCACATAATAATTTATGAGTCCTTTATACAATAATTTTAACTTTCTTTAAACAGACAATTTTTTTAATTAAAATATTCTTAAGTTAAAGACAGACACAATGTGATCCTGCTTTGATGTTTTGTCCAGTTGTTTGTAGAGTAATTACTTATATTTCAGCTTTCTTTAAACAAACAATATTTTAAATATTTAAAAATATTTTTTGCCATATTTAAAAAATATTTCCAAGTGAATATGATTTAAAAATATTTTTTGGCATATTAAAAAATATTTTTAAGCTGATATCATTTAAACAATCAGTAAAATGTTAAACATGAACTTGTAAACCAGACCAATGATGACACGAACGAATTGAAATATTTAAATGAATCATAATAAAGTTAACTTTCATTTTAATGGAATGTTGAAATCAACTTCACTGTTTTATAACCTGAATCATCAGTCACTCGAGGAGTCATGGGTAGTTCAGTCTGTTTTAAAATCAATTTGTTGTCATAAAATATCGAGTTACCTCCCTTACACAGGTTTTAAAACATTGTGGTCACTAGTTTAATGTCTGTTTTTAAAAATTTATTTTTTAATCACTTTTGCAAATTATTTATATTAAAAAAAAAAAAAGTATAAAGTTACTTATAAACACTAAAGCATAACGGCAGCCTAAGTAAAAGTAAGTTATAAGGAGGTGAATAACATGTGGCACATGTTATTCACCTTTCTTAAGTAAAGGCAACCATGCAATTTCTGTCTTTGGAGGTGAATAGGTTAATCCAAAATTATTACTAACCTACAATTATTGAATATGTTTTTAGCAAAGTATTTGGGAGTAGTATCCAATAATTAGTTAATTAACAACTAAACTTAATAGTAGGAATGAAATATTATAGCAGATAAAATGTTGCAGGGATTTCAACTTTTATAAAAAAAATACTTGTACTGATTATTACATATGCATCATTAAAGGGATTTTTTATATAGAAGAGAGAGTGGGAAAAGAGAGAATATTATCTCTCTTTTCCTGATTATTAATAAGATGATATGTGTGCCTGAAATATTAGCATTTAAATTCTTTACATTTTACTTGGATTCAAACTCTGATTATTAGCTTTAGAACCAAAGTTATTACCAGATCAACCAGTAAGAAGACCAATCAAAGAACTGAAACAAATTGTGTATAATGTTATGATTGTCCTAAAATTTTCCTGATCCCATTTTCATGTCAAAAGTGAGTGAAAGACTAGATAGGTTAGAACAGTAGTCAAATGAGTAATCATTCTGTTATGGAATAATATTGTGATTTTTAAAAGAAATAATAAATTAAAAAAAAAACAAATCCCATTATTTAAGAGTTTTTAAGCCAGAGGAGGGTTCTGTACAAATTGAAATGGTATGCACAGTTTCCAAGTGATGTCACCAGCTGAGAGACTCTGAACCATAACTTTATTCCATTAGATATTCAAAATAAGCTGTTTTTAAATCAATCTGTTTGATATTACTATTAAAAGCACTTGTAATTGAGAAGAGAACTGATAAAGGGAGAACAAAAAAGAATATTAATGACAAGCAGTTGTTAAACAACCAGCCAGCAAGGGAATAAGGCTATATGAAAAATGATGTGATATAAATATATTGTAAATAGTATAGAGAAACAGAAAATAATTTAAGCAATTAATGGATTTTTTTTAATCTGACAATATTTCTTATTTACTATCAACATTATTTTAGTGGCTATTGTTACATGAATGGAAAGTATTATTATTTTATGCCTTCTGGTACATTTGTCCCACAAAGGATATTTGGTGAGTAAAAACAAAACAAAAAAAAACACAAAACGTGGAATTCAAACAAAAATGTATGAACAAGACATAAGGCAGAAGGCATGATAAAAAAACAGAAAAATACTCAGCACAATGCTGAAACCCAACCATTGTTCTGTGACAAATAATTGATAAAAATATATATATTTGAATATACTAAAGCATGAGAAGCTGTTGATATCTGGAATCAAATCACTGAAAATTATCCACTTAAACTTTATTTTGTAATAAAAATTTTAAATATATTAAAAATGATCAGAAACAATAGTACTGATCATTTTAACTTGCAAAGTATGCCTCAATAACCAAAAAAAATTGCAATATTTTCCCATTTTATACTAGAATTATCAGAATACAAGACTCAAGAGCCACACAAAGTAGAGGTTTACTGTTAAAATAGTTATGATGAATGAATTGTGTGATATGAATGAAAGAAGAGGTGGTAGGAAATGAATAATATGAGGATAAGGAGGACAGATAACACTTGACTGTTGACTTAAAGAAGTTAAGATTGTAATGTTCAGAGAAGCACTGATGTGGGAGTCTATTCCACAAAGTGGCAGTTCTTGGGAACAAGTTGAGTGGAACTTTCTTACCTTTGGAACACAGAGGAAATGAGAGTGTTTCTGTTCCATGGAAGTAGCCTGGCATGTCCTAGCTGTAGAAATTTGAATTGGGGGAACTAAAGAATGGAGATCATACAAACATCTAGGAAAATGAAATAAAATCGATAAATAAAATAATAATAATGAGTAAAAAAGAAAAGAAAAAGAAATACATTTTCCTACAAGTAAAGGAATCAGAAACATGATTATTCCACTTGATTTCATCAAACATCGTCATTGGGGGGTGGGCATTGCTGAAGCCTATAAAAAGTCAAACATTTCCTGCCTCACTCTCTTTTTCTCTTTGCTTCAACCCATCCCAAAAATTAGGTTAGCTTAGGTTTTGTTTTTGATTCTTTAGTTTCATTTTCCAGTAAACTTAGCTAGGGTATGTATGTTCATTGGCCCCTTTTATTTCTGTCCCTATATTTTTTAAGTTTAATTCCCCATCCCCTCCCTCGTTAGGTGGTCAGTGACGTCAGTTCTCTGGTGGATGCGGGGCGTTTTTCGTTTCGGGTGTGATTTTTCGTATCTGTTGTTGTGTCTGAATGAGTGCATGTCTGTGTGAGTGCTTGGGATGAATGAATGTTTTTATTTTTATAGTCCCACATTAATTTCGTCCGGTTAACTGATGTTTCTGCCACATTTAGCGATTGTGGGGGTTTTATTACTAACACGATTTTGTTTAGTTTCTTGTAAATAGTTATTTGTCTCATATTGTAATTACTCATTGGGGTTAATTTTTAAAATTTTAAAATTGTTATTTTATTCCCCCCCACCACAAACGATAAATTGTACATATGGGGTCTAGTTAGTATTTTCATAGAGTCATTGAGGTATTATGGTGGGTGTGGTAAGAAAGGTAAGTAAGAATGTGTTGTTTTGGTGCAAGAAATATTGTTAGTATGATTGGGTCAGCGTTTGTGGCTAGCTAAGTTTAAAAGTTAAGACAGAAGACCAACCTTTTCCCCATTCCCCACTTCGGCCTTGTGCCACATTTTCTGTTAATACAGAAATAAATAATCTTTTTCCTCTTTGCTTCAAGATATGAACCAGGTAGTAATTAAGTTTCCAACTGGGGAATGTCAGTTTACTCCGTCCACTGACAACTGAACTCTCTTCCCACTTTTCAACACATGGCACTCACATGTTTCTTCCAAAACCTCAGCCTATGAAGTAAGACAAGCTTTTTCGTTGGTTGTTCTGACTCAACACAAAGCTGACAAGTGTGATCATAATAATGATGCTTATACTGACTTACCCTAACTTCTGGACCAAGGAAAAAAAAACCAGACATTTCATAACTATGTTTAAATCTCCAAGAGATAAAATAAGTAGAAACTTTCCTTTGGTTGTTCTTTGCAAGGGTGACTTGAGCTCAATCATGAATACAATACTTATACTTACCTACCCTAATTTCTGGACAAGAAAGAGAACAGATATATCCAAGAGACATAGAGAACTTTGTTTCACTACAGTTGCCATAAAAAGAATAAATGTCCATAGTTTTGCATGTATCTTCTTTGTTTACATATGGAACATGCACCAACATAAAATACATGCAAACAATCAAACTTGTTAAATTCCATAAATATTTGCCATAGAAAAAGTGGTAGTTTTATAATATTGTATCTGTGGGAAAGAAGCTGCAAAGTGGAAAATAATACTTCCCTTAAAGACGTACCTCTGATGGTTACTCTGTGTTGTGATGGTGGGGCTTGCATGGTCAAACGACTTTAAGAATGATCCCATTGTGAGTTCTAAATTTCTGGTAGAGCCACCATTGGCGGCAAGGTCAAAGACTAGGACCAAGTCTAAGCATGATGAACCCCCAATGGCGGAACAAGTGGATGATGATTACAACAGGTTTCAGTGGTTGAACCAATAGAAGAAGAGGGCTACGCATGATGGACATGCTATAGAAGGCACCACTCAAAATTATAATGGAGTCAGTGGAAGTCTGTTTCAGTTTCATAACTGGATTCTGTATGCTTCATTCCATATGTGCCACAAAGGAAGGTCATGTGTGGGTTACTTCTTGGCATGTTGAGTTCCACCTTAAATAAATTCACACCATTGGCACTTTCTTCTACTCAGATTTTCTTTCACCTTCAACCAACTTTTGCAAAGCCAAATGGCGATAGGGAATGGATGACTGGAACAGGTTTTGGTGAAACTGGAAGTTTCTAATCCTGAACCTGCACAATGGCAGTGAATGTAGTCATCAACACCATCATCATAAAGGAAGCAAACAGCAAAGATGAAATTAAATTCTTGGATATGAGATAAAGCTGACAAAACTGCTAAACTATTTTGAACTCAAAGCCGGAAAGTGAGGATTGAGTTGCTCCATCTTAGGTATAGCAACAAAATTCTCCCTTTTTGATCTAATCTGACTCTTGTAAAGATAATGAAATGGTAAGCTTTGAATGTATTAAGTGTTTGTTTTCAAACAGCTCTTTCTAAAGAAGCCTTATTGTAGAAGTTTCTTTATTAGCAAATTGCCACATGTTCCAGTGAAGAGAAGGAATATAGTTTTCATTATATTTCTTCATATCCACATAGATTTTAATCTCATCTTCCCTGCCAGGAAAGTGAAAGATAATTAAAAATAAGTTAGACCAGGGCTCATTGTTGATTCTAACTTTTGTTGTAACTTTTAATGACATTAATATGATATTATTGGATAAGATTTCAATCATCTAATGAGAAACAGTCCATCTGTCCTTATGGCATTGTCAGACAAAATTCCTCTAAATTTACTCATGGAAATATTGGCTGTAGTTTATAAAAGTCCTCAGAGTATTTATTTTCCATGCTCATATATGCAAAAATACCTGAATTTCTAGATTTTTGGCTAAACCCTTAGAAACTGGTTTTTGATTCTTTTTTTTTTGTTTTTTGGTTGCTTTCTAAAAAGCAGGGCAAATCAGGATAAAACTCAGAAAAATTTAATTATTATTTTAGGTTTAGGTAACCAAGGAAGGTAACTTTAGTATCTTTTTGAGTTTTGTGTAACCTGTAGGTTTAAGTTGGTTAATGCAATGATATATCAATCCTTGTTGGGATATTCAAAGTCAAATATAATTCTTATAGGACAAAACTACCAATGACTTAATAGACAGACATAAGTCTGGTTTACACTAGAGCCTGCAAATATTCATTTGGAAGGTGGCAGTTCTGTGTGGAGAGATAAGACTCTTTTGTGCCTTAAGCCTCTGCATAGGATGCAGTCAGCATATCCCAAGCTGTTAATGAATATTTCAAGTTCCTGAATACATGTTTAAATTTACTATAATAGAATGATATCTAGATTACAGTAAATTATACACACACATATACAAATCGTGGCCAAGTGGTTAGGCACGTCAGATCCAATAACGGTTCCCCATAGGGATGTAGGTTCAAATCCTGCGGAAGGACGCATATTCTTCTGACAAGATTTCTTGGATATTCAGGCCAGTAGATGTAGTTGGATAAAAAATACTGTTTAATTAAAAAACATGGCTTCTACTCAAATACAAGTATCCATCAAAAATAACATTTAAACAAAATAAATAAAAAATAACAATATGTTGGATTTAATCCATTTCTTATATATATATATATATATATATATATATATATATATGTGTATGTGTGTGTTTGTATGTATGTATGTGTAAGGAATATTTAGGCAGCAAATATTTAACAAAACAAGTTTGATTAAAAAGAACTGACTGACAAGGTCTGTCTGTTTAATTTTTATTATATTTTCCAATTTTTGGATAAGGTGTTGAGTATTGTGCTCATAGTCATGGGTAAACTGTCTGAAGTTCATATTTTGTTATTTTTGTTTAAGTACTTTCAACTTTCGCAGTCATTATGAAAAACTGATGTGGTGTTTGTATGGTAGTTAGAATTCTGTATCCTTATTCTTTGGGAAGCTGGGCATTTGAAATGGTCTAGAGTGACATCGTGTGACAGCTGTTGGGAACGAAGTTTCACAAAAAGAACGTGATCCAATTTTTTCTTTTTTTACATATTTTAATACTAATAGATGTGCAGATTAATTATATCATTTGTACTTCAAGAGACATGGTGAATGATATTTTATTTAATATGGGCTGTATGTTTTGCATAATAATATTTTATTTAATATGGGCTGTATGTTTTGTATAATAATAGCTTCTAGAGTTTTGATTCTTTCCTTGCATTAGGTGCTGTAGAGTATTTTGGTGTTATCTACTAATATTTGTCTTATGCTGAGAGTTACATTTTGATCATTCATGATGTGCTGGTTGATATATGTGCATGAATTGCACTAAGTTTCAACAGGTGACAGGTCAATTTGCAAGGGAGTGTGGTGCATGTGTTCTCAATGTAAGTATTAGGTTGACACACATGAAATGACGCATGTTTTGGTTGGTTGTTGATCTGGTCGTCTAATGAAGTAACTTCCTTAGTATATAAAAAAATCTTGACTTATTCCTGACTCTTTTCTTTCCAGATAATTTTTCTTTCAGTACATTGTTACTTATAAGCCCAATGTAAATGATTACAATGAAACAATGTCGAGTAATCTTACTGTATGAGTACAAACTCGGAAAAAGAATTATTTTTGCATCAAATCATTACATTCGGTGAGATATGGATGCTCTTTGAAAACAGTAAGAGAGTAGACCAGTGATTAGATGCAAACAAATCACCAAAACAATACTCAAAATCTCCACTACACTCTAAAAAGTTAATGGTTATTGTATGGTGGTCTTTTAAAGGGGTTATTCATTATTCATTCTTGCCTCAAGGGAAAACAATAACAGCAACCTTGTATGGTGGGAAATTGTGTGTATGCATGAAAAATTGAAAAAGAAACATCCTAGACTTGTGAATAGGGATGGCCCAATTTTGCTGCACGACAATACATGGCCGCATGTTTCTCAATCAACTGTCTAAAAGCTGCATCGCCTGAATTATAAAATTTTGCCTCATCCTCCATATTCACCTGATATCTCTCCTACTGATTATCATTTATTTAAGCATTTTGAGCTTTTCATACACAATAAAACATTTTCCAATAAGGAAGAGGTGATTGAAGCATTTGAACTGTTTGTCACATCAAAGGATGAATTTTAGTTATTTAACATTTCAGAAGCCTTTTATTCATTTCCTATAAAGTGAATCATTTCATGCGTGACAATTTAATATTTAATGTTGTTTTTTGATTATTAGTGTTGGAGATGTAATCTCTCAAGGAGCATGAGAATTCACTGACATTATTTTTACATAGAGAGGATTTATTAAACCTGGTGTTGTTGGTGATAATTTAGATGTTTTAAACTTTTTATAATAGATGATAAATTTTAGCTGTTTATTAGTATCACTGAGTAATATGTGCTGGTGTATTATGTTTTTAATTGCTTTTTCATTCTGTTTATAATTAGGGTGCATTTATTTATGATAGAATAAGTTAATGGGGTGTTTATTTTTGTTTGCATCTGGGAGGGGTTTGGTGTCATTTTTAAAAAGATTTTGTTAAGGCTAATTTTACTTGTTCATTGATGACTTGGTTAGGAAAATTATTGTTGATTAGGGTTTGTTTAATGTTGCTAAGTTCCTTATAGAATAATAGGTCAGAAGAAGTGATTACTTTGGTTCAGTAAATAATGTTTTTTATAACAGCTATTTTGTATCTGTGAGAACGTTCACTTTTGTAAACACAAGTTGCTGCTAGTGGGTGTTTTGTAAAGAGAGATGGCAAAATTATAGCTATTGACATCAACTAATACATCAAGGAAGGGGATTTTATTGTTAATATTGAATTTGTAAGTAAAGAGATTGAACTCACAGTTACTGTCATCAAATTCATGGACTAATGATTTAATCTACTACTGTGGCTTTATGGATGTTGTAATTTTAGTTTTTGTCAATGAATTAAAATTAATATTCAATTCAATACATTTTAAGATTTTTAAAATCATTTGTACATTTTTATGTATTTATTTTTTTGTAAGCTTAACATTTTTCTAAGAACGTTTCCTTTTCAATGAATGGGCAGAACATGTGAGAAATCTGGAAATTTTAAGAGGAACTACAAAGAAAATGATGCTATCGGAAAGAGACAGCTGAAAATTTTGGGGTAGATAATGAGGAAAAAAGGCTTGGAGAATTTAAGTGACAAGACATATTGAAGCAAGAGAAGCATGGGAAAACAAAACAGTGAGTAACCTACTTGATGAGTTTTTGTTTTTTGAGTAAATGGCAAAACAAGGGCCACAAAGAAGTGGGGGTAAATGGACCAGTTAATTAGAGCAATAAAAAGTAAGAAGTTGTGGAAAGTCATGATCGGCCACCTACTGAAAGAATATGGCATGGAAAAAAAAGAAAAATGTTTTCGCCACTTAAAAAAAACTCTTATTTTCTTAGCACTCAGCCTTTTGATCGAAACAGCCAAATGAGTAATAGAGATTTACTTGTCATAGCTGGTTTAAGCTAGTCATAACCGTGATACCACCAGCCAGGTAGTAATAGTACACTGCGCATGCGTCTTTACCGGTGTAGTGTACTTCCAGGATGAAGCAGAAATATATGCGGTGTTTTATATCGGCTGAATACCGATATACGTTTTTGGTCTAAAATTATGTGAGTTTTTCTGTTATTCAATAACGTATTCTCTTTGACGTACCTTTTTTGGATTTACTTTTCTCTTATACTACCTTTTTTATTAGTATCTTTTGACACATGTTTACGAAATACACTCATCATGAAATGAATTACTTGTTTGGGTGGGGACTTTTTAGGACTTAAGACGATGAATTAAAACAACACTTTCTTTTTGACTTGCGCCCGGCTTCCTTTCCTCCTTTCTCTGATTTGCAGATGAATTGTTAAAGGATTAATTCTGTTATGGGAGCTCTCGGATATTGCTAAAGTATTAAATTAAGTTATACAAAATATTCGCATCGGATGATTGGATGTGTCCGATCGTTCAGCCTACTGCAAGTAACATATGCAAAAGGCAAAAGCAAAATTTAGCAAACAAAACACTGGCAAACCATGTGCTTTAGTTAGGATTAATTTATTTTATTTTCTTACTGTGGTTGTATATACAAGAAATATGAGATAGAAATTCACCGCTTTTAAAAAATTTCGTTTTGTGTTATAAAAAGTCATAATTTTGTTTAGTTTACACATCATCAGTTATGTCTTCTTGGATTTTTGTACGCCAGTTGGCACGTTTGTGTTCAAATTCTTTTCTCATTAATTTCCGGACATTTACTTATTTGTTCATGTTACTTCGATCTTCTTGCGTATGTATTTTCAATTCACGAATTCAATACTAAGTAGCACGTTTTCAAAGGCTAAAAATAAAATGAATATTGAATTAAAAATTCAATTGAGATTTTTAAACTTTACGCAATGAGTAGTTCATTCAATGGTAATTTTTGATATTATTATTTAATTTAATCTTCATATTTCATATTCATTTTAAAATTATCGTTCAATTTACACGTCCAGCAGGTTTTACTGCCAGAACTGAACTTCAGAGACGATGAAACACTAAAAGAATTAACAACTCAAAGAAATTATTTATTTAACTTACTTACTTATTGAAATTTTAAACATGAATTGAATTCTATGACCATCGAAATTTATTTAATGGATAGGAATTTCAGTTTAACAAACATTTGATAAAATATCGTATCTTTTTAAAAACATTAAGAATGGATAAATGATGATTCATAATAAGTTTCTGTTTGTATTTTTCTTCCAAAGGACTGTATATTTTTTGTTTGAGCAATCTTGCCAAATGTTCTTGACCGTTTTTAAAATTACACTGCTTGAATATTTTGCTACAAATAAATTTCGTTGTGGTGGTTTTGTCTGCGTGAAAAAAAAAATGAAAGATCTTTTGAAATAATTAGTTTCTTTTTCATCAACTTTTAAATTTAAACACAATTTTTCTTTCTTTAAAGAAAATGTCATTTAATTTTCGATTAAACTAGAGACTAGAGTTTAAGTTAATAAATCAAATTAATTAACACTTCTTGCTTAACGTGTTATTCAATTTCGTGTCCTATCAAACAATTTGATTAATGACTCAGTAAGCAAAATATCCGTGAATCCAAAGGTTAACAATGTAATTGTAATTCGTTATAAAATTTTAGCTGTCGGCACAATGTAAATCTCTTTATTAAAAAATAAAAAAAAAATAAAATATACTTTTCTGAAACTTTATTTGAGGAATATTAGCTGATTTAAAGTTTAATTAATCTGATTTAAAACAAATATTATTTACTTTTAATTTAAATGTTGCAGAAATGCACTTTTTTTAACACAGAGGTAGGTGTTTTAAGGTGTTGACGGCTACACTGACAGCCAGGAGTTTATCTAATCTTTTTCTACGGGGTACACTGCCCTGTCGGCTGGGGCTTCATAATATGCTGACTGCAGAGGGATAAAACCTCCACCAATGAGGTTACCTGTTTACTGTGGGCGGCAACCTGTGATGCATGAGGACAGGATTCTGGTGGTTGAGGGCTTCAAAATGTTGTTTAAGCTCCTGAACTCCAACACACCATTTTGGCCCTTGCTTGGGCTAGATGGGTGGTTGAAGAGTTCTGATCCAATCAACTGATTGGTCCTGACAAGCCCTAGTTCAGGCTTTTGTGAACCTCCCTTTGTAAAAACCTGAACCAGAAGGCAGTGGTTATAGGGTCAATGATGCTGAAGAGACTGATGATTTCTAACTATCCCTGGGTGACTAATTATCTTGGAAATAAAAACCTAGGGATACACAGTAGCTGATTACTCCAGTGTAGTCCTAATTTGCCAAGGTGAATGGGTTCCCCCCTTGGCATTTCTCCTTGTAGGTTTCCATGGTGTGTGGGAAGCACAGTCAATGAACTCATAAAATTGTTATGGATTTTGAAAAGCAGAAAAAACCCAAGTGCAAAAAAAGCCCACAAAAAATCTGCCAAGTGACTGCACCAGGAATCAAGTTCTGAAAATATATAGTCCCTGGTATTCCCTAGATTTATAATCTTGAACTCCATGGAGAACATTCCAATTACAAACTTATCACCTTTTATAATTGAAAAGATTATTTCAGCAAATATAATATGCAAAATGGTTAATAAATGAAAAAATGGAACAATTCTTGGTGAGGTTGAACAAAGAAGTTCTCTGACTTTCTATTAAAAATAAAAAAAAATGTCGCACACACAGAATAAAAACATACACACATCAAACCCTGAATTCATCTAAAGGGATTGTAAGAAGTCAAGAATTCTCCTTTTGTACAATAGATAAATTGAGAGGGAGCTGAAGAATCAAGGATTAAAGGAGGTGAAAAGAGTGTCAGTCAGAAGAGATGACCAAACTATCCTAACCAACACCTATATTATCACATTTAATGTTCCCAAAATTCTTGAAAGTCTTAAAATTGGATAAAGCATGGAAAGAATTGAACTCTGTATTCCTAATCCCCTAAGATGCTATAACTAACAGAAATTTGGATGATATGAGGACAAGTACTCAGGATGAATGGTATGCCCAAAGTGGGGGCACAAAGACCCCAACCACTCGCCAAATGAATGCCAGGAGCCATTACTCTGTGCAAATTGTGGAAGGGATCATCCTACATATTCAAAGAAGTGATAAATGGAGAAGAGAAAAAGAAATCCTTTCAATTAAATTATGTATCTCCAAAAATTCACTAAAAAGAACATATCATAACAAAAAAAAGGCCCACAACTTGATAAAAACATTTTTTTTTTAATCATTTAATCCCGTACAAGGCGGGAATGCCACTTGTACCCAGAGGGTTACAGAGAGTGAAAGCAAGAGAAAAGACTGGGTATAGTGGGGATTGAGGAAAGGATAAAAATGAATGGGGGTTCAAGATGACAGAAGATTAACGTTGCATTTAGATTTTTGAAGATTGTAGTTTTCGGGGAAGCAAGTAAATGGAAGGGAGTTCCACTGTCAGGAAGTGCGAGAAAAGAAACTGTTGAAGTAGCAGTGGTGGTTACATTTAAGTATTATAATAGTAAAAGGGTGGGACCTAGATGCCAATCTAATAGCACGCTTAAATTCATGTAGTTGGGGCATCAGAGAAAAAAAGCTCGTCAGAGCAGTTGCCATGAACATATTTGTAGAAAAGACAGAAGGAAGCCATATCATGTCTGTAAGAAAGTAACTGAAGTCGAGATGCCAAGTCAGGATTGATTACATTGCAGATCCTTCTTTGGATTTTGTCAAGAACCTCGAGATGAATAGCAGGAGCACCAGACTAGATATGGCAACAGTATTCAATGCCTGGACAAATGGTATATTTGTAAATGTGGACTCTGATGAGAAAAACCTTCTGGCATGACACAATGAACCAACTTTCCTTGCAGTAGATGCAACTATTGATTTAATGTAGTTGTTCCACTTCAAGTTAGTTGAAAACATGAGGCCAAGAAGGCACAGTGAGATGCTCTCCTAGAGTCAAGCATCAGCCATGCTGATGGTGGGAAGGGAATTTTCTCTATGATGGTTAAATGAGAGCATTTTCATTTTGGCGGCATTAAAATTTATAAGCCATTTTCTGCACCAGTTAACCACTGATTGGTGGTCCTTTTCAAGAGCAGCGACCAGGTTAACTTTGTCAGCTCTGACATTTGCTATTGAGACAGGAGTAAATGGTAGTGTCATCTGCATAAATGCCTACTTGGGAACTGATGACATCAGGAAGATCATTGATGAAGGTCAGAAGCAGTGTAGGACCCAGGATAGAGCCTTGGGGGTACATACACGTTTGTGAAAGGATCTGGAAGTGAACCCATTCAGAACGACCTTCATTTCATGATTTGATAAAAATGATTGGATTAAATTAAACAATCATCCTGTAATATCGTAGCCCTGAAGCTTACATAGAAGACCAGCATGCCAAACCCTGTCAAACGCCTTTGAGATATCTAGAGCTACAGCTTGAACTTTGCTGTTATTATCAAGAGCTTGATATACATATTCAGTGATGACTATAATCATGTCAGCAGTAGATGGGGCAAAACAGAATCGATATAGTGTTTGTGAGAGTGTAGGTTGTGAAAAGTAAGATGCTTAATCACTTCAGCATTGATTAAAACCTTGAATACCTTGCCAAAAATCAGTAGGAGACTAATAGTGCAATAGTTAGAGGAGTCCGAAGGTTCTCTAGAGCTTTTAAAAACAGGAACTACAGAGGAAGACTTCCAACAAGCTGGAAAGCAGGAAGCAGCGTGGCAATAGTTGTAGAGTTTGGAGAGAACTGGGGCCAACTTGGGAGCACATTTCTTTAGGATGACTGCTGGTATCCCATCACCTCCACTTGCCTTATGGGAGTTTAATTTAGAAATGGTGTCTGAGACCAGTGACAGGGTTATGCGCATATAACTCAGTAGAGCCTCAGTTCTAGTGGGGTGGGGTGGGGTGGAAATCAGGTGTGGTACTCCAAATGTGTTGGAAGAGAATTTTTGAGCAAGGCATTCAACCTAGGATTCCAGGACTTCGAAATGATTGAATAGAGTAGTGAGTGAGAATTTGCTGCTGTTCAGCATGCTCTTGCAGAGCCACCAATAATCTATAGAACTGAACTTGCAAGATGCTATATATTTTCATTTGATCAGCAAACAGTAACTTTGCTTCATTGGAGACATGCTTGCACTTGTTACGAGCAGGCACAAAGAGATGTGTTGCTCTGGTACATCCGGAAGAAGTGATTCCTGTGGGCTATAGCAGCCGAGCATGCGGGTGAGAACCAAGGAGATGAACGTGGTTTAACTTGGTATTTCCTTGCTGGAATGAAAGTATTGATGCTGGCTTTCACCCAGGAGGAGACCTCAGAAGTGCATTTTTAAACAAGATGATTAAAAACTTAATTCCAAGGGAAATCACAGAATGAGTCCAAATCTGCTCATTGATAACAGAAAGATGTTCTGAGTCTGTCTATATTTCTGAAATGAGGTATTATGTACAGTATTTACATTAGTCAGACTATTGTCCTCATCTTTGTCGCCATATTTGTCACAACGTTTTGGCCGTTGTATGCTCCAGCAGCAAAATTGCAATATGAGTACTGGTAAAAAATGGTTGCTGAAAACATTAGGTTTATAATACCCAGAAATTCATACCCAGATGTCCTCAAGGACACATGGCACAGTGGATAAAGGCGTTGGTTAGATCCAGACCCAAAGAGTGTGAGTTCAATACCCGGTTAAGGCAGTGGAGAACTTTCAGAGGGAAAATTAGCAGGAGATAACTGATAACTTTTAACTGACATCCATCAAACATGGCTCGTGGAACTAGAACAGTCTACCCCAGTGATCGAAATAAAGGGTTCAGTTCAAAATTCCAACCACCTGAATGGCCGAAACATTGTGACAAATATGGCGACAAAGATGAGGACAATAGTCCGACTAATGTAAATACAGAAAGATGTTCTGTTGGTAGGAGGTTCTTGGCTGGTGGGGGAGTGGAAAGAGATATTTACAGACACTACCACTTAAGCAGAGTTGCCAAGAGGGTAGACCTGTGTAGTATGACAAAAGTCAGGGATGGTGGCAAAAAAGAGATAGCGTAGAGAAGCATGTCCATCAAAGTTACTGGGGAAATGTGTGGGGAAGTCAACCACTTGCATGAGAGATTGAGTGACTGAGAAGTTAAGGGTTTGGATGCCAGTGAGGCCAGTGACAGTGTTTAAGCCACCTTGTATGGTAGATGTTTGTGGACACAAACTCCCAGTCCATGCATGTGGACATTAGATTCCTTTCTAAGGAGAGGAATGTAGCCACGAATTGAAAAATCAGGGGAGGGTATTGAAGAGTTAAGATGAGTTTCATAGAGAGCTAGTATATAGAATGATTCCGCAGAAGTTTGTATGAATACCACGTAAGTTGGAGAAAGAAAGGTTTTGTTTTTATTGTCAAAATGTTTGTTATTATTAAGAGGAAAGACCAAAGTATTTTTGATTATTTTACTAAATGTTTTAATCCTTTCTAGCACAATCAAAATTTTGTTAAAATCTTGTTTTTCTTGCATCAGAGGGTTGGTCAAAGATTAGTATTGGAAATTTTAGCATCTTTTTGGTACTAAAAACACATTATTTTTGAAAAATTTTGGATTTTAATGAAATTTTCAGGACTTATTCACAAAGGAATTAAATTATTTTTTAAATTTTTTAAAATTTTTTTTTAGGAAATCTCAGTAAAAATATTTTTTTATTTGTTACCCCCACTTTTATGAAGTTTTGAGAAATTAAAATTCCGCCCTCTTCATATTTATATTAGTTAAAAGCAGTACACCTTGGAGAATTTAAATGATCAATTTGTTTTTGTTAAATATAATCACTATTTACCAAAAATCTGCTCTGAATGCTAAAATAAAAAATGCAATAAAACAATATTATTTAATTAGAAAGGCATTTAATTGCTTTTACAAATAAGATATATTAAGGACACTATTGTTTTAAGAAAAAAATTTTTTTTGATGAATAATGAATTTTTACAGGAATTGTTTTCATTTGTTTTAAAATTATAATTAGAATAATTTAAGTTTTAAATATTTTAAAATTCTTTATTAATTCCACCCTTTTAGGTGATATTATTATTAAGTAAAAACTATATTTACTAATCATAACTGGAAAAGCTTAGTGCAAATCCTCTACCAATATTTTTAAAAGAATTAAAAACTTTCTCTGTATGTGTATAAACATGTCAATTTTTGTAGATATGGATGTTCATATATGACATTATCAGGAAATCAGAGCAATAACTATAGCAAATTTAAAGCCAAAATTTCTAAAATTCAATAAAGCATTAGATTATGGATAATATTTTCATAAATTTTTATGAGTACTTAAAAGTTATATATAAAAGGCACTCATATTATATTCAATTATTTTTTCATGGCTAAAGCCCCCATAGAACAACATTAGATAAACTGTTTTATTTTTGGAAGATTTTGTAATAAAGAGAATTATATTGCAATGAAAGACAACTAAAAAAGGGTGCTAATCAGCTATTTTAGCAAAAAAACAACAACCCCAAAACTCATGCCAGTCAATTTAAATTAGTTTTTGAAATGCAGGAAAGTATTTTGCTTATTGGAAATATTAAATTTAATCTATTAGCTTGAAATTAAAAGCTTCAAGAAAGCTTTTTCATTTTTTTAAATTAACTAGACTTGGCTTATGTTCCCACCTTTGTCCCAGTACCATGTATGTCAATTTGCTGATCTGTTTTTTTTTTGTTTTTGTTTTTTTTGCGTTTTCTGTAGTGGTACCTAAATTAAATATACAAGGAATATCTTCTTCATTGAAGTATGCAGGATAATACAAACTCAAACAACATACAGTTAAATAACAAAACTAAAACCCAAAGTGAATGACTCTCAAGGGGAAAATAAGTATACGGCTCTACTTCAGGAACTGCTGACACTAGAACCATACAAGTGGTCTAAACTTATAAAACAAACAAGAGCAACCCTAGAAGAAACAAAAGATTTTCCTTTTGGCCTTTACATGGAAAATCTCATCAGTGAAACACAAATAAATACATCACTAATTCATAAAACCACCATCTCACAAAAACCACCCTGGTTAATGAAATGCCCTACAATACTGCTAAACCTTACCAAATACCCTAGAACTAATACCAATTCATTTGATTACATGGAAGAAATCCATAATATTTTACAAGCATACCCAAGTTATAAACACATATACAATGATGGCTTTAAAATCTTGGACAGAGTTGGATGCTCAGCTATACTTAACAATGCAGAAATGATTACCCAACAAAGCCTTAATTTTCAGTGCAGAAGCCTTGGCCATACACTTGATTCTAGATATAGAATCAAGTGGGACAGATAGATTTATAATCTTTTCAAATTCACTATCTGTACTCACATCACTGAATAATAAAAACGTGATTTTGTAATGCCCATTTGGAGGAGAAACTTTGTAAACCACAAATACAACAATAGTAATGCCTTCAAACAATACTCAGTCAGACACCACTAATTCCCATATATATATTTTTCCTTTACCCATCATGTGACCTAATTATTTCAAGATGAAGTCGACTGCTTGCTTTCTGGCAATCCATGTTCAAACCCAAGTGTCAGCAGTGACACTTTATTCCTATATGACACTTCTCCTTTGAGATGACTTCTGGAGTCTGTAGTTCTTCAGCTTCAGTTCAATATTTAGAAATTCTGTTGCTACTCTATTTCTCTTACCATAAAACCTTGGTTCAGCAATTTCTGATGGCATGTGTACGTCAAATGTGTCACAAAATTTCCATAGGTACCTCTTTTCGGAGACTTTTCAAATCAGTGAATCTGCGCTTTAACTGATTAAGGTGCCGTTTATGTTCCCAACTTTGTCCCAGTACCATGTCAATTTGCCGATCTGTTTTTTTATAACGCCATCTTCCCAGATTCTTTTCCACATTGATACATTTAAAAAAAAAATACCGTATCTCTAGGTTTGAAGTATTTACTTGTATTGTTATTTCTTGATGCTCTCGCCTTATACTCTGGTAATAATTTATTAAAAATGGACTTAATCTTCCTGGCGAACATCAACTCTGCAGGCGACATTCCAGACATGGTGTTCGGGTTTGGTTTTATTCTGAAAATCACTTGCATCTGATGCAACCAGTCTTTAATTTAAGGTCAAAATGAGCTAGTAACAAATCCGATGTTAAGACTTTCTTGATCTCTTCAAAAGCACTTTGACATTTATCTGACCAATTCCATTTCACATCTTTCTTTAGTAGGTTATCCAAGGATGCTCTTAATTCGTGCATGTTTGGTATATATATATATATATATATATAGTAATTAGTAAATGCTTGTAACTTTGTTACATTTGTTGGTGCGGGCATTTCTTTTACTGCACTGGCCCTTGAAGGATCTGGTTGTCTACTGTTTTCATTAATAATTTGTCCCAGATATTTAAGTCTGGACATAAACAATTCGCATTTTCCTTCACTGATCTTAAAACCATATTCTTTAATTCTCTCAAATACTTTTTTACATTTTCCATATGTTGCTTTTGGATCTTACTTTTAATAAGTACATCATCTAAATATGCTTGTGCACAATCCAAACTGGCAAGCATCGTATCCATTATCTGCTGGAATATGCTTGGTACTACCTTTTATACTGAAAGGAAGTTGGTTAAATTTGTATAATCCTCTATGAGTGTTAACTGTTAATAGTTTTGAGCACTCTTCCTCTACTAGTACTTGTAGGTAAGTGTCTGACAGGTCCAATTTAGAAAATAATTTACCATCATTTAATTTGGCAAAAATTTCCTCTGGACTTGGTAATGGGTAGTTATATTGTTTTAGACTTTCATTTAAACCAGTTGAAAAAAAAACAGCACATACGGATTTTATTATTTCTTTTTTTAACGTAGACTGTTGATGATGCCCATTTGGAATAGTCTATTTTTGAGATCACACCTAATTTTTCTAGACTGTCTAATTCCTTATTAATTGGTTCTAAAGCTGCAAAAAGTACACTCCTTTTTGGCTTAAATGTCAGTGTTACATTCTCTTTTAATTCAAATTTCGTTTTAGTTTTTGTGCATGTCCCTAGACCTTTTGAGAAAACTTCTGGAAAATTCTTTTTCAATTCATTCTTTAATTTCTCAGTTGCCGTATTAGCACCGGAGGTAACAACATTTATTTTGTTGCAAAAAGAGTTAACTGGAAGCTCCCAAAGATCAAATAAAGCAATCCTGTCTGTTTCAAATAGCAAATACCACTGCGTTCTTGTTTTTTTTTTTTTTTCCAACAAAAGAAATGTTACAGGTGAATTCACCCAAAAAGTTCAATCTCTTACCTGAAACTCCATGCACAACTTTATCAGAAATCAATAAACTGGGTTTACCCATTTGCCCCCATGTCTGTTCATTTATAATAGTGATATCAGATCCTGTATCCAGTTGTAATTTTATTTTTACATTATTAATTTCCACAAAAAACAATTTTGAGATGTATCTAACTCAGTCAAAAACATGTTTGAAGTCTGGTTAATTTTCCTTTTATGCTTCTTATCTTTACTCCATGTATTTATCATGTTCACACACATTTTATTTTTCCTCCATTTTCTTCCTATCTGCAACAAGTATTTTTGTGTTCTACTCTCCCACATTTGTAGCATTTTTTGTTCTTGAAAAAAACAGTTACTTTTGAAATGCTTACCTCCACAACTGTGGCAAGTATTAGGTATTGAGGGGGGGGGGGTTATCATCTTTTTACTGTCCTGTTAGGAGTTGAAAAATGCTTACAGTCTTTTCTCTTAGGTGGTCAGATGCTATGTACTTGTGAAATATCTCTTTCCTCAATCCTTGTAGTATCGAGTTTTAGATTTACAATACGTTGACACTATTCCGCTATTTTCTGGAGAGTTAATTTGGGATCCTTTTCTAATTTGGCAAGTATCCAGGATCTTATTTCCGCATCCTTATTAGAAGTTAAACCCTGTACGAATATCAGGCATTTAAATAAATCTGGAGTTAATTCATTTAACTTGATCTTCTTGATTCACAACTCCTGCATAAGGGACAAAATCTTCATTGTCACACTTTACTAAGTTAAGACATTGACATTGTGTATTAAATAATGAGTTCCTATCACCAAAAATCTTTGATAGTATTATAACAGTTTCATCAAAATTTATCTCACCTGGTTTATTGGCAAAATATAATTGACATTTTTAATGTTCGACAGGGGACAGTTTCCTTAATAATAAACAAACTTTCTTTTCATCATTCCAATATGAACAATCCCTTTTGAAGATCCCTTTGTATCTTCTATAATAAGCTGGAAAAGTTATCCCTTCATCTGGATTATATAGAAATTCACTGATTGAATTAACAACAGCATCTGGAGTGAATGAATCTGAAGTCTTTTCTTCCATAGTTTTAGTAAATAATTTAAAAAAAAACTTCTGTTATTGTAATTAATTACTGTTCATGTTGTTTTTGTTGCTGCAATTGTTATTCTTGCTGTTGTTTTTGTTGCTGCAATTGTTATTCTTGCTGTTGTTTTTGTTACTGCAACTGTTGTTCTTGCTGCAATTGTTATTCTTGCTGTTGTTTTTGTTGCTGCAATTGTTATTCTTGCTGTTGTTTTTGTTACTGCAACTGTTGTTCTTGTTGCTTTTGTAGTGCCAACATTTGAATCATGACAGCTTTTAGTTTTTCCATTTTGCTGTACTCTGCTGAATATTTTGCAGATTAATTTTTGAATAACTGCCTGATTATTTCTCTGTAATTCTGCAAATATGATAATGCTTTGGTGAAGTGGTAAATATTACTGAATATCCTATTATGATGTGTAGGATACGTATATTTTATTTTTTCCTCATATAAGTTCAATGAATACTTGTCACTATTTTTGTAATGCCTGTTTGTAAGAGAGACTTTGTAAATCACAGATATAACAATAGTAACACCTTCGAATAATACTCAGATGCTGCTAATTCCCATATATATATTTTTCCCTTACCTGTCATGTGATCTAATTATTTTATTTCAAGATGAGGTCAACTATGCTTGCTCTCTGGTGATCTGTGTTCAAACCCAAGTGTCGGCAGTGACACTTTATTCCTGTATGACACATGGAAAACCCCTTAATAAACAAATTACTAAATAGGATTGACACTATTTGAAAAAAGCATGCTATAATAGTCTTATGTTGGATACAGAATCATATTTGCATATAAGGTAATGGAAAACCTGACAAAATGGCAAAGGAATCACTGAACATGGCCCTCTCAAATATAAAGGTTCCACACTCCAACTTCCAACCCACCTTGAACAGGACCATCAAAGAAAAATGGCAGCAATTATGGATCAACTGTCAAAACAACAAATTACACAACATGCAACCAATCATTAGTGAAAGCTACAGAAAGATAAGGAGAGAGGAGGTGGTACTAGCTAGACTCCATATAGGACACACATATAACCCACTAACATCTGAAAAATGAGGAGTCACCAGCATGCATCCTATTTCAGGAACCATACAGTTAAACACATGCTACTAAATTGCCATGATGGATCAAATACTACAAATCGGATAACTTAAAGGACCTATTCAAAAATACTAATTCAAGTAACATCCTAAATTTCATTAAAGAAAGTTGGTTCTATAGGAAAATATAAAAAAAAAGAAAGAAAAACTCTTTGCTAAACCTGCTTACTGACATTGTTTTGCAACCAATTTTATACAACCTACAACTCTCAAGAAAAACTCAAAAGAATTTTTTCCTCTGTGTAATCCCCTGCTCCCCTTAAAAATAATTCAAATTGTTCACCAAAGAACCTTCTTCGGCATTAAATGATTCATAAAATTAAATAAGTGTAACCCCCCCCCGAAAAAACAATGTTTTTACCAAGATTTTCTAAATAAGAAACATTTCTAAAATAATTTAATTCATTTGTGAACATGTTCTAAAAGTTTTAGTATAATCTGACAATGATTTGATTTTTGCAAGAATTTCCAAATCAAAGTGTTTTTCACCGCAAAAAAGACACCAGAATTTCCGATACTAATCTTTGGTCCCCTTCCCACTCCTGCTGACTGAAGAAAAACAAAATTTTTTACAAAAAATTCAAACATTCTAAAAAGGATCAAAAAATATAATTTAATAGTCAAAAAATCCTTTGGTCTTTCCTCTTAAAAATAACAAAGATTTTGTTGATGATAAAACTTGAGTTTTAAGGCATTTTTTAATCATGGTATGTTCATTTTCTAGTGACTCTGGCAGTACCGAGTTACAAATCTCATATTTGTCACTTCAAATTTTGGATTGCTCTTCTTTCATGTGCCGTGTCCCTTCAGGATGTATGTGATCATGGCCCTCCACCTCCTCCTGTCCCTTGTAGCTCTTAATAAGTTTTGTCTTTTTGCTATTTCTCCCAGACCCTGTTCTGCCATCCACTTGCTCAGTCCTTTTAAGTATGTCATGGGTTGCTTTCCCCTGTTCCTCTATCCATCCTGTGAGTATCAGATTTTCCAAGCCTTTTTTCTTCATTACATGTCCCAGAAATTTCAACTGCTTCTTCCTGATGTTAAGTATAAGTTTTCCTTTTGTTTATGGAAACAAAGAGAAAACTTATACTTAACACCAGGAAGAAGCAGTTGAAAACTTCCAAAACCTTGTCGTTGCTCACATGTTTGGCCCATGGTATCCTTAGCATCCTTCTGCAGAACCACATTTCTGTTACTTCAAGTCTCTTCTTCATCTTTGAAGAGATTGTCCAACATTCACTACCATACAGGAGGACAGATATCACATAACATTTCAGTTCTCTTTGTTTCTAACAAAACTTTCCGGTTTCTTAATACTCTGCTTAGCTTTTGGAATGCATCTTTGGTCATCCCTGTACATCTTCGGATCTCAGTATCGCACTTTCAGTCCTTTGTTAGACCACTTCCCAGATATTTAAATTTCTGTACCTGCTTGATTTTAGTATCCCCGACCTGTAATTTGCATTTTGGGCTCATCTTTTTGGTGATGACCATGCATTGTCTTCTTGTAGTTTATGCTTAGTCCGTTCTTGCTCTCCTTCACTATTTTCTTTCTGTAGGAGGTTTTGTAGTTTCCTTTCTGTGTCTGCTATGAGTACTGTTTCATCTGCATATCTTATATTGTTAAGACTGTGGCCACTAATGATGAATACTGGTAGGATTTCTAGTTCTTTCAGAATTGCCTCACTATATGGGTTGAATAAGTCTGGTGAGAAGACACATCCTTGTCTTACACTCTTTTCTATTTTTGTATATCTGCTGAACTCATTTTTTATCTGTATGCTGGCGGTTTGCTGCCAGTAGAGATTTTTGATTATTCTGCTGTCTTTCCTGAATATGACAAGGTTGCTGAGCAGCTCTAACAGATCTTTGTGGCGTACTTTGTTGAACGCCTCTGCATAGTCTATAAAACACAGGTACATGTCCTTCTGCATTTGTATTCCTCTTTCTGATAACATTCCGAGCATAAATATTGCGTTCCTTGTTCCAGTATCTTTGAACCCACACTGGTCTTGTTCTATATCTGGCCTGATTCTGCTATGCGTTCTATTCGTCAAAATTTGGATGATGATTTTTGTTATATGGCCTATTAGGCTGATTGTTCAGTGGACTTCACCTTTGTTTGCACCTGGTTTCTTAGGCAGTGCTATGGAAATAGATCTACTTAGGTCTTCTGGTATATCACCACTGTTGTAGATTTCATTTATTATTTCTGTAATCTTGTCTATGCTGAAATCGTCTATGGCTGCCAGCATCTTTATTTCAATTCTGTCTGTCCCTGCCGCTTTGTTCCTGTTCAATTTGGCCATTGCTGCTTCCACTTGGGTTTTTAGTATTTCTGGCCTGTCGGTATTTTTGTGTATTGCCAGTTGTTCTCTTTTATCATGGAAGAGATCTCCAATATATTCATTCCAGCACTGAAGAATTTTTTCTTTCTCTAATATTAGTATTCCATCCTTGGATATTATGCAGCCTGTTGATGGACATGTCTTCTGCCTATTAGTTCCCGTATTTGTTATACACATTGCCTTTATCTGTGATACTCATTCTCTTCTGCACAGTTTTTGTTGAGCCATTCTTCTTTAGCCTGCCTGCATTTGTAGCTTATTTCATTGTGTTGTTTTCTGTATTCCAGTTCATGTCTTGGTATTGTTTTCTGTCTCCTTTGCATCATATCAAGAATCTCATCTGTGATTTGTTTTTTTTCTTCTTTGACCATTTTCCTTTGGGATGATGTCGTTTGCTGATGTTACTTAAGATTCTCTTAGTGTGTCCCATTTTGAGTTTCTATTTCAATTTTATCCCTCATATCTTCTTTTCATACTGTCCATATATTTTTCCTTCATGTTTGGGTTGTTCAGGAGTCTGTTGTATTGCAATTTGGGTGCTGTGTTAGGCTTCTTCAGTTTCTGTAATTTCATTCTTACTTTATATATAACAGGAAGGTGGTCACTTCCACAGTTGGCTCTTGGATAGGTTTTGCAGTGAACAATGGCAATTAACAAACATACTGGATCGATCAATATGATAAAATGTAACATTACTCTTAGGGATTAATATTTTACTATATTTGTATGTGTATTCATGCAGATTGAACTGGAAAAAATTATCTTGATTTTTTTTTTTTTCAGCATTCCCCTCCCTCCCCTCCCACACTATTACAATGTGGCCCTCTCTAACTTTCATACTCTGTGGTGCATTTGTTTGCTATATCGGCTTCTCCTTGATGGTGTTGGTTGATATCTTCTTTCCTAAGTCTTGTGCTGCACCACCGTGTCTGAACTCTTACTTGACAATCAAGCCTCCACCAGAGTTCGAGGTAAGTCATTTATTCTTATCATTTTATTACACTTTTTAAAGTTTTCTTAACCAAGCCAAATATATAATTCAAAGTGGATATAAGAAGAAATAATTCAATAAAAAAATTTAGTTAATTAAAAAAAGGAATGGTTAATTACTTACACTAAAATGTCATGACACACCAGTTTGAAAAGTTCTGCTTTTATCTTTTAAGATAGCTACCATATTTGATAAATTAATAAGGAAAAATTGGTAAACGGTTTTGTAATTGATCATTCTTTGTCCAGATTTCTGATTCACTGTTCATTACAAGATTAAGATTCTTTCCTGCAAAACAAAATACATTGCTTTTTTTCTATGTTTTTTTTCTGTTTATTGTTCAGTTCTATTTTAATAGATGGAAGATGGTAAGTTCTGTCACTTGTTTTGACTGATTATCTTCATTCCGATTTTGAATACCCCCCCCCAAATAGCCTCACTCAATGATGATATCCTTTGCTACATGCATCATTTAAAAGGAAAAATGTGTTTGCTAATTTAGCACAACAATAAACAATAATATCTAATTCTGTTTTTATATTTTTCACCAGCTAAAAGTCTATACGTCTCCCAAGTTGAAAGCTCCCAGTGAATTGGACATGACCTTAATATGGAATTATCACAATTTCAGCTTGAAGGATGTTGTAGACAAGTAAGTTGCAATTGTTTATCAAATATTAAGAAGTTGGTAAAACAATTATGATTTAGAAAATTGTTTATCACTATTTATTTTTCTTCAAATGGCATATATTTTGTTGTTAGATGACACACTCTAATATTGTTAGTCATAATTGTCTGTATATTTGGGATATAAGCTTTATTACAACAACCATTTAGTAATGTAGTTATTGTTTGGTCATATTTGTAAATTGTAATGTAATCACTTATCATTAATGATCATAAAGATGGTAAAAACATCTACAAAAACAAATTTGGCAACTAAAGCATCTTCTAGAAATTATTCACCATCTTTATTGCAACATCTTTAGTGTGTTTAGAAATACTGAAAGTAAAAGTGACATCACTAAAAAGTTGTAGCCAATAATATTTAATGAAATATATATTTATACAAGTTTGGTTGAAGACTAATGAAAGATGTGATATTTGAAAAAAGAAGAAACTGACACGGTATAAAAAACACCATACAGATAGTCGTAACATTATCAGCAAAAATTCTTTAGTAATAGCTTATTAAAGTTGAAAGAACTTCAACATCATACAATATATATTCAAAATTTTACTGGAAACTAGGTAAAGGGTTCAAAATATAGAAAAAATAAATAACAAACTTTTATGTATATAAATGAAAAATACATCCTATATGTGTATCAGCACACACACACACACACACTAAAAAATAGTTATATCCTGCATGCAGACAAATAGAATAGTATTATATCTCATAAATGGAGGTGTACTATAAATATAAATAGTATGAACAAGCAGAACTACCAGAATATGTTTATTGTCCAGCACAGCATTATTTATTTTGGGATAAAGCAAGTTTAATTCTATTTTACACCAATTAACATTAGAAAGAAACTAAGAATAATCTGAAAGCAGTTTTTATAAAAAGCAGGTTCTTATTTCAAGGACTTGCTGGTGACCTAGTTTATAACAATCAGGAAAAAATAAAAAATAAGAAAAGGATGCCCAGATATAATACATAAATTTATCCGATACTAAAATAATTTAAATATTAATTGCATTAAAAAAAAAAAATTAGCATCATTTAATCACTTTTATACATTAGACATTAAATTATGTCATTTAGCATCTGCCATAATATATATAAACTTTTCAGTTAACCTGATGAATATTTATAAGCATCTATTAAATTTAAAAATTTTGAAAAACTAACATTTTACCTTTTTTTTTTTTTTTTTTTTTTTTTTTTTGTAAATACTTGTTGCAAAATAAAATCCTCATATTTACCTTGATAAAGTCCATCAGAGGACAAAACAAGTCAGCTAGGATGGGTTTCCCCTTTTTTGTCTTTATTCATATTGTCTTTTTACAGATATATTGTAGTTTTAACTGAAACTTTTTACATATATATTGCTGAGAGTGACAAAAGACAGGAAGTTGTTGAGAGCCATGATCACCCACATCTTGGAACAATATGACATATATGATAAAGAATACATAGTTTTAAGGTATGCTATATTTATGAGTAAAAGTGCTCAATATCCAGGATAAAGCATATATAAATATAAGAATGTACACTGAAGTCAACACTGTTTCATGCTTGAATGCAATCTTCAGGCCATGTGTATTTCATGGTAACTTGACAATTTATATATGCTGCTCAGTGGAGCATTATGGATAGCAAAGTTAAATATTTTCAGTTTGTTATCCTAATGGCTATTGGATAGGCAGGAACAGTTATATTTTAAATTATTCTAAAGGCTGCTGAGTAGAAATAATAGCCGGTTAAAATGTGGTTATTTTATAGCTATTGTGTTGTTTGTTAACTTTTAACTCTATTTATTATGGATTATTTAGGGTATTTTTTATTTATTCATTATTCACTATTGATGATTATTAAATTAGTGATGGTTATTTGTGTATTCATACAGTTTGTTAATTTGTTTATTATCTATTTACTTAATTTGTTCATTTATTTTTTGTCCTTTTGGGGGTATCATTTTGTTTAGTTTAAAGTATTGGCTTTGTCTAAAGTATATTACATTATTTGTATTGTATATAGTGAATATATTTGCATTTTTCTTGGTGATGATTTACAAGGTATCCAAATTTAGTTACACACACACACACACATATATATACAAGGTATTACTGGCATAATTAAGAAAAAAGGATATATTATAAATGTTGAAAGGTTTATAGTAAAAACTACTACTTTGTATGTAAGTAAGGTCTCACTGATAAAACTAATTGAAATCTGAGAGTTTCTCATTGATCTAACGTCATTGTTAATCTTGGTGTTATTTGTGGCATTCATTAATGCTATTTTTTTTTCTCTTTTGCAGGCATGTCAATGTGAGCATTCCTCTGAGAACCAGAAATAATGGTTCTTTGTATGCACACATTTTCTTTCACCTTCGTGGAAGGGAGCCCTTTTTGGATAAGCACACCATTCACACATCGATCCCCTTAACATCATTCAATATTCCCCAGTCTAAAGTGGTCAACCTGCTCACTGATAAGGCACCTGTAAGTATTTAAAAGGTTTAATTGTATATTTGAATTCTATTTTGTAACAATGTATTTCTTGTTTTGTAATAATTTAAGAAAATTATTATTTAAGTGAAGAAATATAGGAATAAGATTATTTTGCAGCAACCTAGCTGTATATATGCATGGCAAAAACAATCGGATAAACAGTAAGCTTATTCTTGTAAAGGTCACTTTCATAAAACTACTAAGCATTGTTTCAGGTGACCTTGTTAAAAATGTGTAAACAAATACTAATAAAGTAATGAGCAATAATCTTGCAGAGACTGGTGCTTTTGCCATTTCAGTTATGTTAAGTATTCATCAAAATATATAAAATATTACTGAAAAATTGTTAAAATATTACATTCTATAATATATATTATTAAGAAAGCAAAGATATTATCCACATTATTATGGTAAATTCTACTTTAAGTTTTTGATAATTATTGTACTTATTTGGTTAGGAATATAAACAACCTCTTGGGCAGTTCAGTGTTCTCTTAAATTAATATATCTGCTACCAACAAAATGTTATTACACTATTTTCTTTGATTGCGAATGTTATTTTACTCAGTTGTTTTATTACAGGAGTAAAGTACTTGTATGTTTGATTTAATGGATAGAGTAGATGAGTAGTTTAAAGTTTTCTCTCAATGTATTTTGAATGTTTTATGTTGTATTTCTCTTGTAATTTTGTATCTTTTCAAATTAGCTCTTGACAAAATTTGATTACTATAATGCAACTACCAAAACTGCTTTAAAAGCTAAAGAAAATATAAGACTATGAAGAGTTTCTGGAGTTTTTGATTCAACGAAAGAGCTCTTAAAAATATAATATTCAGTCAGATTTTGGAAATGGATCAGACCCTCCTTCAGATCTTTGGCTAACCAGATATGTAATGAGTATTAGCTGTTCATATTGGACTCTGTTTATTATTTTTTGGTCAGTACCAATGTCTGACATGGTCATCAAGAATGTCCAAGAACATTTTTTTAGTTCTTCTGTTTGATCATCATTCTTTGTTCAAAGTTCCATTTAGAATCTCTTGAGAATCACTGTACAAATTTCAAATTTTGGGTTGATGGACTTTATCACAAACCTATTTAAGAGAAATAAATTTTGCAAACTAAAGAGATAAAATCATTTCTCTAAATGACAGATGCTTATGAAATTAGCAAAACCTCTTGCTAAACTCATTTAATATCATATTTTTTATTGGATGGGACAACCGACCATGACACATTGGTAAGAGACTTGCTTTTGATAACAATACCAGCATTAGTGTTCTGCTCCCTAGACTCTATTACTTTATTGTATGTAAAGGAGAAGCTAAGGCATTCTTTAGTGTCTACATTTACTAATGTAATACTCATACTATGTATATTACTTTTGGATATCTTCTGTCCTATTAAATACTTATGGAAAAGTTATTGGGGTTCATCTGATAAGGAAGTTGTGCATAGATCTTTGTCATTTGTTTACATTTTGATACAGTAAGTTTTAAGACATAATGTCCAAAGAATTAAATATATAGTTGAATTGTTATATTTACTTTGTGGCTCAAGTTTGAGATTATTTATGTCGCTTAGATATCAGGAAATTTAACCTTAAAATTCAACTTAAATAAGGATTAGGATTTATTTCTGAGATGGAGAATTATCATTATACACTGGTTTTTATTCAAACTTATTCTCATCTTGGTTGTTTTTATATTCACAACATTTTAGCTGCTGTACTCTTTGCCTTTCTTTTAGTGCTTGTCATTCTTCAGTAACATTTTCACAATTTCAAACTGAACCCTTTATTCACTAGACTGTTTCATGCTTGTATTGATTAATTCTTTAAATTCTTTGGTTATTTTGTCTTTTTTGTTAATTCATCCTTGTAAAAGTAGATTAAATATGGAGAGAAAAAAATAATCACAAAAATGAATTTTTAAAAAGATTTTTCTGCAAACATGATGTGGAAAGATTATATTGAATCAATTGCTGCTAGGAAAGTTGGTTCACTGTGTTGTGCTAGACAATTTTTCTCTCCAGAATTTATCTTACATATTTATAAGTCTACCATTTGTCCATGCTTCGAATATTGCTGCCACATAAGGTCCAGTGCTCTTTTTTTTTTTTTTTTTTTTTTTTTTTTAAGCGTATCACCCCAAGCAAGGCTGGAGGCCACTATCACGCATGGGGTTATAGAAGGGTTGGAGGAAGAGCAGATAGGAGTGGTAAAGGAGAGGATGTGGAGAAAGAGAAAGACAGTGGGTCAATCAAGGCAAGGGGGTTACAGAAGATTTGGAGAGAGAGCAGATAGGAATGAAAGATGAAAGGATGTGGAGAAGGGAAGTGGATAGATCAAGGCAACTGGAGATGTCGATTGACGCTACACTTAAACCGTTGGAGATTGTATTTGTCAGGGAAACAGTAATAGGGAAGGGAGTTCCATAGGCGAGATGTGCGAGACATGATATTTAGAGATTCTTCATAAAATCCAGCGAAGAATCTGCAGTGTTATTGGTTCTGACCTGGAATCTTGGATACAGTCACTATCCCACCACTGTAGCTTCCTTGTGCCTTTTCAATAAATGCTTTCATGGTAATTGTTCTGATGAACCTTCTTCTATGGTAACTAGACTTTATGAATTTATGTGCAGTATTAGATTGTCAGCAATGTCATTTAACAGTTGGAATGGCTAGATGTAACTAAGTTCTATGCTAAAAATTTCTTCTATTACACTTCTCGTTTGTGGATCTCTATCCAGCTTCTTGCTTCCCAGTCAACATTGATCTTCAAAAATTTAAATGCAATGTCAATTGTTATATTCTTTTTTCTTAATTCCTGTTCTTTTCTTGTTCTCTCGTCTTAATAGTATTTTTTCTCCTCTTCTCTAACACTCAGTTACCCCCTTGCATCTCAGTGGCTTTATTGCCTTGCTTGGGGTGAAATGATTTTTAAAAAAATACAAGATATTAGTTGAATGAGAAATGTCTTTTTCTGTGGATGAAATAAAGGGTTCAGTTCAAAATTCTGAAAATGTTACTACAAATGACTGGTATCTAAAGATGGCTGGAGAGTACAGCAGTCAAAACAATGTGACTATAACAACCATGAGTACAGCAGTTCAAATAAATTGGTGTGTAAAGATAGATTTAAATAAAATTCTGAATATTAATAGAATTTAATATAATACTGGACAGGAAGAAAAACAAGAACTCACTTCTTGTTGAATATGTTACTTTGCCGTTAAACTTGTTAAAAAAGGCAAAAGCTTTAACTTTACTCTTGATCATTTATTCTATACCTAAGTGATATCTATTGCTCCATTTTATAGTTTAGAATAAAAACAGATCCATGTATAATTAAGTATGTAAAAGCTGGAACTAACTAAATTTTTGTTTTGTTTTCCTCTAGAATGTTTCATGGCATGCACGTGAGAAACCAGTCACTCATTGGAAGTCCAAGCTAACTATTAATATTGTCCAAGACAAGGTGTCTTTTCAACAACATGCAATACCTGGAGAACTGTACCGTTTCATAAAGTGAGTATTGTTCTTCTTGATTCAACTTTAAGGAGGTACTGACTAATCTTGTCCATGTTGCTGAAAAATATCCTTGGAAAAGTTTTGTGTTAGTTTATTGGACATGAGTTTTAAAATTCTATTTATGATGTAATTATTATCATGTATTCACCTTGAATGATGTGCATGGTGTATTTAGATATTTTTTTCCTGTGCCTAGCCACTTAAAAGTAATGAACATGGCTTTGTCAAATAATTAACGAATGTCTTTTTGTTGCCTCTTCTAAAGAAAATTGATGTATCCCTACTTGTATTATAACAAATGTAACTTAAAAGAAAAGTCAGGGTTTATAAAGAGTTTGCAAAGACCAGCCTTGTAAAAATCACAACAATATTGAGATTCTGTATGTGCTAAAAAGATGATTGTGAATACCTTTGAAGAGTTTTAGAATTTATTCTAATTTTTTATGCACAATGCTGTATTGGGTTGGCCAAAAAGTTTGCTTGCATATTAAATAGAAGATTTACTTAATAAACCCAACAAACTTTTTGGTCAGCCCAATAGTTTCTTTGGATACAGTCACATTTCAGAAAATCAACAAAACAGGTATTAAACAGAATATCAATAAGTAATTCTTCTTCCTAACCATGTCAGCTCCTGTAATGACCATTAATGTAATCAGACATTTTACATCAATATAGATTTGAATAGCTATTGACTAGACTGCACTTGTTATTAAAATATGACATGGAAAGAAAGGAAAGTAACAATGGACAAGAGAAATCTGTTGATATTGTATTTGGAACTGCTATTTTTTACAGAATACAAATTTATTAATATTGTTAATTTTTACTGGCATAAATTCATTAATCTCAATCAGTTATATAATGAACAGTGTGAATTTTCTGTTTTATTTCTCTCTCTGGTTGTAAAATTTTTCAGGAAGAGAACAGACAAGATTTTTATTTCAGCAGTTGGCCCAGTGTGATGCATGTTCATATTTAATAGTAGAACACAGATACTGCACTTTGTAAATATGTAAAATAAAAATAATCCATTAGAAAACCAGCTGTAGTAAAAGTTTATCACTTGTTTCCTGTTTAGAATTGGGTTTCTGGTTCCTTCTAAGGTCTTTTTCATTCTCTTTCATTCCCAGTACCCACTTGCATTTTAGTGGAATTATCACCTTGCTTGAGGTGAATTGATAGAAAAAAAGGATAATAATTAAGTAATAACATGTATATAACAAATATCTGCCTTTTTATTTATTAGAATTTTTCCATTGAGCTCTTTCAGTTTTGACTCACAACCAGCTTCCTTAAGTTTCTTTCGGATACTTGCAATTGACTTTGTTTGATTCCATTACAGATTCTCTCCTGAAGGCTATTATTTGCCAATTGTGTTTATTGATGAACTTAGTAACAGACTTAGTGATCTTCAGGTAAGTCGGTGGAAGAATATTTCCAAATATTATAAATCTATCAATTAGAATATTTTGCTTGTTTAGATTGGAATTCAAAGGAAGTGTGTTTTTTAATCTAGGTTCTACAAACTGGTGGGTTACCTCACAAATTTAGACATGAATATTTCTGATCACCTTTTATTTTCATGGTACCATGCCAAGTAATTTGTCATTGTGGCATCTTTCAAGTCAAAAGCAGTTACTTAATGGTACTCATCTCTTCTCTAAGTTGTATGTGACTGGGTTAAATGGTACCAGCAGAAAGGAATAATCCCTATTAAACACCTAAGCAGAACAAAAGGGCTCTAACTGGTTTACTACTTACTCATAGCTGAGAGGAAATACAAGTGAATGCAAATTGTTCCAATTGGAATTTTGAATTTTGTTTGACAATTTCATCTCCTTGTTATTAACTCACCAAACATTAGCATGAAATTATTGTTTTATTGATAGATTGTTCAATTCACTTAATTCAGTATATGAATTTTTTTTGTCATTTTCATTTATTTAGATTTTAATTTCTGTGCACCCCCAGCTCAGTGATTTATAATTTTAAATGTTGCGTGATGCTGAATATATAGTTAGAACTCATCAATCAGAGGTTGGAAGTGAGAATTGATTAGCATGTACCAGCTAAGATCCATAGAAGGCAGTATAACAGTTTACATATGCTTGACAATCCATCTGAACATGTGATTGCAGGACACCTAAAAAGTAATCCAGTTAGTGCCTTCTTTTTGCCACAGGTCTTTTCTCAGTTGTCAGCAGAGCACATTCAGATTAACATTTGAAAGTACTTGAAATCACGTATATTAAATCTAAGCAACCTTCCCTCTGTGAGCAGAAGGAATGCTTGCTGGGTTTTGATATAATCTGTCTGTGACTCATAGTGCTGATTCTTTTGGTAATAATATTTTTTTCCTACCCTTTGATTTTAGTTGTGCACATATGTATATTTTGTTTCTCAGAGCCAAGAATGATAACTGGTTAGCTACATTTTTTCCTAATTTACCATTTTACAATGAGTAGTGTTTTTTCTTCTTGCTATTACTTACCCTTGTTTTAAAATATTTGTATATATCATGTGAATATATATTTTAAAATGTCTGTTTTTAAAAACCCAATAAAATTCTGTACCCTCCACAAATTATTAAAATTCTTACTTGGTTTGTAGCCCATTAACAAAACTACCAAAAAGATGGAATTGAAGATTATGTATTCACCCATCTCCCTGGGAAAACTGCGTCTATGGACCAGCATCTTGGAATCAATGAAAACCATGAAGTTGTTGGGTGAGTCCAACTTAGTATAACCATATCTTTTCTTGCTGTTATTTTTATTCATATTTATAATGTATTCTGTTTGAATAATAATCAGTTTACTGAAAATCATTTACCAAAGTTGGAAGTATAGCAATAGCTACCTTTTTAGAAATTAGTTGGTCATTTATCAGAACAAATTATTATTTTTTTTTTTTTTTAAAGCTTGCTTAATAATTTGAGTATTTGTTGAAATTATATCATTTTAGAATTGTATATAGTTGATTTATTGGCAAAGTGTAATTCCTGCTTTATTTACATTACTGTGTGCAGTGTTTATCTTTTCTTTCTAACTACAGGTTTCAAAGACAAAGACATTGATGAAGTGAAAGGAATATTCACAGATACCAACTTGGTTCTTTTGCTCATGACCTTTGCTGTGTCTGCTTTCCATGTAAGTTTTCAGATCATTTTGTTAATATTTGTGCACACACACACACACACACATATATATGAACTTTTTTTAAAAGTCCATTAATCTCTGTTTATTTTAAATATACATTATAAATCCTGTCTATTTTAAGTAAAAACTTTTTATTTTAAAAAAAAAACAGTAATCCCATATATATATATATATATATATATATATATATATATATATATATATATGGACTGCATCAGCATTACATTAACCAGATATTTTTATTAAAATTTAAATTATGTAACAGTCAGCCTCTACTCAGCAGCTGAAGTTTGTGTTATACATGAAACTCCAAGTCCTGCTACTGGTAAGGAAAAAATGTATATTTATTAATATATACTTAATAGCTCTATTAAATTACATTGAGGACTATTTTATTAACATCAGCACTCAATGTGCAAGATATATATATATATATATATATATATATATATATATATATATGATAAAAATATAGTTTTAAGGTATGCTATATTATGTTTATTGGTTAAAGTGCTCAATATCAGTGATAGTGTATGTAAATATAAAAGTGGACATTGTGATCAACACCCAGTAGCAGCAGTCTCTTTCCTGCTTCAACCTAATCTTCAGGCATGAAACACTGTTGTCGCTGGGTGTTGACCTCGGGGTTATAGAGTAAGAGGCACAGTTTATGTGGATAGGTTGGGAAGATAACAATTAACCCTCAGCTTGAACATGTTATAATTGTAGTGATCGGGTAAACACCCTCTTCAGAGTTGGTCCCACAGAGCAATGGTTCACAGGAAGAAGCTGCTTGAGTGGAACTTATTTCTCCCCAATGGAATATGGAGGGAATTAAGGTAGTTTGTGTAGCATGGCAGGTTCTGTGGCTATTAATTTAAAAAAAAATCATTTTACCCCAAGAAAGGCAGGAATGCCACTTGTATGCAGTGAGTGAAGGTGAGAGTAAAGACTGGGTATAGGTAGGGTGGGTGTGGGGGGAAAGGATAAAAGCTGAATGTGGTTCAAGAAGATAGAAAATGGCAATTGACATTGCATTTAAATTTTTGAAAATTGACGATTGTATTGTGTGTGTGTATATATATATATATATATATATATATATATATATATATAGTGAGAGAATGAGTGAGTACTACAGAAATACCTCCCATATAATGGTAAGAGATTAGTGGCAATGGTGTCTTCATCTTGCTAATGTCTTACCATGATGTGGGAGGTATTTTTGTCATACATACACATACAAGGGTTGGACAAAATAATACACTTGTTAAATTCAAAGAAAATTTATTTAATATGGAGTTGGTCCTCCTTTAGCCTCACATACTGCTTTAATACATCTAGGAATGGAATCATGCAGCTTCCTGCCATTCTTCCATTAACACCTGCTCCAGCTCTTTAAGACGCGAGGATGGAGGATAGCGGCTCCTAACTTGTCGCTCCAAAATGCACCACAAATGTTCAATAATATTGATATCTGGAGATTGGGGAGGCCACTCCATGTGTTCTAGCTCACTTTCATGCTCTTCATACCAATTCTTAACCACTGGAGCGGTATGTATTGGAGCATTAGCGTCTTGGAAGATGCAGTCACCATCAGGGAATAAAGTCTGGGCTATTGGATGAACATGATCTCCCAAAATGTTCAGGTAATTTTTGCTGTTGATTCTACCATGCAGGGCAACTACTGGACCGGGACATTTCCATGATATGGCGGCCTAAACTATCACTGATCCACCTCCATGCTTCACTGTTGGAAGAAGGCAGTCAGGGTTGTAAGCTTTTTTGGGCTGCCTCCACACATAAACTCGCCCTGAAGTTGGGAAAAGAGAAAAATCTGGACTTGTCTAAGAATATGACTTGCTGGCTGCAGTAGTCCGATGATTTTTTGCCACATTGCATTTCAATGCATGTCGATCCCTGTCAGTAAGTTTGCAAGTCCAGCCCGAATTGCTATGGTTGCTAGAGGTTTTGCCTTGTTTCTTGAATTACGTCATAGTTCTTGATAGAGATATATATATATTCATGTCTGGACATGTGGCTGTATGGATTGTGATCCAAGTACTTATCAAAATAGTTTGACAGATCATATAACTGCAACAAATGGAGAAATGCAATTACATTCAAATGTTTGAATAGGTACCTCCATGAGATCGCTAAAAAAAGAGCATAGCATGATGAAAAAGATGCCAAACTTGACGAAAACAAATTTTTATCGTCTAAATATTTGTTATTATTAAGAGGAAAGATCAAAATTTATTTTAATTATTTAAAAAATTTTTCCTTCTTTTTAGAACAATGTGAATTTTTATTTAAAAATCCTTGTTTCTCTTTGTATCACCAGAACTAGTAAAATAACATATACAATTTTTAGCACGTTTTTTTGTGTGACACACATTAATTTGGAAAATCATGCAAAAATGAAAATAATTGTTGGATGTTAATGAAACTTTCAGAAAATATTCACAGATGATCGAAATTATTATAAATATGTTTTCTTTTATTAGTCATGGCAGAAATATTTTTTATATTTATTACCCCCATCTAACTAATTTTATGAAAACGCTAGAAATTTGATCGCGGCAGGTTTAGTGATTACAATAGTTAAAAGCACAAGGCTTTGAGGAATGCAAATCATGTTTTTTTTTGTTTTTAATTGGACCCCCTACCTGAAAATCAGCTCTGAATTGTAATATACAAAACTCAATAAAACAAATATATTATTTAATTTCAAATGCTTTTATTTGCTTTTATGAATATGGACAATATTTTCTGAATGCAAAAAAATTTTTCGATGAAAAATGAATTTATAATACAATTATTTGTTATTTTTTAATTATAATAGAATTTTACATTTAAGTTGTTAAAATATTATAAAATTAGTTAAAAGCCGCATCAGGTTTTGTAAGTGTCCTTATGAGATAGATCTTTTTAGTGCGTTGTAAATTGTATCATTTTGACTAATCAGAAGATCTGCAGTAATTAAGAAATGTAATTTTGTGTTTATAATTGGGTTCTAATTATAAAGTACGGAAGACCAACCAGAATACAATTAAGTTGCGTTATTTGAGTTAAGCATTGTTCTCCGCTGTTAAGGCCTTTACTTTTGTGAAACACGTGTGGAGAAGTTTATTTGATTTTTCAATTTCAACTGAGAAGGGTACCTAAAAGTATCAATATCATCTTATGAAATTTATATGATCTTATTTTTATATTAATCTCAGTTATGGCATTTTTTCAATAAATGAAATATCAAAATTAATAATAAAATGAATGGAAATACAAATAACACAGTAAAATGTAGTAAATGTACATAAAATTATAGTATTTATGTACACTTCTGATAAAATTTCATAAGAAATGTACCTATAAATTAATTAGATACCTTTCTTATGAAATTTAATCTCATTCGTAACAGTCTGGTTTTAATTTCTTTATAATATATTTTCCATAAAGCATCGTAAACGTATAGGTGAAAGTTAAGTATAAAAAAACAAAAAAATTAGAGCGCTGAAAGTTTTCCTTAAAAATAACGAGGTAAATAATTTGTTCACTTAAATGTAAAATATTGCACTTCTCTCCTTCCGTAGAACAAATTATCCTCACAGAATCTGTCAATATGTCATTCAACACCTGTCAAGTGACGCAAAAGTTTATGACCGGCTTTGTTTTATTTTCAAATTACATCTTTTCGGCGCAGAAGCTAAGTTAAGCTTGGTTCAAAATATTTTAAATAAACATAATTTCTGATTTTCTTAAAATAAGTTTTGAAAAAATGATAATTGATATTTAAAAGAATTTCAAACTGAGATTTTCATTGATTCTATAAAATGGAAAAAAATGATCAATTTTGCTGACTCAAAAAAAAAAACAAGATTTTCAACGAAATTTTCGGACGTGCTAGGAACGATTAAAAAATGTAAAAAAAATACCCCCAAAATACTTTGATGTTTCCTCTTAATAATAACATAAACATTTAGACGATAAAATTTTGTTTTCGTCAAGTTTGGCATCTTTTTCATCATGCTATGATGTTTTTTTAGCCATCTCATGGAGATACCTATGTTTGAATGTTTACTTTAGTTTCAATATAGTTTATAAATGTTCTTAACACAAAACCTAGTTGACAGGCATCCTTTTCAATTTATCCACTAAATTTATTTTCTTATATTTTATAAGAATGTTTTATTTTAAAGATATCAACATGTATTTCCTACACTGGTCAGACTATCATCCTCATCTTTGTTGCCATATTTATCACAACGTTTCAGCCGTTGTACACTCCGGCCTTCTTCAAGTGGTTGGAATGTCGAACTGAATCCTTTATTTTGCTCGCTGGGGTAGACTGTTCTAGTTCCATGTGCCATGTCTAATGGACGTCAGTTATCTCCTGTTAATTCCCCTCTCCAAGTTCTTGTATTTCCTAATGTCTTTAAAGAAAATAACTTTGAAAAAGTAACATTATGGAAATTGATTATTATTTCACACACATGCACACACATGATCAATATCATTATTAGGCATTTTCTTGCTCTTGATGGAGTAAACTCTTTTATGTCCTATATCACTGTTCATGTTGGACCTCGATGGTGCATTGCTTGGTGCTCCATCTTATTTTCAGTTGAGGCTTACAGCCACATTAACTTTAAACACCAGTTTCTGTACCAAAGTTAAGTAATGTTGAGCCTGATCAGTACCTAGACCATTTGGGAATATGAGGTACTGTAAGCTTGGATGTGTGGGTTGTGTAATGGATAAAGGCTTGGAATTGTTAATTGGAGAGCCGAGTTCCAATTCCCATTGACTTTGTTATATTCACTTATGTGCAAATACCCTTAGTAAAAGTATGAATCCACCTCTTAATTAGTAAGACTTGTATCACTAAACCATTGTTATCTAAAAAAAAAAATTCTTCCAATCTAAAAATATTTTGTGTCTTTAAATAACCTGCAAAGGGTTGATAAACTTTAGAAAATGAATCAATCAAATTCTTTTCAATTGGTTTCATGTTCTGGTTTTGTTCCTTGGTGGCCATTTGGTGACTGATAGTTCACTTGTTATCTTGCTGATGGAATTGATGTCATGCCCACCAGTGTTTGGTATGCCAGATGGATTGAATTTTTGACAGAAACTCTTGTTTCATATCTTCTCCAGCTGTTGTGTTTTCTGTCTTGGAGTGTAATATTTAACATTATACATCCATCTTTCTTTGGGCTACAGCAAATATCTGCTGGCTTGTCATTCATTTTCCAAATCTTGCAGCTGTATATTAGAACTGGTAGGGTGCATTTCTTACTTTCCTGCTCCTCATGATTTTGTTCAGTTTTCTGAATGCTACCCAGCATAATTTTATGTCTCTCTCTAGATCTGGAAATATGTTACAGTCTTTTGTTATCAGCTAAAGTAGTTGTAAATTCTGACTTGTACTGTTTGTAATGTTTTTTTTTTTTGTTCACAAATTTATTGACCATCACTTGGGTCTTCATGAGGTGTATGTTTAGCCCAACTGATCGATTTGTTGTGCAGATATCCCTAAGCAATATAATCCTATAATAAAAATTCAAAAAGATTCAGTCTCACTCCAGCTCCTAGACCTTGTTCCATTATATTAAATCTCATGAATGATAAACAAGGTTTTTGCCGTCTGTATTTGTATGGGTAAGTTGTCTTTATTATAAGCCCTTTATCTTTTCAATGGGCATTTCTTATATGTTTGTGGAATATTCGGCACATCGTGAGCTGTAATTTAAACCTGAAATGAATCCAGGGTTTAACAGTATTTTCCAGTTCAGTTGAGTAATATCCATCACTTCTTGTTCCTCTGATCCACTAGATCCACAGCTAGATGAACAAATGGATTTGAACTTATTTGTAGAAAGCTGCTAAAGATGTGAGAAAACCACCTTGCAATGAATAGTACTATTGAGGCCATCATCTGAAATCTTATTTTAGTCAAATGTTATTGTCTCAACAAAGATGAAAATAAGTATAAGAAAGACTTTTCTGAAGAGTGTTGATAAGCAAAAGAAATTAGAAAAAGATACAGTCTCCTTGTAAAGTGGATAATAACCAACTGTGCACTGTAATGATTAATAAACACTGGTGTCCTTATATTCCTAGCCAAAGACCAGCTAAGATCAGATAACCTTTCAATTTAATATGCATGTTTCCCTCATTGGTATGACAAAGCTGATTTGATTCTTCTAATACTGATGCATGTTGACCCACTATAGGAATGAAATGAACACACATTTAAAGAGATCAGGTCTTTTCATTGTGCTTTATTGATGTAGAATCAAATTCCTTCAGAAACACTTTCCATTTCACAAAAGAGATTGTAGAAGAGAATTTAATTGTGCCAATGAAACCACAATGATCTATTGTTAATCCCTCATTGAATGCGAAGTATTGGCAATTCCTTGCAGTGCAAAATAGGTGGGCACAATAGATGACACAATATATCTTTGAGAAAATTTAATTAAAGGAATTTACAGAACTCCATTATACCATAGCATTCCTTATTTGTTTTTATGCTAGGGTCTAGAATTAGTAACAGCATGCAGCTTTAATGAACATTGCTTGCACTTTCAACAAAAGATAAAAGGCCTGTTAAAAGGAGAGTGGCATGATGCCAGAAAAAAAAGAGGAGGAGTGAATGAGGTGGGTGTTATATGCTTTAATAGTGTATCTACATACATATATTTGTGAGTGAATCTACACAGTGCATTTTTTAGCCATGTATTCAAAATTTTTAGAATATACGTAACTTGTATATATTTTTTAATTCCTTTTGGTTAACAGTTGCTGTTTGACTTCCTGGCCTTTAAACATGACATTAATTTCTGGCGAGGAAAAAAGTCCATGGAAGGACTCTCAGCCCGAGGAGGTAAGTGAAATATAAAAAAATGTCCAATTGTAAGAGTTGTTTTCTCATGTTTGAATAGATGATTTGCTGGAAAGGATTATAGTTCATATTAAAAAAATTCCTGTAGCATAGAAATTTTCCTGCTATTATAAAAAAGAAAAAAATATATACTAAATTTATATTAACATCTTGTACCTTAGTATTTAAAAGTTCAAGATAATTCTTGTTTTTAACTTTTAATCCAGTCATGCATATATTTGAGTGTGTATGTCCATGTGCTATCATATGAATTTTTTTAAGAGCCTCTATTTGAAACGCAGCATAATGTGTTAAAACTAATTTGCAATTCTGCCAATCCCATAAATAAGTGTATTTGTGACTATTTTCATATAAATCTATATGATATGAATATGTTATGGATAATATAAATATGTTTTAATTATTTTAGTATGTTTATAATAAAAATTAAGTCAAAATTTGTCTTATATTTACCTAAATAAAAATACTTTATATGAGCAAATGCTGAAAAATTCTTGGTTTGACTAAGAAACACTTCCCTCCAAAAATCTGATATTTGGTTTGGTTTAGGGGAGTGGATCAGGTAATATATGTGTTTATATTGATCAAGTAAATTTGTCAATTATTTTCTCTTTTTAAATAGCATGTCCCTTCAGGATATAGATGATCATGGTGCTTAACATATTTCTTTATTACCTATGAATTGCTATGATTTCCTTGGAATCATAGTAATATGGTTTACTGTTGCCATCTCTGTTTTGAAATTCAGAGTTGTCCTCCTCTTAGACTGGTTGCCTCCAAAGGCTAGAGAGCCTAGTCTACTTTGCTGTTTAATTCATAGCTGTGGGGGAGAAGAAATGGATTCAGGTTTTCACAACAAGCTAGTGTAGAATTTGAACTTGGCTCACTGCTTCCATTTTCTGCACTGATAAGTGTTATGCTGCCTGCGCATTCCAATGATTACTAAGCTAAAACTTAGTGGATTTGGTCACTTAAATTGATATTCATAAAGGCATATGTAGAAAGTAAGCTAAATGCAATCAGGGTTCGTACAGGTCCTGGAAAACTCCTTGAAAGTCCTGGAATTTTCTAAATTGGTCTGCCCACATATCCTTTTTCTCAATTCATGAAAGTCAAAATGTCAAATCCCAGAAATCTGTCTTTTAAGAAAAATGTTTTTTTAGTCATCATTAATATTTGGCAATTATTGCGCACAGTGTTTTGTTTCCTTGATTAGTTTATGACCTCGTAGTCACTTCTGTATTTTCTGGTCTAGGTGACTAGAAAGAAAGGGAGAAATAATATGAAGGTGTGCCTTCTCCTAGCTGCTACCCTCACTCAAAAAGAAAAGGGGAAAAGCAAAGATAAAAAAATGTCACAGACAAGTAAACATCTCCATCAAAGATAAATTAATTCACACTCATTGACTTTGTAGTTGAAAGGAAAATAATAAATTATTTTACAATAATAAAATACATTTTAGTAGAATCTCGAAAAATTTATCATTTTTTTTATTTTTAAATTTGAACACTTGAAGAAAATTTATTCGCTTGTCAATTTCAAAAGTAAAAAGTCCTTTTGATTTCTATTCAGCAATGGGTCAGTTCATGATGAAAAAATAGATACTTTACGCGTCCGTCCCCATATCAATCTGTATCTATGTGTAAACTATGTTTGTCTAAATTGTTGCCAAAAGTTTAAGTAGCATGTTTGAGAATGAAATTTGATTCAAAGAAAATGTGGACAGGAAGGATGATAGAATAGAAAATGTTCCTTTGATGTGTCTTAGGATAGAAAATGCATCTTTAATGTTCTTATTTTTTAAAAGTTTGCAGGCTAATAATGACCTGTATCTCTAGCTTTTGTTGTAAGTGAAAAATGATGAAATATATTAAAACTTATTTGGCTTTTATTGCTGAGCTTTATTAAAAGTTCAATCTGGCAACCGTGTCCCTTTAGTTTTGTATTTCTGCCATAGATGACTAGAAGATGTACAAACATGTGAACAGCCTCTAGACATTTGGCCAGATGTCATCAAATTTATGAACTTAATTAAAAAAAACAGAAAAATCTCCCCAGACAAAGTTCTTCTCTGTGGTATTGTCAAACGTGAATGACATTTTATTTTCAGTGAAACTGCAGATTTTTGTGTCTGTTTCAAAAGACATTGAATTGTTTCTGATAAAACATTAGTGATAAACAGTCGCTTCTTTTCCTTGCAGATGATCTTTTTAGCATGATCCTGAAACTGTTTAGATTTGTAAAAAAGCACACTAAACAGATAATTACATTGTCCAAAATGAATTAATTTCTAAGAATTTTGTCAAACCCAAACATGCATAAAGATTCTGTAAAGATTGAGTGTGGATTTCTGTCAGATAGGGCTATGCAAAATTTATCCAAAAAGGAAATGTGTCAACAAAGATCTATTTGCATGAACAATGTTCATCAACATCATTGAAAAACGTCTGGCAAAGTCTTCCCTTGGATACCCTTTTGTAAGGTCACTTGCATGGCTGCACTCTGGATTCATTTGTGAAAAAAAATCTACCACAGAAGTTTAAAAATATGTCTTTCCCACATGATGGCCACAAAACAAGTCAGTGTCTGATTGTGATGATATCATCAGTCAGTACAAAGAGTTTGAGGAGGAGGCTGCTGGAAATATTGCTTTCAAGAATTTCAGCAAGCATGAAGACCATCTGGAAGACCATCTGTCTAACAACAAAGAATATCAAAAACTGTGGAAAGTTGTTTGCAGATTGATGGTACTCTCCTATAGACAGGCCTCAATGGAGAGAGGTTTCTCAGTCAATAAGGAAATTTTCACTGATAATATAAAACAGCAAACTCTGGTCGCACAGTACATTATCGCAGACTATTTGGCCACAGGTGGAGCTTCTGGGAATGTTCCCATGATTAAGGCTCTTTTCTGCAGTGCTTCCAATGCCAGAACCACATACAACCAATACCTTGAAGCTGAGAAGAAAAAAGGCAGGAAGAAACAGCTGGACAAAAACAGAAATCAATGTTTATGGAAATTGAAGAACTGAAGACCGAAAAACACAATCTTGAAAGTTGCACACAAGATTTACTCCTTTCAGCTGACAGCTATGTGTAGATAGCTGACCAGACTCAGAACTTTACATTTTTCACAAAGTCCAATACCATGTGAAGATATGAAAAGGACAAATCCATAGAGATGTCAAAATTGGAAGAGGAGCAGAATTCTCAACTAGATGAACTGAAAAAATGTTAACATCATTGTGTTCTGTGCCATGTGCAACAAAAGCAATGAATAGTAGGGGTAGCTAAAATGTATAGTCTTTTTGTGAAAATTTCTATTTGTAGCTCTGTTCATTAAAACTATTATGCTTAACTTCACAGGAAATTTGCATTAGTCAAGAATTTTTGACATTCACAAACCATGAATAGTCTAGATAGCTAAAATGTGTAGCAGTAAGAAATAAAGTGTGTAATTAAAAATTTGAAATTGATGATCATTCACCTTGTGTGCATGTGTATACATGCATATCATTTTCAGTCCTTGAAACTTCTTAACATAATCCTGGAATTTTTTTACACAGGTCTGTAGGAACCCTGTAATAATAAAACAAGTTAATTCATGATTTTGAGTCACATTATTGATTTTTCTTTACATGCTTTCTTTACATATTTATTCTATTTATTAAGTGAAATGAAGTTAAGCAGGAGATCATGTGATCATTTATATTCCTATAATTTCAAGCCTAATTTAATTTTTATTTTTTAAGTCCTTTATTATGATGTTCATTGGAAATTGTAAATATTTTAATGTTTTCTCATTGCAGTTGTCTGGCGTTGTATTTCTACAATTATTATTTTTCTTTACTTATTGGATCAAGAGACAAGTTTGTTAGTACTTGTGCCTTCAGGGATTGGTGCTCTCATTGAAGTAAGATAACTTCTTTTTTATTTTTTATTTTTTTAGAAATTTATTTTTAAATTTCCAAATCTAAAAAAAACATTTTTATTCCTTAATTATAGTTGGACATAATTCAGTTAGATTTTCAATTCACTTTTGATTAGAGTATGAATTAAGTTTTATTAAAACAAAAGGGAAATGTATTTTGCTTCAAATATTATATATCTGAAAAGATAATTCTATTATTTCCTATATACTTTTGATATTATCTATTCACCAGTTTAAATTTGATTTTTATTAGTCAGTTTTACAATTTTAAAACTTTTCTTTTTAATGTAAAATGTGAATATAAAATAAATCCTAGACCAAAACATTCTTTAAATTTAGGATCTTGATAATTTATTCATTTAAATACATTCCTTGTCTGATTATTTTTATATCATTTCTATTTTTTCAGATATGGAAAGTAAAAAAAGCTTTTAAGATGAATATCAATTGGAATGGGTGGAGGCCTTTGATAGAAGTAAGTTTTATGCGTCATCGTCCACTTTCACATGGAAAAATTTTCCACTATCCACCTGTATAGTAAATATTCAAAAGCAGTCAAAATTGTTTGGTAAAAGTTTGTTACTGGTTCATCAACTGACCTTTATGATGTAGTTAAAAAAAACCAAAAAACCAAAGAGAGGTAACAAATAACTCTAACTTATGTGGTGGCTGCTGTTGCAATTAAAAAACAAACAAAAGTAAACTTGACAATTGAAAACTATAATATATATATATATATATATATATATATATTCTTACGACCATCCCCTTTCCTCCAACCCTATCGATAGTGGATGTAGAGGAGGATCATAATCTGTGTTATTTTTTTTTAACATTTACTTTTACTCAATTTTTGTAAAATATATTTCTTTCCCAAGAGTCTTTCCGATTGATCAGACATGGCTGAGCGGAATTGATTAAGGAACAAACACGATAGGCGACAAACAACAATGGAGACAAGGAATATAAATTTATTAACAAACGTAAAAACATGGGAAAGATAAAAAACAAAAAACGGCCAAACCAAAGATGACAATGTGTCAAGAATAAACATTTAAAAATTGTGGACAAAATAGTGGGAGGGGAACATCCTCTTAGGAAGGTAAAACACAAATCAATGTATGGCCTTGTTCCATATTTGCACAAATTTACAGAAAATGTGCCATACTTGCATGAATTGACAAAACATTGAAATTTTAAGACAAGTAGAAAGAAACATGTAATAAAAGGATCTCATGCCAGACATACATGAAAGTACAAACATGAAAAAGAAGTACATTTAAACAAAAACGAAGTACAAGAAAAACAACAAACTTATCTCGTAATAAAAGTTCTTTTTCACTAATGTCTCTTATATCTACATCTTGTTTTCTTTTTCCTTTTCTATTTCTTTCTATAAACATCTCCTTTTCAGGTCTTTTCTCACTTCCTCTCTTTCTCTTTTTGTCCTGTCTAGGGGCTTGGGGTGATGATTAAGTTGAATCTGCTATCTTTCTCTCTCTCCTTCATCTCGGTGTGGCAGCATTCTCCTTTGAGATCTTTTCTTCCTTTCTTTCCTTTTCCCATAAGTATCTCCTTTTGAGATCTTTTCTTGCTTTCTTCTTTTCTTTTTCTATAAGTGTCTGGTCTCAGGACTTTGGTGAGGGGTAAATCAAAGATGTCTTCTATCTCTCTTTCGTCCTGATGTAGTGGCATTCTGCATACGTCGTAGTTTATTTCAACGTTTCTTTTGCGTTCCATGTGCTTGCTTTCGGTCATAAGGTCGAGGTTCGAAGAGGGACTTTTCTTTTTCTGCATTGCCAACCAAAACTTTTGCTTTCATAGCAAACGGGTCCATATTCCATTCGAAGATGAATTCTCTTTCTCGTATTTTTGCAAGCACGTTCGTTTGGCTCTTAGGCCTGGACAAAACTCTTGTATTTTTCATAAACACGTCTGCCTGGCCCTAAGGCCTAAACAAGACTAACTTTTTTGTTTCACTATTCGTTTCCTTTTTTTTTCTTGTCACGTGGTCAATTTTCAAATACAAACTTTTTCCCATTGTGGGCGAATTGAAGTCATTGACCCCCTCTCTCATCTGCAGGGTCAGAGAAAGTTTAGTTTAAAGTGTTTCAACTTTTCCTATCTGGAATCTATCCATGTAAATCATCCTGTCAACATTTTGACCAAAAGAGAAAGAAAGGGTACACTCTGGTTAATCTTTGTCGCCACTAAGTCTACCTATCTCTTTGGCCTTACGATCTTTACATTTCTGCAAGTACTGAGCTCTTTATTTTAGAGTGCTTCTAAAATATAAGCAATGGTATAGTTTTTATAATAAATTTAGGTGGGGGTTTGTAACAATATATATATATAATTTTGTTTTATGTTTAAGGTTAGTATTATGGTTAGGGTTAGTGTTGCTTGCAAGTGTTGACAAAAAATTAAACAATTTTTGTTCATAATTATAAAATTAAAAAGAATATACAGTACAAGCAACTATTAAAAATTCAGTGACCATTTTTTTTATTGTAGTTGGTCTTCCCTTATCTGATCTATATCTGAAAAAAAATGTCATTTTATCTGAAGAAATATCTGAATGTTAATGGCCCTTCTCAAAATTAGAAAATAGCAAAATATTCGTTGTTTGTGGAGATATTTTATCTCGGAATGAGACTCGGTTCTCATTTAGCCGCTTGTTTTTTCTACAGGTTCTTTTCATATATCCCTTGAATATTTTTTTTAGGTAGCATATATTGAAATACCTTTTTAATATTCAGAATCCTATATTGCTCATCAAAATTTCCATTCACCAACCATTTTTTCTTCAGTTACCCATCACCCACGCACCAGTTGAAATTGCCCACTGGTAGGTGATATCGCCCAGGTTGGAAAAATGATCTATATGTAGGGCTGCTGAAAAATTCTCAGTTTGAATAAGAAAGGAGCCACAAAACAATTCTGATATTTGATTATTTGGTCAAATTTTGGGAAGTGGGTTGAACTGAGAATTTTTCATCACCCTTTCATATATGTTGACCAACTTTTCCCTTTCAGAAAGTACTGCAATTATTTTCTACTATAAATGAATTTGTGTATTATTTTTTTAATAAATCATTACTTTCACTTTTCAGTTTGGAACAATAACAGAAAAAGAACAACAGACAGAAGAATTTGATTCTCAAGTAAATTTATTTTAAAAGATTATCCTTTATTTTGTTGAATTTGAAATGATGAAATCCAGTGGTTCTAGCTTTGAAGCTCTTATTAAATAATCCCATTAAAAATGAATTGTCACCTCCCCCACTTTTTCTTTTTTAAGGATTTTACTTGTATTATTTTATTTTTTATGTTTCTTAGAAATACCATGAAAAATGTGGCAAGTAGGCTAAAATGGTTAATATTTTATTTTCTAAATCCAAACGCTGATTACACTGATTTAGTTATGGAAAATGATTTTTTTATTTGCTTTTATTATCATGGTTACATGACTTCTGTGATCCCTTAGCCAAGTATTTTGGAAGTAGGTGATAAATCCTTAATGTCATTGATAACTTTGTCTTGTATTAGTATTTTTTTATCAACATTTGCAAATTTCATAAATTTATTGAATCAACTCTAATCACATGTTAAAATATATTTGTGTCTTTTTTTTGTCTATATCTAATTAATAAATACTAGAAAAGTAGTTTTTGCTAAGTAGACTAATTTAAAATACTACTAAATGTAATGAAGATTCTTTTTTTTTTTCCAAGACAATAACAGTTTTAATATCAAGACAAAGTTAATTAATTTACAATTCTTTGAAATTGATTCTGATAAAGAAAATGAACATAGATGCAACAAATAAATCATATATATGTAGATAACTTAGTTTCTTGTGTGTGTTGTAGTGAGATTGCATAACCAGTTAAAATGTATCATGCCTATCGGTAATTGAAAGAAAAATTGAATTTAGCCTACAACTTGGTTATCTCCCCTTACATTATACTTTTTTTCTTGACTTAGTTTTTTTATGTAATTATTATTTCAGGCAATGAGATATCTGTCATATGTGCTGTATCCCTTGTGTATCGCAGGAGCTTGTTACTCCTTAATATATATACAATACAAAAGGTAATTTAATGCTCTCTCATTTATGCATGTTCTATATGACTAACATTTTTGCATTCCCCAATTTATTGTAAAAGAAAACAAAAATTTAGAGTAATTTCTTCCTCTATTTTAACAAAAACACTTTTTTGTTTCAATAAATCTGTAAATTTTATTGTTTATATTTATTAAATAAATTCAATTTTCATATAGAAGTTTGTGTGTATAATACTTTTTTAACATTGAGTTTGATTTTAATGTTTAGTCATAAAATAATACAAAAGTGTTCTGAAAAGTTCTCAGCCTGACAAAAAAAAATCTGATACTTGGTCAGGTGAGTTGAGCCAAGAATTTTTCAGCACCCCTCATAATGAACACATTAAGAACAAATGTACTAGTAGGAGATTTTTAAAAAAATGTTATAATTGCCAATTCAAATGTATAAAGTATGTATATATTAATGCAGATATATTTGTAGTTTATGTAAGTGTAATGCTATTTTAGTTTTAATAAAACAGATTTTAATGATAGAATTCTTTTTTTTCTTTTAGCTGGTATTCATGGTTTGTTAATAGCCTCGTCAATGGTAAGTGACTCCATCATTTGATTGAAAAAATGGCATTATTATTATCTATAATAAAGAAAAAAAGTCTCTTGTATAGATGCTTAAAGTATATTATATAAAGTATTTGTTATATGTGTTTATTTCAAGTTTTAATATCAAATATTTTGCCTAATATCAGATAAATTAATATTAATTATTCAACCAAGTTCATTTGAACCTAAACTAAATCTTGGCTAAAGCTGTAACAAAATTTTGTATAGGTGAACTGAAAGAACTTGTCTGACTTACTCTAGTTAGATTTGGGTGACTAATCAGTATTTTAGCAGTACTAAGATGGAATACAAACCGGCTGATGACAGGACTTTATTACTCATCTTAGTAATTCACTGTAAAGCTTGAAGTTAATTTTTTTTGTATATATATCTGTAAGTTTTTATTAAAGTTTAATGAGGGAGTAGTTTCAAAAATGAGGAGAAGTAGTTAAACTAGAAGGAAAATGATAATTGGCTTAAACAAGCCTTCTCCCTCTAACACACACACATACATAACACCTATTTTAAATTTGCAATAACTTTTCAGTAAATTTTATTCATGATCAATCTAAAGTAATTGAAAATTATATCCATTAATGGATCATCTGCAATTGAACCTTGTTTGCATGTAGTCAAATCTGCAGGGTGTTTTCTAAATTACAAGTTCTAACTACTTGAAAAAAAGCTTCTAGACTCTGAATTGGGAATCAGCAGAATTCAAATTTCAGTTAGGTTCATTATATTCACTTATGTACAAATATACTTGGGAAAGGAATGAATTTACTTCTTTTTCCTCTAGCTATGGATTAAATAGTAGGACTTGTATCAGTAAATCATTAATATCTTAAAAAAATTCTTAAAATCTAAAAATATATTCTAGCTTCAAACAAACTGCAAAAGGTTGATAAACCATAAAAAATCAAATCAAAATAAAAAGCTTGTATTGATAATTCAAAATCACTATAAAGAAAAATCAAGTACAAGTGGTGAACTGAACAGACAAAAACTGATCTTACTTTTGAATTTTGTGTACATACAGTCTTGACATTAAAAGAAAATTGTCTTAATTTCAGCGGCTTTTTATTGAAGCAACTCAGCTCATCATTCTACAGCTATTAGTAATAATCTAAGTAAAAGCAACTGAAATCAAGATGATAAAAATTCTAGTCAAAAACAAATAATTGATAATGTGTCATCTTGGATGAAAATTGAATAGCTGTAGATGTAGGTCGCTAATGTAATTAATGAAGATTTTCAGAATAGTTCATAAGACTTGGTTATTTCTTAGATAAAATATTTTCTTAAATTGAGATATTTTTCCTTTTATTTTATTGCAGGTGTATATTTGTTTGGTTTTCTATTTATGCTGCCTCAACTGTTTGTCAATTACAAGGTAAGTGCCATTGCATAGGCCAATTTATTATTTTATTTTGTTTCAATTTATCAAAAACTTTTTCATATTTCTTTTTCTTGCTACTTTATTCTCAATAATAGAAAACAAAAGTTAAAAAGGGAGATATATATGACAAGGAGATATGAAAAATATCTTGGAGTCCATGATGGTTATATTTAAAATTCAAATAGTAATTCCTCATTATCTTTGAACAGATAGTAGATATGGGCACATCACAAAAAAAAGTATGTTTATTTTACACTGATGATAGTTTGATTAACCATGTTTTAAATATCTTCATGGTTGTCAAACAAAGCTGAATCAAGGAATTGTTAATTGTCATACAAAATATTTGCTTTGCATTATAGTTTGAATTTTGTTGTCATTTGAACATCAATTATATTCAACCATTATTTTTTTCTATAATATAGATTTTTATAATATGATATAATATATATTTTTCTAAAATTTTTCCTTAATATAGGAAAAAATCAATATTTTCAATTTAATTTATAATGTCTAATTGTGAAAATTAAATCTATTCATTGTCTTTGTATCTTCCTGTTGGATAACTATTGAAAAACTTGCTGAAGTTTTGCTTTTGTTTTCTGTTGAGGGAACACTTAAAATTGTATACAACTTCATCATTTTAACTATTTGTGTGAAATAATCATTGATGTGTTTGTAATTTTCAGTTAAAATCAGTTGCTCATCTTCCCTGGAGAGCTTTCATGTATAAGGTAATTCTTTTTTGTCACTATTTCCCTTGGTTATGCAGCATGTAATATTTCTATTTATGCATTTCTGGTCAGTAGTTCCCTGTAACACATCTGGCCACAATTTTGACTTAATAAATGTCAGTCTGATCATGAGTGAAAATGATTTATTAAGAAGAAAATGCATTGAGAGTGTGTTGATCTCACAATTCTCAACAATAAACCTAAGACCAGGCTCATACATACTATCAACGATCATTGCAAAAGCAATAACTGCACAATGTGGTATATGAGTTAATAGAGAGAATCTAGTTGGAATGGCTTAATTTCAAATCTGACATTAACAGCTTTAATACAAAAAAAAAACATAGTTTTGTCTTACATTCTGACCTGAACAGGCCAACCTAGCACATGAAGGTGAAACACTTTGTCATTAAAAAGCCTTTGCACTTTGTTGCATTTCTCTACTTGTGTTTGGATTCTGTATCCTACTAACACTCACATTTCTGGCTCATAAAACAGTCTGTATACTTTGATGCCAACAATGCAGGAAATGAGCCTGGTAATCTTTATATAAATTGTATGCTCCACTTGTATATAATGAATGCAATGTAAAAGTATTGATTGGTGGAAGTATTGTGTTTATATATATATATATATGAAAAGTGTTTGCACATATATATATTATATGTACTAAAGTTTAAATTTGTTCAGTTAAACATTAAGAATGTACTAACATTGATAGATATATTTAAAAAAAACAATTCCAATGAAAATGCTTGAAGTTAACCAATATTTAATTATAAACAAGATAGTGTGGTTGATTTTGTATATAGTCACATAATCCTCCAATAAAGTTTGGCAATGACAATAATAAATATGGGATTATTTACCTAATTAACCAAAGTTGATTTTTATGTTAGTTACATTACAACTAAGTTCTGAATCTGTTTTAAAATTTTTGTTATAGAGGAGTTTACTTTTTTTTTGGTTTTGGTTTTTTTTTTTGTTGATGGGTATAAATATTATTTACACATCGCAGCAACAATTCATCCTTTCTGAGGCACCACCCTGAATGCTAAAATAGCTGAAAACATTCCTAAACCTGGAGAAATTCCCCCAAAACTCAACCAATCTCATAATCTTCATGAAAAAAATACAAACTATTACTGACAGTTACCCAAACCATCTTCTTATCTACACTGATGGATCAAAAGATGGTATCAAAGTGGGATGCACAACCATACACAACAAAACAAAACTAATGAAGCAACTTCTGAACCATAGCTCTATAATCAGTGCAGAAGTGGCTCTTGACGTCATAAGTGCAAGCAAACACAAAAAAATTTTAATATATTCAAACTCCATGTCAGTACTCACTGCACTTAAAAACAACAAAATAAAATGATAAACCCACTAATTATAAGAATTTTAAACAGAATAGAATATTTGTCAATGTATGATATATTCTGCTGGATACCTAGCCATATCAACATCAAGGGCAATGATAGGGCAGGTTCAGTAGCCAAAAAAGCATCAACCTTAAAAGATAGTTCAAACATCAAGATCCCCTACACAGACCTCCGATCAACCATTAACACATTTAATAAAGAAGAATGGCAGACACTATTGACTGTCTGCTCAAACAACAAATTATACAGCATCAAATCTACTATAGAAGAATAGTATCAAACACTAAAAACAAGGAAAGATGAAGTAATAATGTCCAGAATTCTTATCAAACACTCCATGATAACACATTCTTATATTCTAAAACAAGAGCCACCGTTAATCTGTATGGGATGCCAAGAACTATACACAATAAAACATTTACTAACAAATTCTTGCGACTTCAGCGAAATCTGTTTAAAATACTACAGAACAACCAACATGAAAGAACTCTTTCAGGACATTAATCCATAGAATATCCTACAATTTCTTAAAGAAATCAAACTGTATTTCAAAATATAACTTTGGCAAAACTACAACATAAAACACACATATCACTGCCTCTTGTAATTATGTCCATACAAACATGTATATACACAAAAGCTAAGTATCATCTACCATGTATTCAATTGTAAAAGCAGAATAACATCATATTTTTACTACTTCAAAGTTCCCTAGAAAATTAAATTTTGGCATTAAATTATCCATAAGGAGTTGATATGCTGTTAAACAAAAAAAACAAAAAAACTGTCATTACCAAATTAAATATGAAGCTAACAAAATTGAAGACCTAATTAAAATCAAATTGTTAATCAAGTCTTATTATGAGAATGTATGTTTCTGAATTTTGTCTTTTCTTTTATTTATATTGTATCTTTGTTATTGCTATTTCTTTTTCTTTTTTTTATCTAGGCCTTTAACACTTTTATCGATGATGTTTTTGCTTTCATCATTACCATGCCAACAGCTCACAGACTTGCTTGCTTCAGAGATGATGTGGTATTTCTGATATATTTATACCAAAGATGGTAAGTTGTTTAACCAACAATGACTGGTAATAGATGTTAAGTTAGCCTTAATAGTATAAAGCAATAAAAAGAAAATTATCCACCTTTAATTTTGCCCAAATTTACTGATTTTTGGAGCACAGAAAATAATCATGTTAATTTTCAAAATAATATATCTAATTACTCTAGGGAATTGTGCTCCTGGATCTTATAGAGCCTTGAACAGGTAAAACCTCATGGATGTAAAATCTATAGCTTTAAGCATTTTCATAAAGGCAAATAATCTGCTCAATATATACTTAAGAATTCTTCTCATGTATCATTGATTAATATAGGATTAAAATTTCGGTTATACAAATGTATAATTGAAATGTTCTTTGAATTAGCTAGAAGTCAATTTAGGTGAGATGTTAAAAGCATTATACCTATTAATATAGGTCGAGTCAAAATCTGACTAATATTCCTAGCTCTATGGAAATCACTCTATTTCTGTGTTTTCAAATTTCAACTTGTGACAATAAAATTTTAGCAATCTTTAATCTTCATGCCCGCAAAAAAAAAAAGTGTGTCAAAAGAATGATTCTTCCATTGACACCACTATTATTTTAACTATCTTCACTCCAAGGCAATGTTTTAAAAAGCAATTATTAGAATTGTACTAAAATCTAAACATCTAATGATAGTAAATTGGTACATATTTTTTGTTTTTGAGAATTTACAACAAAAATATTAAATACTATTTATTAGATTGTTTATTTAAAAGAATAATTTTATATTTGCAACATTCTAAAAACTAATATAATTGTACTAAAGCTAATGCAATGCAATATTTATTATTTACAATTTCATAAAGAAATAAATAGGAAAACAATTTTTTATTCATAAATTTATAAAAATTATTAAAAATATATTAACGAACTATAAGGAAGTCTATGATTTACACTTTTACAAATTTCAAACTAATTTGCAATTATCTGATGTTTTGTCAACCATTTCACTAAACATAATAGTGTAAATAAACTATCTAAAAAATAGGGTTTGTTATTTTTATTGTCAGTTCTCAAGAACAAAGAAAATATATAAATTCACTTTCATATGTTTACGTTTTATTAAAATTCTAATCATTGTTTTTTAAAACAAAATATTGCTGAGAATTGAGGGTAGTTAAAATAATAGCAGTGTCAAGGTCTTTTGGCACCTTTTTTTTGTGGGCACAATGATTAAAGATTACCAAAATTTGAATGTTTAGCATTTGAATTGCCCAAGTGTAGCTTTTGTAATAAACACTTTCCAAGTTTTCTGTTCATTTCAGTAGTCAGTTTTACAATGTAATGATTCCTAACAATTTTATTTATTTTTTAGGTTTACAGAACATTTTCTACAGTTGCATATTCCTTGTTACCAAAAATTCTGAATTAGAATAGTAAACTATATAAGAAATGTATTTATGTAACAGATTGCACATTATTTTTCTGTAATAACTGAATGAAATTGATAGCATTAATGCTGATGATTTTGAAGAAAAGCCTTGTTTTCCCTTAAATAGATATTTGCAAGAGGGGAAAATTTATAGAAAAAATGTATGTTAAGATATGATTGACTAGATAAATAAAAAAAAAATTAGTCATAAGTTGACATACTTAGAATTCAATACAAATATTAAGTACAATAATGATAATTTCATCATTTGATGTTCTGGTGGTGGTGTAAAATTCTAGTTATAAAGTCTGTTTTTTATTTATTTTTGTCAAAATTCTGTCAAAATATATTTAATGGTGTATATGCTACTTATGCTTTTTTATACAAATGTTGATTTTTACTTCATTTTATATTTGTTTTTGTAACTTCAATAATAGATTCATAAATGTTGGTGGAAAAGATGTCAAGAAAAATCTCTCTCTCTCTCTAGGTTGTATCCTGTTGACAAAACCAGGGTAAATGAATTTGGAATTTCATATGAAGAAGAGGAGGTCAACACAAAGGATCAAAAACAAAAGAAAGAAGATTGAGTCATTTATGATAATAGAAAAAAAGAATTCCTGTGAATAATACTAATCTTTTCTCTGTTTAGAGAGTACCAAAGATGATGTCTTGGAGGTTCAACATGTCAGGCCAATGTTGGCCATTGTCTACCTTTCAAACTTTCATCTTGAACTAAATGGTGGATATATACTTTTGGTCCTTCCAGCATCATCACCATCAAATATCAAATTTAATAAAAACTAAAAAAGCATCTTTTTTATTCCAATTAAAAAAAAAAAATGTATCATTTAAAAAAAAGGTTAACATTTAAAATATGTTTATCTGCACATTTTTTTCATGGCAGATATGTCTAGATATTTGGAGACTTCAAACATTCTTAACCATCATTCAGTTTCCTTCACAATTTCATTATACAAATTGCTTGAACCTGCTGAAAATACTGGAGAGATCTACTGTTTGGCTGCCGACATCTTTGTTCAAAAATTGTGTGTGTGATTGTATATATGTAATTAAAAAATGAAAGCAGTTATTGGTGATAAATATTGACAGCAATTGGGTTTAAAACAGTATTTGTTGAAAAAATAATATTCACTGTTTCTTTTTTGTTTGTTGTTATTTAATTAAAATCCTTATTGTTTTGCCTCAAAAGCACAGTATCAATGCCAATGCTCCCTGACTTCTTTTGTCGATTAATTTTATGTTGCTTTCATTAAGACATTCAAATAGCCAAGTATAAAATGGTTGAATCTCTTTCTGACAAAATTTTGACTTGATTTCTTCTGTACATAAATCAACTATGTTCATATTGTTGATATAACAGGTAAATTTTTTGAATATTTAACATAAGATATTGCTATCTGGAGCATTTAACACCAAGTGTAATCTTTCTTTTGTTTGTTTTTTTGTTTTGTTTTTATCAAGATAAATGTGAAAAATGAATCAACTCAAAATCTCTGCTTAAAAAATTAAATATTATTCTACTATATTAAATAATAGAATATAAGAAAAATAATTGATCTGTAACCTCTTTTTGGATGTGTGTGTAGTGGTTATTTGTGCAGAAAGTGGAATTGGTATTTTTTAATTTTATTTTATTAAATATTCACCCTAAACAAGCTCCAAGAACCACTAAAGGTAGGTTACTGAATGATATTGTATGGATGTAAGAGGAGGAAGTAAATGCAGATTTTGAGTATATCTAGGATAGATAGTTGTCTCTATATTTGAAGAACTTAAGATTGTAGTAATTGGGGAAGAATAATCTTGGAAGTCTGCTCCATAAAGTAGTGGTTTTTAGGAAGAAGCTGTTGGAGTGCAACTTTCATTCTAATGGAATGTAAAAGGAAGGAGGATGATTTGACCCAGTGTACATTGCATTTAGAGATCCTGGCTGTAAAGGTCTGAATTGGTGGAACTAAGGTATGTAGCTCAGTTGAGCTTTTGCCATGGAAATAGCAACCAAGTAGTCATAAGCTTGTTTGTGGGAAAGGGGATATTGGGTTGAAAATAATTCATTGCCCACATGACTGTGTAAATGCTTTTGAACTCTGTCATGGATGGAAAGTGAGGATTGCACAGCTCCAGCCCAGATATGGCAGCAATATTCTATGTTAATTTTTAATTTTTTTTTTTTTTTTTTGTCTTAACTCAAGCTAGAACATGACAAGAGGGATCAGAGGTGAGATCTGCTGCTAGGCTCTGATCAATGTGAATATATACTTTTATATTTAGAACTGCAGCAGCAATGGTGGGACTGTTGCCCTATATTTCACAGAAAAGTTCAGAGTACTTACATACACAAACTTCTTTCTACTATCTCCTCTCCACAGTTATAGGTTAAATAGTAGGATTTGTACCTGGAAAAGAAAAATCATTGTTATTCTAAAAAAATATTGTTAATGTAATATTCACTTGCAAAAAAAAAAAAATATTCTTATAATTTCAAAATACGTTTTGACTTTAAATAACCCAACAAAGGGTTGATATGCCATAAAAAACACTCATTCTGCTGTATTCAACTGTAATTTGGTAAAATACCTACACTATTTTATTTAAGGAACTTCTAGAAGTCACCAGTGATCTCGATTTTCAGTTGCATGTCTATAAATTGTCTTTAGCATTGCCTAGTTTCCTTTTTCTATGTTCAGATATGGTAAGGATCAAATATTCATAAATTTCTCAGCTTTTAGTGGGTGTGTTTTAAAAATAAAACTTACATCTCTGAAAACAAAATGTTTCAATGTAGAGTTAGTAACAAGTTTGAGATAAACTTTTGCAAGATTCTGATTCAGAATTTTAGTAAATTGAATAAGATGATGATTGTAGTATTTTTCAAAAATAGTCAATTTAGAACTTTTATTTTATCAAAAGAGCTAAAAATTTGCTAAATGTGAATAGTAATAATTATAACAAAAAAGCTAATTTTCTAACAGAATAACAAAAAAAAAATTGATCTCATTGCAACAGGAAATTTTATGTCAGTACATAAAAACCATAATTGTCAAATTTTTTTTAAAGATGTGTCTAATATATTTTTTTAAGAATATGACTAATATTTTTAATAATTCATGAATATTTAATAATAATATTTTTATTAATGAATATTTAATAATAATATTTTTTTATTCTAAGTGAATAATACTACTACTAATATTTTAATACTAATAATATTTTGAATAATATGTAAAAGCTTTGACTAATATGTGAATATTTTGACTGACATTTTTTAAGACATTTTAATCCCCCTGCTATTTTTTTTACTTAAAGATGCTAAACTTTTTTTGTTTTAAGTTATTATTTTTAAGTAATATTTTTAATCACTTTTAGGATGCCAAAGAAGAAAAATATTAGCATAATACTTTAAAAACCTAACCATCTTTTGAAATGTTAAAAATGAATCACACTAATCTTCACTACAATATATAAAACTTACTTAAGTACATTACCTTGTAAGGTCTTTAATCTTGATTTAATGTGTTTTATAATAGTTAATGTAAATAACATTCAATTACCCTCTAAAGTTCTGGACTAATTCAAATTTAGACCCATTTTTGCTCGATAAGTGGATTTCATTCTCTATCTCACTCTCCAAAAAGCTAGTCCCATTTCTATCAGACAGTCATGGTCAAATGTATAGATCTGACTAGAGAATATTTTTAAGCATTAAAAATTCAATTTATGCACTGATATTTCTAGTATCTTTTTAAAGATTAAAAGAAAAAAGACAAGTAGTTAGTACAAATATGAAAGTTTAAAAAATTGGATTTAAGATTTTGGATCTCTACACAGTAGGAAAATAAAATTGCAACACTGTTTCAATTTATTCAGCATTAAATGTACAGCTAATATAGCTTGATTACAGGATATGACCACATGTACAATCAATACAAGTACAGGTTCCAAAATAAGAGTTGTATCAGAAGTACTCAGATGTCATAACTTTAAATGTTATTTTTAGTGGATACCCATATTTTAGTAGACACTGTTTATTTTAAAGAGTATTTTGTCTACCAGTCTGAATATTTGAGAAATCTTATTCAGAGGGTGCATTTTTCTTTAATCAGATTTAAAAAAAAAAAAAAACGGTTTAAAATAAATGGAGCATCTACTCAAATCTACCCACTAAAAATAGTGTTTAAAATGATAAAATCTGTCAAATTAATAAATAAAATTCCATTATTTCTATAGAAATAAATATAAATAAGTATATATACAGGGTTAGACAAAATAATGTGGACACCTGGTTTGAACATTTATTTATTGACTAATAAGGTGTTGGACCTCTATTAGCTTCTAAAATTGCTTTGGAATGGAATTAAATAAGTTTTGAATTGTTTCCAGTGGAATTTTAATCAAAATCAAAATCTTGGAAAGTTGCTTCAGTAAGGATGTGGAAGGAAAACTTTTTCTCACTCTCTGCTCTAGAATTCTCCATAATGGTTCAATTATGTTGAGATCAAGTGATTGTGCTGGCCATGAAAGATGTTTAATTACGTTATGATGCTCATCAAACCAAGACTTCATTTTTTTTGCAGTGTGTATGGAAGCATTATCATCTTGCAATATGATACTATCTGGCAACAGTTTGGTAGCCATTGTAAGGACATTGTCATTGAGAATGTTGTGATATTTATGTGCAGTAATTCTACAATTAAGAGTGATGATAGGACCAAAAGAATACCAGAAAATTTCCGCCCACATCTTTACTGAGCTACCTTCATGTTTGACTTGGGACTATAGAATCTGGATCATAGGCTTCTTGTGGTGTTCTCTATACATAAACATGCCTGTTTGTAGGAAATAACATGAAAAAAAAACTCATCAGACCAAATAACGTTTTTCCATTACTCAAGGGTCCAATTTTTGTGATCATCATACCATTTTTTTTACAACTTGGTGTTTGACTTTGTGATCAGAGATTTATGAATTGTAGCTCTTCCGTGGATACCAGCTTTGTGGAGCTCCTGACGTACTGTGTGTTTAGAAACTGTATTGGCTAAGTGAGTAATGAGTTCTGATGTCACTTTTGATGCAGTAGTTTAAATATACCCACCCTTATTATTTATTCATAATTTATGCACAATTTGTTGATATGCATAAAAAAAGCATTTCATTTGTCCTCTTTGAAAATTCAATAGGTTGTGCATTTTTTTTTACCTGAAGATAAATAATGACTTAAGTGGAAAAACAATGTAAAAGATTAAAGTGCTGAGCAGTTACCTTTTATGCTGGTTTGATTTTTACAAATACCTGGGAATACCAGAATTGAAAAAATTGCTATTTTTGCAATCTGATGAGGCTGGACCTGCCATGTTTCCTCTACAAACAGCAAAGATAAATGAGTGTTGTCACTTATGGCCTCCCACATCATGATGTAAAGGCTTGGTGGGCTGTGTATTCTGGAAAATATTGCTCCTCAGATCTTTGCTGAACATGCAAATGACTATAGACAGAACCTGCTCTAATTGCTGAACCGTACAGATTGCCATTCAATTCTCCTATGTGACCTGTTCATAATAACACTGGAGGTGTGTGCAATGATATGGTGTAAATGGAAGTCTGGCAAAAGGCATGCTGACCTGTATTCCTGATGCAAGTAATTAATTTTCAAAGTCTGTGTTAACATTGCTGAGGTCATATTCTGATCTGTACTGTGGATGCTGTGCAGTCTATCACTGCTGCTCTTATAATGATTTTGACAAGTCAGAATTATATGGCTTTCCGGAACCTGGTCTATGTGTGTAGGAATGTTACTTTGAACACTATTGTAATGCCATCGAACCATCATTTCAACATGTGCAACAATTCCCCAAAATGAACACCCAGCTTCTCAAAGACCCACAGTTCAACTCCCAAATCGCTTTAATTGAACAAAAACACATACTTATTTCCATGGCATACCACTTGCACGGGACTCTTTCACCACACTGAACCACATTGCGGCAATATCTAAAGCTCATACACAGATGCTGCACTGATATGAGTGTTAGTATATCACAAGGTTGTTGAAAACTGTATCTACTACTCCTTAGCACACACAAACTGCACTCAGGTACAAATTAGTATCATACTTGAGAGTATTGCAATTTTATTTTCAGTCAGAGTATTTTCTTTCTATTTTGTGTAATCTTGTTACAGAATGCGGTGGCTGGGCTCGGATGGTCAGCAATTTGTCAGAATACCTCATAGGTGTGGTATTCTGACAGTGATGGATTTACCTCATGGGTGTGGTGTTCTGACAGTGATGGATTCACTTTGTCTAAGTTTTGAATATACAGTGTAACCCGGATATAAGAGAGTTGTCGGGACCGGAGAAGAAGTCTCTTATATCCGGGTTTCTCTTATATCAGGGTCTCTTATATCCGGGTTACACTGTAAGTCCAAAATGATGGAAAGTCACTAGAGGGTGGCAGGAATTTTGAAGAGTCAATAAACTTCCCACACTGAGGTTCAAGAGACTGGCTAAGAACATGTAGAAGGATGCTAAGCTAATGAGTATCATGCGTTCCCTTGACGTTCTTCCTCCCGCTACCTCCTAGAATCCATGCTTCCATGTCTGTCCCTCTCCTCTAATAAAATGAGTAAGAAAAAGAAACTGTCTTTCTTTGATACCATCTATGCAGTAGTGTTGGGGTCCAGTGACAACATGGAATGCAATACATTGTATTTCAATTTCAAGGGAAAACAAACTCTAGAAAGTAACAATGAAACACTTTGTGCATAAATTATGAATAAATAATGAATAAGAGTTGGTATATTTGATAGTCTAGTGGTTAAAACTTCAGTAAATATCGTTAATGAAATAGTTTCGATCTTGAGTCAGAATTTATGCTATTTATGTACATTACAATTTGGAAGGTGGTGAGGATGGTGTAATGGATGTTAGTGCAGAAAGTGAATTAAGCATGCCGAATTCAATTCCTGCTTGATTCTATTTCATTTATTTTGCACAAATGCCCTTTGAAAAGGCATGAATTTATCTTCCTCCAGCTATGGATTTAAATAGTAGGGCAAACTGGGCTCTCTTGCCTTGAGGTGACAACCAGTCAAGGAGAAGGAAAAGTGAATTCAAAACTAACTTGAAGAGAGTTGAGCTTGTGCTATCCTGCCCCTAGACACACTACCATTGCTATGGCTGCAGTAAATGTGGTTCTTCTATGGGACATGTACACTCTTTGGAAAAAGTGTAATATCCCATTATTTCTATGCATGTCAATGTGCACACTTATATTGTGTGTGCATACACATGCACATATTTGATAAAATATGGTTTGAAGGTATGCTATATTTATATGTTAAAGTGCTTAATATCAGGGATAGAGCATATGTAAATAAAAAATGTACATTGAAGTCAACACCCAGATGCGACAGTCCTGATGATTGTGTTTAAGCATGAAACAGACTGTCCCCTTTGGGTGTTGACTTTAATGTACATTTATATATACTAGATGTAAGAGTAAAATTGTCCAATTGTTAGATTAAGCTCTGAAACATTGTATCTTAGAAATTATTAAAGATATCTTACTGGAATTCTCCAAGGTTTTTATAACACTTGGACTCAACTTTGAGCAATAAGAATGTATAATTACTCAAAATTATTAACAAAAGTATCATGATGAAATTGATCATAAATGAAAATAACATGTTCATCATTAATTAATCATAGCTAACGATCAGAAGCTCATGAAGTATTGAAATAAAGTTCAAATATTTATATATTATTCCAGGATCATTTTTTAACTTATTCAAGATGATCACACTCTCTAACCTTATGTTCTGTCCTGGAGTAACAAGGTGCCTCACAGGTTTCACGTATGATTTCATTTTCAAGTATTTTTTCACTTCTCTTTGGACTGTCATAGCTGAAACTCCTCTCTCACTTGCCAAACGTCTTATGAATTGAGTTGGATCTTTTCTAATTGATATCTTTAGCTCTAAGTTGAAATTATGATCCCTCTTCCTGTTGTGACCTCCTGATACAGTTTTCCTCTCTACTGTTCCTTCTTTTTTAAACTTATTCACTGTTGTCTTGATGGTTCTTGAATGGACAAGAGTATGAATGTTGGTATCATTGCTGAAGGTCTGTATGATCTTTTTCCTCTCACCATTGCTCAGTTGGGAAGACAGTGGGTCTGTCTGATACAAAACAATTTTAACCTGCTCTCTTTAGCTAAATAACTCAAAGGATTTTTCAGTCATTCTTATGATAAATGGTGTCAAGATGGTTAAACGTCTTATTTGAACACCTGGAAAAAAGTTTAGTGTTGTTTTTTTTTTATTTTAGATATTAAACATTTTGTGGGATGAATAATAATGCTGTAACACAATTTGAAAAATTTTGCTGTTACACTTATATATATATATATATATATATATATATAGTGCTTTTAAGTAGCAAATGTTCTTTAAGGTAAATATTAAAGACAAACAGACACTTTGTGTCAATTAATTTTACTGACTGAGTTTTCCAAATTGCGGATGATCTTTCTTAGACAAGGAGGAAATTCCGTCAGAAATTGTCCAAAATTCATTTTGGCAGAAAAATTTTGCTAGTATTTTGGTATTCTTTGTGAGTAGATAGTTGAATTTGTTTTTCAGCAAGACTTCTTTTTTTAATTTTTTTTTTAGTGTTGATATATAAATAAACAGATAACAATATGTTTGTAAACTTCCAAGTTTACACTCAAAAGATATAACTATCATTTTTATTCATTTAACGCAAGTTTTATTTTATTTTTCAGTGGATAGAAATCATTGGCCAATTGATAAGAACTTGGTCACCTTCACTTTTATAGATCTAAACCAAATTTCCACACTCTTGTTCTGTACTCAAACACTGATTTTGTTAGTGGTGTCGGGAGTTAAAGAATACACTTGGATATGCATTCTGACATATTTACTTGACCATCTGTTAGTATATATTTTCATTTTTTATTAATACAATGTCCATTTCACACATATTTGATCATGACTCTCTACAGATTTCATTTCTTCATTATTGCACTCTTTTCCTAGACTGGTTGCCACCCAAAGCTAGAGAACACACAGTCTACTCTGCTATTTAACTTATAAGTTAAGAAGAAGATATGGATTCATACCTGTCCAAAGAGTATTTCTTTGAAAGTAGATATTTACCTGGCCTCCCCACCAAGGCTGGATATGACACAAGGCCGTTTTAATGTGGGGAGCACCATACGTATACTTATGCATATGGGGCAGGGATAAAAATTGATTTTTGCCTAGCCCCTGTGGCTACTGTCCTGGCATTGGTATTATACCAGCTCAACCTCTTTAGTGTAATGAGGAAGGTACTACCACAAGGTTGGTGTCCACCAGGCTGTGTAACTTCTATCTAAAATGAGGAGAAATATAACTCCATTAACACTGCTTCAGTAAACCCTTATTGGCAATGGTTAACTCTTGTGACAAAATAATAGACTAATCCAAAATTTGAATTCTTGCAATTTTCATCTTCTGTGCTTCTTTTACACTATTTGCATATCCTAGTGCTAGCTGTTATTAAAAGTTGGTCAAAGAGAAAGATTTTATCCGGTTTTGTTTCTAGAAGTGTGTATCTGATCTTTCAGATTCACACTTTTCTTATTTTGATTTCATAACAAATTGCTTGCCAGTCAGATTTGTTGAAATGAAATGAAAAAAGATTTACAGATATTAAAAAAAATGATCTTTATCAAGTTTATCATACACATATCTTTTTATAATTCTCTATCATCAAAATGTTTTTTAAAGTATTAAATAAAACAAGCATGTGGCTTATTATAACCATATCACGTTAAAATACCAGTTCTCGTATGATCACCAAAGTTAAGCAATGTTTAGCCTGCTCAGTACCTAGGTGGGTAACCACTTAGGAATACCAGGTGCTGTAAGCTTGGATGTACAGTTAGTGTAATAGATAATGCCTTGAGAGCTGAGTTCCAATTTCAGTTGTGTGCATATACCTTTTCCAAAGGTATGAATCCACCTTGTTGCAGATGTGGAAATGGGTAGCTTGGAAAACAGAATCTTGTTGTTAATGTTGTGGAAGTTAATTCATTCTCCTTCTCAGCAAATGTAAATCCAAGCATCAAATAAAAGAGGACATTGAGTGTGGGTAAATAAATATATAATTTATTACATATATACAAAAACTAGTAACTTCTATCTGTTTCTGTTGTTAAGACAATAAGGAGAGATAGTGGTGAAATTGGAAGTGAAATTAGCATGGGTGGTGGTTGTTATTGTTGTTGGTGTCTTTTTTTCTCTTAGTGTGTTGGTGTTGAGATCAAACATTGATCTTTGTCACATCACTCTCAGTGCATCAGATGCTAGATCTATTTTGGGTCAGTTTGAATTTTGGTATATATTGCTTAAAATTAAGGGTTTTTTTTTTTTTTTTTTTTTTAGCAGGAGTGTCTCTGACTGGTCTTGATTTATTGTTCATTTTATTTTAGTTAAAGTGGATGTATATGTGGAGCCGATGCACAGAAAACATATTTACGGTCTGCTTTAGGTCGTTGAGCAGTCAACATCTGGTTTGTTTAGAAAATGTAAGAGGTATAACAACCTCTTTTCCTCCCAGTTATGGATTGTAAGACTTGAGATCTTTTCTGTTAATTCACCCCAAATAATGTAAATATACTTATTGCAAAAATTAATTTACCCCGAGAAATTATAAATCAAAGTTTGTATTTTTATTAAATTTTTGCCACTCTTGAAATTATAAATTTTAAATCAAAATTTGTTTATCTTGCCTTGCAACAACTCTCAGAATAAAAAATTACCAAAAATCAGTGAGTTATTTACATTTCATAAGTGTGGATGATATTCAAGATACTTACAAGGAACTCTTCACAATTTAAAGGAAAAAAATTATTTTGGGCTTCTTTATTGAGGTAAGCACAAATGTAGACCTCCACACATAGAAATAGGGCCCCAAGTCGTCCACATTTGGGGCAATTGCAAAGGTCAACCAAACCGGACTACAATGGAAGGTCTTTGTTCTGGGAAAATTTGGTGTGAATTTTAGTAATTATAAATTTTTTTTTTGTGGGGGTGGGGATTAATATTTTGGGGTGAATTAACAGAAAAGATCCAAGACTTGTATTATTATTATCTCAAAAAAAAAAATTCTTACAATGTAAAAATATTTTCTGGCTTTAAATAACCTGCAAAGGGTTGATAAGCTGTAAAAAATGAATGAATGAATCAATAAAACAAATTGCTTGCCAGTCAGATATGTCGAAATTAAACAAAAAAACATTTGGAGATACTAGAAAATGATATTTATCATTATCAAGTTTACATCATTGGTTGATTTTAAAGTATTATAAGCAACTTCTAGCCTGGTCAGTACCCAGATGGGTGACCATTTGAGAATAACAGGTGCTATAAGCTTGGATGTGTGAATTTTGTCATTGAAAATGATTTGGAATTGGAAATCATAGAACCGTGTTCCAATTCCAGTTGGGTTCATTATATTCACTTATGCACAAATACCTTTGGGAAAGGTATAGATCAACCTCTTCTTCCTCCAGCTATGGGTTAATTAGTAGTATTTATATCAGTAAACCATTGTTGTTTCAAAAAATGTCTTACAATTTAAAAATATTTTCTGGTTTGAAATAATGTAAAAAAGGTTGATAAGCCAGAAGAAACAATCAATAAAACAAGCATATAAATATCATTTTTTGAAGTTTTATTATCAAAAGTTTTGTGTACATATATATTTTATGTATTTTTTTTTGTTTTCTTAGCAAACACTTTAAAGATAAAAAAATAGCATCCATTTCTTTGGCTGATTATAAAATATTAACAAGATGGGAAAAAAGTATTGCTGCATATCCATGAGAACAAGAAAAAAAATGATCATTGTAAAATTAAAAGGTTTTACTTTGTTAATGTTATCTATTAAGTGAATAGAAATATATATATATATATATATATATATATATATATACTAAATCCAGATACCATTCATAAGCACCTACTGTAGAACTATGAACTGCTTGTTTTGTCTTGAAATATTTGTGGGTTTGTTTTTTTTTCACTTGATATTCTATAAATTTGGTCTTGTAAGAAATTTGAATAAGTTACCAAAATATCTACACTAATACCATTCATCTACTTGTCAGTTAAGCTTCAGTTTCTTTATCAAATACTGGTATTCTATGCATTGTTCTCTGAAGACAATGTTTATTGCATTGACTTTTCTGCATCTTTGCTAAAAGTACAAAGAAAATCAAAATAAATATTTGTTGTAAAGTTATTTACTAAGTTTTAGCAGAAGGCTATAAATATATGGGGCACATAGTGAGGCTTGAACTCACTATTCAATAATAATAGCTAGGTTATCTTGCTAACCATTACCTCATGGTCAATCACCCTAATGTCTATAGTATAGAAACCAAGTAAAAGTTATTGTTTCTCTTTCAAGAAGTATAAAAGACAGAAGCTGGAGTATGACATTGGATTCATCAATAAGTCCACAGTCTGGGATCTGGCTCTGATCAGGACACTGATATAGTAAAGTGGACAGTAAATGATGTTTTCTGAGTTTGAAGTGCCTGGTGTTTTATGACCAGCAGTAAAGTCTCAAAGTAAGATCTTCAAAGCAATCAACCACTGTCCAGAAATAGTTGAAAGGAAATAGAATAAATAAATAAAAACTTTTGGGATCAACTGCCATTTGGCTGGAAGGTAGAAATTACTGGTTGTAGGCTTATATAAGCAAGATCATAGAATTGTCAGTTCCTAGCTGTTCATAGTGTTGAAATGGCAGTTAGATACGAGTTGGCTGTTAATAGTGATGAGTGAGACAGGCAGACCAAGAGATGTAGAATCAGAGGTTGATGGAATTCTCATTGGCTGAAGGGAAGATCTGGTCTGTTAATCTATCATGAGAGTAGACAGAAATAGCAGCAAAGATTTCCCAAGTGTCAACTATCTACCCCACTTCAAATTGAGTCAAGTGAATCTGTGGATAAATAATTAAATATATTGGAAAAAGGATTCATGTTTCTACTTCTCACAATGGCTTTATTTCATATTTTGTCACAGCTTATAACCATTTCATGTTGAAACATTGGCTCACTGAAGTTAAGCAACTTTGAGCCTGGTCAGTACCTAGATGGGTAGCCATTTGATAATACTTGGATGTATGGGTGCTGGAATGGGTAATGGTTAGCAATAGTAAATCAGAGAGCCAAGTTCCAATTTACTTTTGTGCAAATCCCCCTGGAAAAGGTATGAATCCACTTCTTCTTCCTCCAACTATGGGTTAAATAGTATGACTTGTATCAGTAAATCATTATTATTGCCAAAAAATTCTTACAATAGAAAAATAATTTTCTGGCTTGAAATAATTTGCAAAAAGTTGATAAGCAATAAAAAAACGATCATTCAATCAATCTTTTGTCCTCTTGTGAATGTACAATGGACTGTTGCTAGTTTTTGTACATACCAAAAACAAACAAGAATCAAAATCCAATGTGGGGTGATTTGTTCGTTTAATGAAAGATTGAGAGAGGGCTTTATGTTTCAGTCATTTATGTGCCATGCATGATACATAATTAGGCGATCATGTATCTTTTGATACATGACTGCCAAGGCAGATTTTTTCCCGCAGTAGGTTGCCATTTCTTTCTGCAGTAGACCAGTTGCCATACAAGGCTATAGAACTCAGTCTGCGCTGCTATTTACCCATAGCTCTGGAGAAACGAAGAGGATTCATACCTTTCCCAACAGTATTAGCACGTAAGTGAATGTAATGGATTCAACTGGAATTTGAACTCGGATCTCCGATTCCTCAATCCAAGCTGCTATCCATTACTCCACTTTATGTTTACAATACTTATTAGCTGAATTTTGACTTGAAATTTTCACTGCATAATGTTCAATCTGTATAGTTCATATTCACTAATGAATTAACTGTATTGACAAGGAGAGAAATTATACAGAAAAATATTTTTGCAAAATAGTTTTTTTTCATCAGTAAACTGTGGACTTATTGATATACATGTATACAATAAAATTAAAGCCTTATAAAACTGGGCTTGTTCAAATTTTTATATCAGCAATAACTAAAAATAAATAACTTGGATTATTATAATATATATTAAAAAAAAATTATGCATGTTTAGGACAACAAAGTATATGCAATGTAATTTGGTTATTATGCAGATAACCAAATGATGCATCTTCTCTCATGCATCTTACCCAGAAAGTGCCACAAAATATACATTTTATCAGCTATTTGACACCAAAGAGCTGTGCCATTGCATTAAGAAATAAATGGCATTACTTCTCAAGGAAGCCTTTCCATTATTAAAATATTTTTTAATTAATAAAAATTGCTACTATTGTATAAATATGTTTAATTTATAGAAAAAAAAATGATAATATCTTAATTTTCTTTTTTATTGTCTTGATCTTATTAGACATATTTCTTTGATCGATATATAAATTAAACATTTATTTAATCTTGCGGACATTATTATTTTTTTATTTTAGAAATAAAAGAAATTATGTGACTCCTGCTCAATTATTCCTTAAATTGCAGATATGTATACCCATATAAACATATAAAAAATGTTTAATTGTAGAAAAATAATGATCTTCCAGTAGTGGATATAGATTTTATTCATGGAGAGGCAATGCATAAGGTAAAAGATTATTGATAAAAATAAATTTATTACAGACAAACTACTTTGTGTGATTTGTCCCAATTTTTACATCCATAAGGCAATTTTGGAAATAATTACAATGAATCACTGTTTTTTTCAGATCATCTGTCAAGGCTTAGACAAAATGTATTTTTAAAAACAACTTTGCACTGTATCTAATGCCAAAACTGGCAAGGTTAATAAAAATAATTACATTTTTCATTTATAATAATTATGTCATAAATAAATTATTTGTTAGAAAAATATTTATCCAACATTCTCTACACAGATCTTGACTTTTTCTCATTACATAATCCCATCTATATAGGTGTGTGCATGCATGCATGTATGTATGTATAGATATGATACATGTATATATAAGATATATATATATATATATATATATATATATATATATATATATATATATATATATATATATGATAATGTAACACCTGCTGTTGCACCTGTGCCAGAGTATGTAGGTCCCTTGCTGAGCTAAAGAGCCACGTTCATTCAGCACATTAGTAGATATTCTCCAAAAAGTTATGTAGTAATAACTGTACTCGGACACAAGTTGGCAACCACCGTGTGTGTGCATATATATATATATATATATATATATATATATAATGCAGTGTACATTTAGGCAGCAATTTTTTTAAATATGTTTAAAAATAAGAAAAAAATAAAGTTTGACATATATATATACATATATATAGTTTGATGTGTGTGTATATGTATATATATATATATATATATATATATATATGTGTGTGTGTGTTCATACACAAGAGATGGTATCATGAAGTGCATAAGATATATTTAATGTCTGCATATATTATATTAGTATAAGAAAAAATACAAATACATAAATAAAAAAAAAAAAATTACAAATAAATAAATCACATTCTTTTCGTGTGGCATTTTTCCTGTTAACCATTACACATGACATCACTGTAGACAATTTAAAATTTCCAGCATTCCTAAGAATACCAGAATGTAGACAAATGGATTCTAACTATCACACAGATCATATTGATTCTTGAAAATGACTGAGATGGTTGAAAGTACTTGAACAAAACAATACAAATTATGAACCACTTTATCCACAACTTTAAGCACAATACTCAACACCTTATTCGAGAATTGAAAAAATACAATAAAAAATTAAACATAAAAGACTTGTAGGTTCTTTTTAATCAAATATACTTGCTACCTAAATATACCTTATTAATACATATTTATGTTTATACACAATGTGAATTTTGGCAGCAGTTTTTCAATATGTCTTTCATTAAAAACGTTTACAATATATACATTATTTGTATATTACTTTTCTTCCATATATAAGAATGTTAGATTTTAATTACTTTAAAAAAGATTTTAAATACATATAAATTTTTATGTGTATTATCTATCTATTTATCTATATATATATATATATATATATATATATATATATATATATAAATAATGTTGCATGACTTGCTGTCCACTTGTGGAAACGTGTGACAATTGAGCAAAATAGCTCAACCACATGTTCCATCTGTCTAAAAGTTTTCAAAACACCTGAAGGACTTGGAAGACACATGTGTGCCCATAAAGATTGCGCACCTCTTTATTTTACTCTCCCCACATTTGTTATCCATGATAGGACAAAATGGTTGCATGATTTAAAAGTAATAAATACATCTCTAAATTGTGATCACAGAAATTATAGGATTCAAAATCCTTCATTGTTTAGAAAGGAGAATAAAATAGAAAAATTATCATGGAAGATGAATTTGGATAATGAATTTAAAAAAAAATTGTCAACAATTTTGACTTACACCAAAATTTAACAATTATTTGTATGAGGAAATTTTGAAGTTATAAAATGTTTGTCCATAATGTATTTTAATATTTTATGAATGATGAATTAAAAAAAATTAGGTTGTTTTTTGCAAGCTAGTAACTAGCTAACTTTGACCTATTTTTTCTTGAAGAAATATCATAAAATTGTGGACTTCTTTTCCCACAGAACTTTTTTTGAAGAGGAGATAAATTATTTCACTGTGATTATATTACAGATAATTATTATCAAAATAATAAGACAATAAAATTGTAGTATGCAGTACAAAAATCACTTTCATGAAAATTGTTTTTCATGTACTGTGTCTCTTCAGGACATGGGCATTTATGGCTTTCCACAATTTCCTGTTTTTGTAGCTTTGAGCAAGCTTTGTCTTTTTGTTATTCCTCCAAGTCCTTGTTTTGCCAACCATTTATACAAGCTTGTTAGGTAGGTTATTTGCTGCTTTCCTCTGTCTCTCTTGCCTCCAAAACAAATTCAAAATTCAAATTCTCCAGGCACTCTTTCCTCATTATGTGCCCTAGAAAGTTCAACAGTCTGATTCTAAGTATGTGTCCTTTTTGTTTATATTTTCCATCAGTATCAATATGGCTGTACTGATCTAAAATATTTTTATTTTAAAAACTGTCTAAAATAACTTGTATTATTTTTATTTAGTTGCGATCACATAAAAGTTGTGGATTCCAAAAGAAACAAATGCTGTGTTTTGATTACTTGATAACTTGTAAGAAATTTTGAGTAATTAAAAATTCCAGTACATACCATTTGACAATTTATAAATATTTGTATTTAAGTCATACAACTATTTTGCATACACTGCAAACAGTAAAAACAGTTTTGCTTATTCTTGAGAATAATTTAAAAAAAATTTTACCATTAAAATTTCTTTGTGTGAATGTTTATATTTTATTTTCAATGACTTTAAATATCTGTGTTGTTAAAGCTTTATCTACAGCATATTTGTAATGGTAAAAATATAATGGTTAAAAAAAAGAAAAAAAGGCACCATTTCCTTTGTTTGTCTGTATATTACAACTGAGTGTTGTCCAGATCTGGGTAGGCTGGTGGATTTCCTTTGTCAAATTCAAATCCAATATTGGTCACGCCCATACTTATTTTGTGATGATTGATTGGATGGTTATATTCAGTGTGCATTACATTTCCATTTTCCCATCTGTCTGGAGAAGCATAATGACCAGTTCGGTTTTCAGGTAAAGATGGACCCCATTCAGGCAGTGGACGGATATTCTTTATAAGCACCTTCAAAGAAAGAGAGAGACAAAATATATTCTTTGTCTACTTGAGAAAAAAAAACAAAACAGTATTTTCATAGTGAGACAAGCAAATTTTTAGTGAAAATAAAATAATAATATCAGTTTAATTGTATCAGTTTTTCTTCATGATGTTCTCATTTTTATTTATGAGTATTTCAGTTTATCTGTCATGTTATATTCATTTCTCTCTCTCTCTCAACAGGCATACTTCGATGGTAGAGAGTTTTGTTCTGCTATAAAGAGATGTTTGCAACAAGGATAAAGCATAACATCGAAATAATGACTTTCAAGGTAAATCATCTTTACTAGGGAAATTGTTTCTACATCCAATAATCAGTATAATTTTTGATTTATACAATCTGCAATAACAACATTATGCAAGGGGTTCTTTGCTTTGCTTGTAATTGATCTAATAAGACAAGCTTGCTAACCATGACAAAGTGCCATAAATGATTTTCTAAGCATAGCTTAGATGTGGCTCAAAGTGCACCCAGTGAAGATCAAACTCGCTACTCAGTTGTAATTGATCTAACGAGATAAGCTTTCTAACCATTACACCATGTCGAAGTACCCCTGGTGACATGGTATAATGATTTACAAAGCATAGCTTAGATGTGACACAGTGAGGATTGAACTCACTACTCATTCGTAAATGATCTGGCAAGACAAGCTTGCTAAACATTACACTATGATGAAGTGCCCTTAATAATTGATTGAGAGCAAAAAATAGCATTCAAATCTCTTGAAAGAATTCTGAATATAGCAGGTGAAGGATAAAAAACAATAGACCCACTCAACAAGGACAAAAAAAAAATAAGGCTAAAACTTCCTGAATATTACTGAAAGGAAGGCTGGAGAGTACATAGGTTGGTTTTTGGGGAAACCTCATGTCCCTTTTGGTTGTAGGCGATCATTGCTCTCACCAAACTATTCTTTCTTTATTATATATGAATTGCTATGACTTCTTGGAAAAAGTCAGGGAAGTGGTTTCCCATCACTTTCTTGCAGGTTTTGAATTCAGAATAGTTTCCCTACACTGGCTGCTACTCAGAGTAAAGGTCTTGTGCCCCCGACTCTAAGATGCAGGGCCCCCCACTCTACTATATCTCAATTTTCATAAGATAGTATTCATATAAAATACAAATTTTATTGTAAACTAATTATGTACAATAATGGATCATATTCACTATAGGTGAAAAATCATACAGCAAACATTTCGCATTCATTGACCAAAGAGATAGTGTTACTATTGGTTGAAATTGATAATATCTTTCTCTTAAAACAGTTTTTCAGGGAAATAAACTTCTCAACTACATTATTATCACTCTTTCTATTATTGATGGTAGTTTATTTCCTTATCTTTTGTTTAAAGTAGTGTAGAATGTCAACATCTTTTTTTACAGTAAGGTTCACCCGGTACAAGGCCCGGGGGCCACTCAAGGTAGAGTGTTACATTAAGGGGTAGTTTATATGGGTAGGAGGGGAAGATAATGGTTGGATCTAGACTTGAACAGATTGTAATGATCGGGGAAACATCGTCTTGTGAGTTTTGGGTGTCTGTTCCATAGGGCAGTTGTTCGTGGGAAACTTCACAGCTAAGACCCACCATGCCACTTACATAGTAACAAACCATCCTCATTCCTTCTGTATTCCATTGGTGAGAAGTAGGTTTGAGTAGAACTTACTTCTCACCAATGGAATACAGAAAGAATGAGGGGGGTTTGTTAGTATGTAAGTGGCATGGCGGGTCTTAGCCGTGAAGGTCAGACCTGGTGGAACCAGGAGATGCAGTTCGTTCGAACACTTTCCTTGGTAGTAGAGATAGAGCAGTGAGAGAAAGGTTGGAGTGTAGAAAATACTTCTTCTCCAACAAGGACTTGGAGATACTTTTGAACTCTATCAAGACTGGAAAGTGAGGCCTGAGCAGCTCCTGCCCAAATATGACAACAGTACTCCATTTTCGGTCTTATCTGGTCCTTATAAAGGTAGAGGATAGCATAGCATTATTTTTCCTTCTAGTTATGTGTTATTCACTTTAGTTGTTGCCGTTTTTGAAAGTCTTCAAGTGATTACGTTTTAGTTATTTGGTAAAGTTCTTTGTGATTCTGTAGTGCTAGCCTGATGAAGGATTGTTTTCTTTAAGATGTAGAGGATTCATTCACTTGAAGCCATTTTTTGATCTGAGAGAACAGTTGCATATAGCTGATAGTTTAGACATTTCAGAACGTGTTGTACACCAGGCATGTCATCCATATGACAGCATGGGTTTATCCCACTTGGTCTTGTTAGAAAACTGCTGCTTGCTCTTTAAGACTATAAATAGGCAATGATATTCTCCCTCACTCTCTTTTTGGTCTTTTTAGCTCTGGCTTTCAGATGTAGTTGTACGTAGATATGAACGTTGCCAACAACTTTCCTCTGACATTTGAACTTTCTCATGCATGCATATACACACACACATATCTATCACACATGCTTGTTACACACACAAACAAGCACATTCTTCTTCTCACTTGTTTTAATGATTTTTCTTTTTGTTACAATTGTCTACACATATAATTCCATTTGTTAATAACATGCATTTTCGTTATTGTTTTTTCTTATTTTTACCTGGACCGACATTGATTCTGCCAATATTCTTCATGGGATAAATGTTCCATGCGCTCATACATATAAAACATCTACAGTGTTAATTCCCACAACATAATGGTAACTAAATATTTCTACCCAAATATACTGGTATCCTGCAATAAGAGCCTAACTCTGACATGGCTATTTAAGAACATGACTTATATAAGAACATAATTTACTTCTTATATATAATTACTAATTACTACTTAATTAATCTTTAATTATATATAATTGTGACAGTTTAAAATTGTCATTTTTTTCTTTAAAATTTAAAATTTAAATATCTTTAAAATTTTATATTTAAAAATATTTTAATATTTATTATCAAATATTTTAATATTTATTATTAAAATATTATTATTAAAATATTTTTATATTTAAAAATATTTAAAAATTTTAAAATCTTTCTTCAAAATTTCTTTCTTTCTTTTTAATTACTACTTAATCTTTAATTACTTTTACATAATAGTGACAATTTAAATATAATTCTTTAATTAATCTTTAATTACTTATATATATAATTACTAATTATAACAACATATTTTACTTCTAAGAACATGACATCTACAGTGTTAATTCCCACAATATAATGTTAACTAAATATTTCTACCCAAACATACTAGCATCCTGCAATAAGAACCTAAATCTGACGAGGCTATTTAAGAACATGACTTGAGTTCTTAAGTTAATATTTTGTTTTTGTAACATCTTGAGGTGTTGGACAAAACTAACCCTAGCACAACTTATTTTGTACTCAATTTCTTTATCTTCTCTACTAAATTTGTTATAATTTATTATAGAATTACTGTTTACTAATGTTATAGGATATTTGAAGTATTTTGCAATATGATAGGAAATGAAAAACAACAGAGAAATATTAGGAAAAGATGAAAAAGCTGCAAGGTCGGTTACTCACCGAAAATCCTCCTTTCCGGCAATACTCAAATAAAAAATGTACAGGGAATGCTAGAACGGGGAAGAGCATGATGAGTAAGCCTAATGCTTGGCCCCAGGTAGGGTACATGTAGTTTTTGTATGTGAGAGGTGTGTATTGGATAGCCTTAAAGATAATCACAGTCTGCAATGTAAAAAGAGAAGTAAAACATTTGAGTTTTGGGACAAAACATTCACTTGAGGAATATGAAAAAATAAATTAATTCTGTAAATCATAAAGAGCATGTATAATATCTCCATTTTAAATAACTTAGCACCTAAATTACTTTAAAATACTCAACAATATCTTAACAGAGGAAAAACTAAGACAAATTAAAATTAAAATGTAAAGAAAAATAAAAATGATTTGATTATTTGCACTATTTACATTCAGACTATTATCCTCATCTTTGTTGTTGTTATCACAGTGTTTCCGCTGTTGTGCCTTTCATCAGGTGTAAATCAATCCAAGTAACCTAAAGTGAATTCCAAAATGAACCCTTTATTTAATCTACAATGATAGACTGTTCTTGTTCCACTGTCCATATCTAGAGATATCTCACCTAGTTCTTATTTTTAGTTCTGCTCAGTTAATGCTTGTTCTGTTTCCACTGAGTACACACTGCCTGGCTCAAAGATTGAACTCGCAATTACTATATCACCAAATTCATGAACCAATTATTTTGTAGAACAGTCTATCCCCATAGATTAAATAGAGGGTTCAGTTTAGAATTCCCTGTAGGTTACCCGGATTTACCTGGTTAAGGCCGGAGGGCGCAACTGCTGTAGTGTTGTGATAACAACAACAAAGATAAGGACAATAGTCCAAATATAAATAGTGTAAATAATGATAACTCCTCATTCCAGAAATTCAGACAGAAATGGCTTGATTTTTTAAAATTTGAGAGAAAAACTTTATTTAGTTTGAATTTTGATTGATACTGCTGTCATCCATTTAACACTAATACCCTTGAGAAAGGCATACATTTACATCACCCTGCACTCAACACTATATATATGTCTTGTTACTTTCACTGTCTAGACAAATCATCTCACATTTTGTCTTGATTCTTTTTTGTGTTGGTCTTCATGAAAAATGGGAAATTCACTTGGCACAGCCCGTATGTAGGTAGGTGACACTTGGGACAACTTTGATACTTCTGTCTTGACAGGTTAACAGACAAGATCTTCCATTTAACCAGTGATAATTCTCTTCTGCTACTCCTCTGCCCATCTGTACATCATGATGCAGAGCTTGCAAGCCCATAATTGTCATCCCAGAATTACCCTCAATTCTAACTGTGATTTTGCTTATTTAAGCCTATTGATGGGATTTCCTAACTTCTGACCAAGTGGCACTTAATCCTCAAAGTTTTAATTTATCTCTTTCTATTTCCTTTTCATCAGCAGGTAACTGCTTTGAAGATTCCCCCTGCAGAATCTATTGCCTACATAGTCATATATAATGATAACCCAAGTTAGCCTAGCTTATTTTAAAAGTTATCTACAAAGTTGCTAAGTTAAAAAATTCAAAATTTAGAGGAGCTAGTCTTTCAAAAATAGCCTAATTTGATAAGCTTAGATAACTCACTTTTCTGTGAGAAAATAGGAAACTATTTTAGCAGACTGTTATTATTGTATTGTGAGTTTTATTCTATGTCTCACTAAGCTAAGCTTAATGATATAAGTAAACATTAATTATTCTTTAATCAGAGTCTCTTTGGGTTTGAATATTTTTTCCCTGAGACATGAAATGTACAAACAGATCCTGTTGAAATGTATTGATTCACTTTCATAAGTTTTGTGTGTAAAATACTTACGGATAAAAGGAGTGGCGTGAGTAGGCACCAACATACTCTCCAGTAGAGTGATGGCTTCTTCCCCAACATCATCGAGACATCAGATGCAAAATTTTTATATCCTGGTAACAGAGAAAATGATATATAAGGGGATGCTTAAAACTTATTTGCCTTACTAAGAGGAATCGGGGAGCAAAGTTCGAATTCTAGTCATTTTTGTTGGATTCACTTATGTGCAATACCCTCTCTTCCTGTATATAGCAGAACAGACTGTGTCCTATAGTCTTGGATGTCAACTGGTCTAGACAGACAATTCTGAATTCAAAAGCTCCAATTATGGGTAAATAATAGAGCGGACTGTTTTTTAACCTTGGGTGGCAACTAGTCTAGGAGAAGGAGAACTCTGAATTCTAAAGTGAGGCATGGTAGACTAATGGATGGTGGATTGGATTGAGGAATTGGATAGCTGAGTTTGATTTCCAGTCAAGTTTGTTACATTCACTTGGGAAAGGTATGAATCCATCCCTTCCCTTTCTAGCATACTGAGTCCTATCACAACTGGTCTAGAAGAAGAACTCTGAATTCAAGACTGTATGTAGCCATGGCAAAGCATCTACTAGGCAGCTAATGAAAGGATTGTGGAGTTTATAATGACTAAGATCCCAACTGCGGATCCCAACTTAGATTAGAAAAAGAATGATCTAGAACTATGAAACACATATTCTACTTTGATGTTCAACACTTGGTAAATTGTTCCTCAAATTTATTTAAACTTTCTAAAAGTTCTGATATTTGATTATTGAAATGTTGATTTTTGTAAGTGTGTTGAGCTGAGAACATTTCAGCACTCCATCAAGCATTGAGCACTTATATAATAAGAGCAACCCTGTCCTGTAAACTGTTACGAGAGAGTTAATTCTTTATTGAGTGCTCCATAAACAAAAGAGAACCTACCATAGAGCAATTATTATAAAGTTACTCTTGCAAGTTATTGGTAATCAGTTTGATTGATTGATTCGTTTTTTATGACTTACCAACCGTTTGCAGGTTATTTAAAGTCAGAAAGTAGTTTTAAATTGTAAGAATTTTTTTTTTGGTGGGGAGGTAATAATGGTTTAGTTATATAAGTCTTTCTAATTAACCAATAGCTGGGAGGAGAAAAGGTGAATACATACTTTCCCAAGGATATTTGTGCATAAGTGAATATAATGAACCCAACTGGAATTGGAACTTGGGTCTCTGATTTCCAATTCCAAGCTATTATCCATTACACCAGCTGATATTCCCAAGTGGCCACCCATCTAGGTACTAACCAGGCTCAACATTGCTTAATTTTGGTGATTGGACGGGAACCAATGTTTCAACATGATATGACTGTAAGCTTTTAACATCTGTAGAAATTTATTATTTGATGCAACAAAATGTAAGCAAGAAAGAGTTCTTTGTCTCTTTATGCATGTGTAAGCATGAATTTGGATCAAATATGGATTAGAATCTGACAGAATGATAGGATAAAGAACAAATAGGAAACATTTAAAATTTAACATGTTTTGCTTTTATTCAAGCTTCATCAGAAAAGGAAATATGCAGGGGAAAAGAAAATTTTAGTATATTTTATTTTTGTGTTGTTTCTTTTTTATTGGTTAAGCAGTTTCACGTGTATCTGTTTTGTCAAGCAGCGTCCACGTGTATAATTCATATGCAAGTATTCAGATGTTCAACTGTTCTTCGTTATGCCTCAAGGAAGCAGTAGTTTTTAAAGGATATACTCAAAATTGAGTGAACCGTGTAATGATTATCGAGGCAGAAAATGGACTCAGCATGTTGAATTTTGAATAAATCTGTTTTGCTCCCTAAGTTCCGGTGTCCTTGAAAAAGATATGATTCTGTCTTCCTCCAGCTATAGATCAAATAGCTGGACAAACTGGGCTCTTTAGTCTTGGTAGGGTTTCTTAGAGAAAGGGAACTTTGAATTACATGTGATGTTCCAATGACCTGAAGGTTTACATGGCTTGTGATCCTGATGTATTCAGGCCTTCACATAAAAATAAACATTCTGTAACTAGATCAGGGATAAATTCAAGGAACATATTGAGTCTGAGGTGTAAAATAATATGATTTCCCAACTCATCAATTAGATATGGGGGTGTGAATTTCTCATCTTGGGATAAACATATCAGTGTTTGATTACTGTATAGATTAAAAAAAAAAAAACATAAATGCTTACCGTATACAAAATTTACAGCCACGCATTCAAAAACACCAGCAAACAAAAGTGGGAAGCCACCGACTGATGTATCCACCATGTTCAGAATATACATTCCTGCCTATGAGGTACAAAAATAAATAAGAACTTAACAAACGTTACAGTTATGGGAGTATATATATATATATATATATATATATATATATATATATATATATTACAAACACAATTATTTATGTATAAATTTATTTAAAATTATTTCAATCGAAATATTTCTGTAACCCTCTCTTTAATTATTTTACTGTTTGTTTGTTTCTTTCCCTGTGTCTCTCTATATCACATACACTCATCTTCACGTTTGATGATATCTTTATAGTTTGGTTTGCCTGATGAATGGCTACAAAAATATTTCGGAAGGTTTTGTGTGTGTATATATATCATTTGCACACGCTTAGGCGGTCATGTATCTTTCGAAACATTACTGACGGGGCAGATTTTTCCCCGCAGTAGGTTGCGATTTCTTTCTGCGGTAGACCAGTTGCCATCCAAAGCTATAGAACCCAGTCTGTCCTGCTATTCACCCATAGCTGGGGGGAGAAGAAGAGGATTCATACCATTCCCAAGGGTATTAGCACGGAATGTAATGGATTCGACTAGAATTCGAACTCAGCTATTCATCAATCCGAGCTGCTATTCATTACTCCACCGTGCCTCCCTGAATATATAAATTATTTTTAAATTTAAAATTCCCAGTCCCTTCGTTCGTGCGCATGTGTAGTCACATCAGCATAAAACAAACTTAGTCTGATGAAGTCCTAAAAGAATAAACGTGTCACACGAAAACATTTTCACTTTGTCATGCATCTTTCCCCCAAAATCTATGTATCAAGGGTGCCCCCCCCTAAAAAAATGTGCTCACTCTTAGTCTTAAAATAACAATATAAATGCAGAATTTACTGACTTGCAAACAAGATTAAGGGTTAAAAAAATTAAGAAATATTAATGTTTATTGATTTACAAAGAAGATTAATTATTTAACTTAAATATTACATGAAATTAAATGTATGTTTATAAATATTCAAAGCTTGAATTTCAAACTAACTTCGAAGTCAGAAAGTGAGTACATTTTTTTTTGGGGGGGGACACTGTATAGAAAGATTTTTAGTGTCACACCAACTAAATAGTATTCTTAAAACAGGGAACATTTCCTTAATCAAAAAGTTGGATACAAAATATCGTCTCGATTAAAAATAGAAATTTTATGGTAGCTTTTTTTGGTTCGAAGTATCGGCAAAAGAAAATTCGTCGGAATTAAGAGAAACTACTGAAAGGAAACAAACCTCCTTGCAATAGAATTAAGAAACAAAGGGGGAGGCAAAATTTTTTAAAGTTGCTCAGAACAAGACACGCCGAAAAGTACTAGTTTATGTTTTAGCTCCCTCTGCCTATACAGAGACGGACGAGACGTGTTGATAATGAATGTTAAGAAGGTGTTTTGTCTGGGCCCTGTGCAGCAAAGAGAAGAACTCCTCTGAATAATTGGACCCACAAGTGACGGAACTCAATAAATGCTCCCCGATAGCAGATTCATGCAAATGTGAATACCCGGATATGTTAATGGAGCCTGTCTACGTATAAAACCAGGCACGTGCTGAGCAATCCGCACCTCTAGGCGTTGGATAGTCTTACCCACATAGTCGGCCTCACGCCAACACTTAAAACGATAACAGAATTTGTTGATTGGTGGGAAAGACATCCTTACGGGCAGATGGGAAAGCACTCCTATTAGCAAAGACTTTTGCATTCAATTCCATGGTAGTACGGAACGTACTACCATGGAATTGAAGCCGTGCGTAACAGTTGAGGAGATCTTAGCGCATGATTGACTATACGAGCCAATCCAAGGTAATCTCATGTAGACAGGACACTTAGGTGAACCGAATGTTTTAATTTCATTTTAAACTTAAAAATTTTAAGTCTAATGATTATTTTGAAGACACCTATATAGCCACTGGCGAGAAAGATATTAGTAATTTCCCTGAGTCCGGCATCAAGTTTTCACTCCGAACATATCATCAATGCACGATGAATAAGTGTTTTGACAAGGTTAATTTTACTAGACTTAGGAGCAAAAGTGTCCCAACTGAGATGATCTAATTCGAGTGACTCTTGGGCCTTGTATTGAGTGAACATTAGTATAAAAAAGAGAAAATATAAAAAGTAAAAATAAAGCATTTAGCATAAATGCACGTGATTTAAAGTGCATATATTTGAATACATTCCTTTAATAAGAAAATACAAGTGTTGCTTGCAGCATGGACAATAATTAGAAAAACTTAGTTTTTGTTAGATTAAATTCTTAATGAAATATCTATCTAAAGGTGTATGCAGCAAATATAGAAAAATGAAATCTTTAACTACAGTCATACAGAGAAAGTGGCTTTTTGAAAAAGCATCTCGAAAAGTTGATTTATTTCATTGACAAACGGGAGCGGATGAATGGAATTACTCCATTGCTGTCGAGCGAACCTAGTAGCAAACACATTATTTGGCGCGACATTTTAATCAGCAAAATAAAAAAAAATAGTTTCTTTTTAAATAAGTTGCGTAAATTAATAACGCAACCTACATACTAAGAGGTTTAACAGGTTTGTCTTTAGTTCTCATCAACCTGAAAGTTCTTGATTAAAAAGTTATTTATAAAAGTCGACCAAGATTGTGAATAAAAATATTGGTTAACAACAATCAATCATTTTTATGCAACCCTGACCATTCTAAAATCAATTTTATTCGTAGTGAAATTTTAGTTATCCAAAAATGATATAGCAACAATAATCTGCTTTTTAGTTTTTATTGAATATCATAGGACGTTTAGTACAACACCAACTTTGCCAAGAGTAGTGGGCAAAATCTACTCTCTTGAATAAAAATGTAAACGCATTGTAGAAAACATTTAAAAAAATATAACATGGTTTATCTTAGAAATGACATAGAGTGTAACAAACATAATGCAATTTGTAACAGAGTGAGAGGTGCAATACTCACCTGTGTGGTCATAGGAAGGCCGAGGAGGAAGAATACAACACACATGGTGATACGGAAGATGAGTGAACGTTTCCAGTTCTTTCGTAAGATCGATTCCCACTCATCACTCAAGGATGAGATTACCGTTTCCATTAACGAGAACTAAAACAAAGAACCAACAAAGACCCATTCAATAAATATAAATACGATGATAAAATTTGAAGGTGTCCAATTATATATGAACAAGAATATATTCCTGATATATGAAGAAGAGCTAGCAGAACGGTTTCGAATTATATTACATTACGTTAGAATTATTTTGTACTTTTTAAAAAGACATATACTCCAAAAGTCAATTTCATGCAACTCATACAGTTGTCAAATCTGTATTTCTTATTTTATAAATAAGAAGACATTATCATTATAAAAAGACTTAGAAAACGAATCTGCGATACTAGACTGAATGTCTAATAAATTAATCTCTGCTATAAACTTCTAGTGAACTCTACATTGTGTAGTGTTGATACTAAGGGATGGCTTCAAAAGATCTTCATTACTTTATGTAAATCTTTATTTCTCTGGTCAGAGCTTGGAGAAGTAAACAAATTTAACAAATCAATTTTCACTGTGCCTATCTCTCTGTCACGTACCCACGACAGTCCTATTGTCGCAGTTAGCTCCTCCTCATTTCCTTAACCCGTCAACAGGGGTCTCTCTCTCCCGGGAGTATAAATACTGGCTGACCTTTCGCCTCTCTCTCTTTTCTCTGCTTACCCGCACGTGCGATCAACTATCTCGACTTCGGCCGCGGGCCGCAACCTCGCACGTGAGGCGAGGTATATAAAACTTTCTCTTAAAATTTCCAATATGTGAACTCCTATACACAACCAGCGTTTCCCATATTCTGGGAACACGCTAAAACAAAATTCACCCCGTACGGACATTCAACTCAACACACACACACAACTTTCTATACAGACTGTAACATTTTATTCATGTCTTCAATGTATTTGTAATTCGTGTATTAATCTATTTGTTATTAATATATATTTGTTCGCATACATGTATATCGGTCTTGTTTGTTTCTTTGGACCCCATTAAAGTCCAACGTTCTTATGTAGCTGGACCGGCCAGCGGAAGCCATAACCTAGAGATAACTCATCTTCTCTTATCACATTCACACACCGCAGCGGTCCACTACACTTTTCTCAACGGGCCCAAACGCCGATGTCTTCATCAGCCGCGATGCTTTTTATACAATTTTCATTAACGCTGTGCATGTCGACTTGATCTGTGAGTGAGCTTTCACTAACACGTTTGCACTCACCTGACCTTCGCACTAATTTACCACGATCCCTTGTCGTCGTTATAATGACGGACAAATGAAAACAAACTGTTCATTTAAATAATGACAATTAACCAATTGGTTTTTATTATTATTTTAACTGTGTCTTCGTTGCCATTTTTCTATTAACTACATTCTTGCTAGTTTTAATCTCTTTAGTGGCAATTACTTTGCTAGCCTCAGTGCTCCCATATTGGTGGCTACTTCAGATTTAACACTTGACAACTTATTCTCTATTATATTCAATTATTTTAGAGAACCATTTTTGTCTTCCATCAGTATGGCTGATGCTAACCTCCAGGAGAGCGACTCGTTGTGCCTCCTTAGCTTCAAGTTTTCCACTGACATGAAGTGGAATGATTATATTGAATAATTACTAGGTCTGTTGCTAGGAAAGTTCACAGTGGTATGACAATTTCTTCTCGCCAGAAAACGTCTCGCTTAAACGTTTGCAAATATACCATTCGTCTATGCATTGAATATTGCTGCCACATCTGGTCTGGTGCTCCTGCTATATATCTAGAGATTCTTGACAAAGAAGGGTCTCCAATATCATCGGTTTTGAACTGGCACCCTGACTTCATTGATTTTCCCACCGTCGTGACATGGCTTTCCTGTGTCTTTTCTATAAATATTTCCATGGTAATTGTTCTGATGAGCTTTCCTCTTTGGGATCTCGGCTTTACGAATTTTAGCGCAGTAGTAGATTAACAGCTAGGTCTCATCATTTTACAGTTGAAATTGCTAGATGTAACCGTAAGTTTGATGTTAACACTTTCTTCTTTCGTACTTCTCGCTTATGGGACTCTTTTCCAGCCTTTTACTTTCCAGTCAAATTGATCTTCAAAAATTTAAATGTCAATCGGCATCTTCTGTTCCCTTGAATCCTGTTCTTTTCTTGTTTTTCTTCTCACTAACGTTTTCTCATTTTATTTCACTCTCAGTAATCCCTTGCGTCTTAGTGACATTATTGCCTTGCTTGCTTCGGATGAAATGGTTATCACACACACACGTGTATATATATATATATATATATATATATATATATATATATATTGATAAACCCCGATCCTAAAATGAATACTAGCTATTCTAATTGGCAAATTGCCTAAATTTCTATATTTCTCTGTGGCGTCAATTAATAGCGGACAGTCGAGACAGTCACGCACTGGAACTTATATTGATAATATTGAAGCAAACAACATCTTATTTATTTATTTGAAAAGTATCCCCTTTCATTTATTAAGAGGTAAAACTGACTTAAATGTTCTTTAGGCTCTACAGGGATTTGTATAGAAAAATGATAAGTTAAAATCTTGAAATCTTCCGTAGGGGAAAATTTTCATCAAATACGGTAAGAATGTCGTTAGTTCCTATTTTCAAACACTTCACATACTGATTCGATTTAAAAAAAAAACTGAATTAATTAGAATAAGCGGCGATGTAACAACTGAATATTCTGATTTAAAATGTCGTTTTGATTTCTCTTTGCATGTGTAGAATCGTCCGTATTTTTCCACTCAACCCGTTTAAAGGCGGAATTTTCCATAAGAGCTAGTTTCGACCAATCAACACCACACATGGCGAAACTCGGCTTATTATTGGTCGAGACGCCCCAGGATAAATTTCGGCGGGAACGCGCTGGGAGCCGATCTAATTTTCGCAGAGTAAATAAAAGGACGAATCTTAGTCCGATTCACTAGTCAGCAATTCACTCTCAGAGAGATTTCTACAGAGATCCACGCGTGTCTACATCTTGACTTAAAGGACTTTTCGCGCGTCAACACCTGACTCAACCTTCAACCTCTTTCTCTCTCTCTCTCTGAAATCTTAGTACGTTTCTAAAAAAGTGTTATTCTACACTACCAAACAGAAATTATTACTAAAGCAAATATATATAAAAAATACGGTCCAAGGTGAATAACTCTGCCAAAACAAAAACATACAAAATTCAGCAAAAAAAATCTCGCAACTACAATACTTTAAAATTTATCTCTCGATAAATTTTCCTCAAATTTTTATGTGAACACTTTTCCTAAACAAAGGAACATTCATGAACCTTGAGTTCATAAAATACTTCATTCAACTTTTGTTCAACAATTCAGTTATTTCGACTGAAACACAACTTTTTCCAAAATTGTATTGTAATTTATTTGTACATAAATATTCAATGTTTGTTTCTAATTGAATTCACGACTACCTTTATTTCTTCGTTCAATAATGCCTTTGAGATTTATTCCTTTTGTATGTCTACGCTAAAATTGTTGTGATTAATATGAAGAACATGCTTTTCACGTTTATTACCACAAACCTAAAAACCCTTCTGATTACACACTAATTCATAGCAATCCCAACAAATTGGTAACCCCGACGTTTGTACAGGCAAAACCACCAACAAATTGATAACCACATTATTTCAAACAACAAAACCTCAGTCGACATGGCAGATCCTGTACAACCAATTGAAGCTGCACTCAGGATGGAACTCCCTTCCTATACCACGAATACACAAACGTGGTTCATACAACTCGACGCGATTTTCCAAGCCAGACACGTGACGTCCCAGCAGTCGAAATTCGCGTTTGTTGTGGAGAAACTTCCCGCTGAAATCGCTGCGGAAGTAGCGGATATTCTTATTAATCTCCCGCCCGAAAAGCCGTATGAGGTGCTTCGGCACGCAATCCTACAACGAACAGGTTGCTCCGAGGAACGAAAGATTAAGGATCTCCTTACGAATGTAACACTCGGGAACAGCAAACCCTCCCAACTTCTTCGTAAAATGATTACACTACTCGGTGACAACAGTATATCCGAAACTGTATTAAAACAAATGTGGCTGGAGAAATTGCCGCCCGATATAGTGCAAATTTTAGCAGTCCTAACTGAGGAGGTCGATGTCCACAAGCTGGCATCGATCGCGGACAAAATCGTGGACACTAGACCAGCGCGCCAAATTTCCTCTGTCGTGACAGATAACCCGACCCCGGATGTTAACCAGCAACTCCATTTTCTGACTACCGAACTAAGGAACCTGTCTTTACGCCTAGACAGAATTCAGAGCATTCCTGGACGGAGTCGCGATACTTCAGCTAACAGACACAATCCTGGTAGGCGACGATCAACGTCAAGACATACTCGTCACCGCCAGAGAAACTATTGCTGGTATCATGAAGTGTTTGGCGCCCGCGCAAGAAAGTGTCAGCCACCATGTGCGTATAAGAACGCGGGAAACTCCGAACCCGGCAGCCATTAAGGGCGTGTGCTGCTGGGCTAAATAACGGAAATCGCCTATTTTACGTTCTCGACAACAACAGCAGATTGAAGTTCTTAGTTGACACTGGCGCTCAGATCAGCGTTATACCGCTGAGTTATTGTAAGAAATCGTCATTAACGCCCAGACAAACTCAACTCAAGCTACAGGCTGCAAACGGCACATCCATCAGCACGTATGGCGAGCGTATTATGTCTCTAAGCATCGGCCTACGGAGAGAATATACATGGACCTTCACTATAGCCGATGTAGAGTTACCCATTATAGGAGCGGATTTCCTCGCACACTTCGACTTGTCCGTGGAGCTGTCATCTCGGACACTTACCGATATGCGCACGGATATGCGACGACGCGGATTTTTATCCAAGCTTTCCACGGTTGGACTGACTGCTCTGGTACCTAGTGCGAACGGTTGCGAAGATTTGCTTAAGCAGTACAAATCTCTTTTAGCACCGTTCACTCATACAGAACCCGTAAAACACAACACAACACATACTATTAAAACAACTGGACCCCCAGTCCACGTGTCACCCCGTCGTCTACACCCAACTAAATTACGGGTGGCTAAGGAAGAATTCGAAAACATGCTCAAACTGGGCATAATAAGACCATCTTCCAGTCCGTATTCCACACCGTTACACATGGTCCCTAAGAACGAACCTGATGCCTGGCGACCGTGTGGAGATTACAGACTCCTAAACGCTCGGACTGTGCCAGACAAATACCCAATTCCTCATATTAAGGATTTTGCTTTGTCCCTTGAAGGCGCTACTGTCTTCACCAAGCTGGATTTAAGGAAGGCTTTTTATCAGATTCCTATCGAACCATCTGATATTCATAAAACAGCAATAACGACACCGTTCGGTTTATACGAATTTACCCGAATGCCGTTCGGACTCCGTAATGCTGCGCAATCTTTTCAGCGTCTTATAGACGAAGTCCTCCGCGGATTACCTTATACTTATGCGTACATTGACGACGTACTGATAGCAAGTAAAACGCCCGAGGAACATCGTAACCATTTACAGTCGGTCTTTGAACGATTGCAACATTACGGACTAAAGTTAAACATTGATAAATGTTTATTCGCTGTCCCTGAATTAACTTTCCTTGGTCACGTCATTGATGAGAATGGCTTAGCTCCCCTGGACGAAAAGGTCAAGGCCATCAGTGAATTCCCACCACCGTCAACATTAAGACAGCTACGGCGATTCATTGGCATGATCAACTACTATCGCCGATTTATACGCGACTGTGCCATTGTACTTCTTCCACTGACGAATCTTCTTTCTAATCATAAGCGAAAAAACCCGAAGATTGTGTTATCTGCAGACGAGCTGGACTCTTTTCGTAAAGCAAAACAAGCTTTGCAGGATTGTACCAAACTTGTGTACATTACGTCCTCACCCGACGCGAAACTGACGCTAACTACCGATGCGTCGTCGGATACAGTTGGTGCCGTACTTCACCAGATAGTCGACGGTGTGGAAAGACCACTGTCATTTTTCTCTATTAAGCTAAATACGGCCCAACAGAAGTATAGTACCTTCAGCCGTGAACTGTTGGCAATTTATTTAGCCATCAGACACTACCGGCACATCCTGGAAGGTCGTGACTTTTCAATTTTTACAGACCATAAGCCACTTACATACGCTCTACATGCTAAGTCGGATAAACACAATCCGCGAGATATCCGCTACATGGATTACATATCACAATTCTCGTCGGATATACGCTACATTAGTGGAGCTAGTAATACCGTGGCCGACACCTTGTCTCGTACAACTCTCAGCGCAGTGCAGAGTACAACACTGAACTTTGATAACTTAGCTGACGAGCAAGACAAGGACGAAACCCTGCAAGCTATCCACTCGGACACTTCCTTAAAAATTGAAAAAAGACCGCTCCCGTTTACAAACAGGTCAGTTTATTGTGACATCAGCACGGGTAACCCGCGTCCGTACATTCCGCCAAATATGCGCCGTCTGATTTTTGAACATTTTCATACACAAGCACATCCTGGAGGCAAGGCGACGTTGCGGACCATATCGGACAGATTTATCTGGCCCGGTATGGCAGCTGACATTAAGCAGTGGTCCCGCACGTGTTTACGTTGCCAAGCCACCAAAGTTGGCAGACACACAAGGGCACCTACATCAACCTTTGCCGACCCAGACGGTCGTTTTACTCACTTGCATGCAGATTTGGTGGGCCCACTTGAAAATGTGAATGGATTCGAGTACATTTTGACCATAATCGACCGGTTTACTCGGTGGCCAGTCGCCATCCCACTGCAATCAACTACAGCTGAAACAGTGGCCAGTGCTATTTTTAATAACTGGATCACAAACTTCGGATGCCCTTCGGTAATCACTACCGATAGAGGTCCACAGTTTCAATCAGACCTTTTCAACGAATTCACTGATCTATTGGGAATTAAACATATTTCCACTACAGCATATCACCCTTGTTCCAACGGCCTCGTAGAAAGATTCCATCGGCAGCTTAAATATGCTATAACTGCTTCAACTAAAGGCCGAACTTGGGTTGATAAACTTCCCCTGATCATGCTGGCTTTGAGGAATACTGTCAAGCAGGACTTGAACTGTACCAGTGCTGACTTGGTTTTTGGGACTCCCCTAACCTTGCCAGGACAGATCTTCGGCCCTGTATCGGACAACCTACCTAGCAGCCAGTTTATCAGCGACCTTCGGCAGAAAATGTCTGAAACTGTTTATACGCCGACCAGAGCCTTTCACAGGCCATATTACATCCCAGCTGATCTGCATACAGCCAAGTTCGTATTTCTACGCCGAGATATGGTCCGTAAACCTTTAACACCCAACTACACTGGACCGCATCAGGTCATTTCTCGAGCGTCGAAATATTTTGTTCTAGATCTTGCCGGCAAGCGAACTACGGTCAGCATTGACCGGTTAAAACCAGCTTATATCAACAGTGACGACCAACCTGTGACCACTCAGCCAACACCTGTTTCTGAGACATCACATAAACACCCATCTTCTACGCCTGAACCCCAAATTAACCCACCTACACGGACCAGGTCCGGCAGGCGCGTTCATTGGCCAGCAAAGTACACCACCTTTTATACATATTAATGTCCAAACTACGTTGACCATTAATCTCGTGGGGCTATTTGTAGAATCGTCCGTATTTTTCCACTCAACCCGTTTAAAGGCGGAATTTTCCATAAGAGCTAGTTTCGACCAATCAACACCACACATGGCGAAACTCGGCTTATTATTGGTCGAGACGCCCCAGGATAAATTTCGGCGGGAACGCGCTGGGAGCCGATCTAATTTTCGCAGAGTAAATAAAAGGACGAATCTTAGTCCGATTCACTAGTCAGCAATTCACTCTCAGAGAGATTTCTACAGAGATCCACGCGTGTCTACATCTTGACTTAAAGGACTTTTCGCGCGTCAACACCTGACTCAACCTTCAACCTCTTTCTCTCTCTCTCTCTGAAATCTTAGTACGTTTCTAAAAAAGTGTTATTCTACACTACCAAACAGAAATTATTACTAAAGCAAATATATATAAAAAATACGGTCCAAGGTGAATAACTCTGCCAAAACAAAAACATACAAAATTCAGCAAAAAAAATCTCGCAACTACAATACTTTAAAATTTATCTCTCGATAAATTTTCCTCAAATTTTTATGTGAACACTTTTCCTAAACAAAGGAACATTCATGAACCTTGAGTTCATAAAATACTTCATTCAACTTTTGTTCAACAATTCAGTTATTTCGACTGAAACACAACTTTTTCCAAAATTGTATTGTAATTTATTTGTACATAAATATTCAATGTTTGTTTCTAATTGAATTCACGACTACCTTTATTTCTTCGTTCAATAATGCCTTTGAGATTTATTCCTTTTGTATGTCTACGCTAAAATTGTTGTGATTAATATGAAGAACATGCTTTTCACGTTTATTACCACAAACCTAAAAACCCTTCTGATTACACACTAATTCATAGCAATCCCAACACATGTATAAAGAAAGCTCCTATTTTAGACTGTGACAGAAAACCCTTTAGCGGCCAGTACTTTGTGAAATTTGCATGAGGCATATAAAATAAATATATTCAAGTTCTTGTGCAAAATTCTCGTAAATTAATAATTGTTATATTGGATTGATTCTTTCATGCACTACGATCTTATCGATTCCTCATTTCCTCAGAATTCTAGCTCAGATACTTACTTGAGAACTGAAACCGATTATGATCATCATACAAAAGAATAGAATAGCCCAGACTGTTGGCGCCGGCATTTTTGCAATGGCTTCTGGGTAAGCAATGAACGCTAATCCTGGTCCTGAAATGAAAATAGAATTATATACATACAAACCAAACTTATATATTTAGTGAATGATTATTTTTTTCAAGAATTATGATTTATGATCGTTCTATTTTTGAATATTAATTTTGTCTGATTGAATAATATTCTTTAAATTATTGCGTGTAAGGACATCTTGTTTACACAACCAGTTTGATTTTCTATGAACCTCAAAATAAATAGAGAAGCGATAAAAGTGTTAAAAGTGCAGTTCTGCTTACCTCCGTCGACGACTTTCTCGACGCTTACATTTTTCTCTTTAGCCATGAAACCTAGAACTGTGAAGATGACAAAACCTGAGAAGAAGCTTGTTATACAGTCAACGCATGGTACCAAGATTGCATCTCTACACAAAAAAAGAAAAAAAGAAGAGAAATGATAATCATTGTTTCTTGTAAAGTCATAATAATACTCCTTTATAACTATTGAAATTAACATCATCAGATTTAATTCAATGTGTTTTATACATCACTGCTTTCATAGTTTAATCATCATAGTTTATTTTAGTTGGGTTTCGATCCTAGCTAAAGGCAATATATATATATATTGTCATCCACAGACAGATTGTTTCGCTGTATCACAGCTCATCAGTGTGGCTAGACGTCCGGTTGCCTCTGGCTAGAATCGAAAACCGGCTGAATTCGCGTCAGTCGGAAATTTTACCCTGAAGCCGTTGGCGCACGGCAGAGAAGAAGGTGAATTTAAGCGTATTTATTTTTAGATAAACACACAGTGACTGAGAGAACTCGATTCGATTTACCGAAGAGTCTTGCATTATTAGCCGTAATAGTCACTGTTTACAAACCCACACATCCTCCCCAGAGAGCTCAATATATATATATATGATGGACTCCCCAGTCGATTTCGACGTATGAGGATCCGACAACCTAATTCTGTTTTTATGTTGCGTTTGGTTGTTCTTTTTTCTCTCTTACGAGGACTGGTAAAAAGGTATCAAGGTTGTTGCTATGGTAGCCCCTTGCAACTAACTTCTTCAAAAATCAATTCCCATTTGAAAGGAACAAGTCTTCAAGACGGCGAGGAAATCCCAGAGAATGCGACGTGGCAGCTGCTCGCTATCCCCAAAATGGAGTTCCATGAATGCTTCCATTAATGGAAACGACGTTGGATAAAGTGTGTGGCTACTATTTCGAACTAGAGTAAACGCCGAATTGCTATGTGTTGTAGTTTTCTTTTTATAGCACCTGTCCCAATACTTTTTTTAAATCAAACCTCGTATGTCTCTACCTGTCTGGAAAACCTATTTTCCTTCTTCTAAAGACTCGCATAATATTTAAAAAGAAAGAAAAGTATGAAAGAGAACTTGTCTTAAAATACACCTTATGATAAGTTCCGTCCGGAAAATGTCATTAACGTTTTGAGAGGACATTATTTATTTTTATTTAAGTATCCTCTCTCTAAAATAAACTATGCTTTCCCGTCTTTCGTTTGACTTCAGAAAATATTTTTCTTTATCTTTCTTTCTTGTTAATTCATCTCTTAATCTGCATATATCAGAAGTCTTTCAACATATTTTTCAACTTAATGAAACACTTATCCCTTAAAAAGGAAATTATATTGTGTCTTTCTTTTGCGTGGAAATCATTCAAGTTTTCATTTAGATATCCATTTAGCTGTACTTGATTTTCTTATGATTATTATAAGTTGTGGTTAATTATCAAAGTTTCTCATTGTCAAGTATATGTTTGACATTGGTTGATTCAGTTTCAGATCTAAAATTACAAAAGCTTACATTATAGCTCGTAAGAATCTCCCTAGTCTAACAAATTCAAAATACAAAATTAAACACATAAAATAAAAATCAACAACAGTAATAAAACAATTCTAATATTTACATTTACTAAATTAAAATATTAAAAAGTATAACGATAGATATCATCGTGTGAAGCCTTAAACTGTATTGCACTCAATTGACGTAAGTTGACGTAACTCTAGTGTTTTGCATACCTTAGGCAGTTGTTATCGAATTTATTGAAACTAGACATCAGAATCAGTCCACCGGAGCATACACTTAGAGAGTAGAAAACTTGTGTAGCCGCATCACTCCATACCTGAAAAGGTGAAGGTTAAAGCTAATTAAAGGCCAATAAATAACGTTATTATGTCAACGATAGACAAAGCTTTTAGGTTATTTATCTATTACAGTAGATTCCTTATTTGATAGGCAAGATATGAATAATAAAATAAAAACGTTATAATCTTGTGAAGCTTCCCATTTTGTGAAAGCATCAATCACTTATATACTCGAGTGTAAAGGCTTTGTTTTGGGAGTCATTTAAAACTAGTTTCCTCTTTTATGTGCTGTGCTCCTTCATAACGTGGGTGATCATGGTTCTTCACAGCTTCCTATTTTTTGTAGCTCTTACCAATGTTTGTCTTTTTCAGTATCCTTCCTACTCCAAGCTCTGTTATCCATTTACACAAGTTTGCCTTTTGCTGTTTTCCTCGGTCCGCTTGCCTTCAATATAACCCGTGAGTATCGCATTCTCCAAACTGTTTCCCTACATTATGTGCTCCAGAAATTTCAATCGCTCTTTCTAATTCTAAATATAAGTTTATTTTTTTGTTCCCATTTTTCTTAAAACTTCTTTGCTGTTCAATAATGTTATTCTACAGAAGGATGTTGAAAATCTCAGGGACTGAACATGTGAGCAATGACGAAGTTTTGAGGAAAATAGAAACAGAAAGGACACTTATACTTAGAAAGAGACAGTTGAAATTCCTAGGCCATATAATGAGGGAAAAGGGCTCGGAGAATTTGACATTCACAGGATATGTCATAGGCAAAAGAGGCAGAGAAAAGCAGCGAATAACCTACCTAACGAGCTTGTGTAAATGGTTGGCAGAACAGGAGTTAGGAGAGACAGCAAAAAGACAAAACTTATTAAGAGCTAGAAAGTATTGGAAATTGTGGAGAGACATGATCGCCCTCGCCCTTAATGGACATGGCCCATACAAGAAGAAGACGAAGAAGAATGTGTAATCAATAAAATTATAATTGTGATAATTAATACAAAACAAAAAAGAATTTAGAAATAACAACTTACTGTTGAGTCTGCCAGCTTTTCCCACTTTGGTGTGAGGTAGTACATGACACCATCGTATGCCCCATCCAGAGTAGCACCTCGGATGAGTAGAGCAGTAAGAATCACATACGGAAAAATAGCCGTGAAGTAGACGACCTACGGAGAGATAGACAAGAAAATGCACGTGCAGATTTGGTTCAATCGTTGGGTTCTTGTTGCAAGAAAATTCAAACATTTCTCATCCACGTCTAATGTTATCATATTACAAAGTGTTATTATAGAAATTAATTTCAAATCCTGTACCGAATTCTAATACTGGATAAATTACTATGTGATCTTAAAGCTGTGTTAAACACCATCATCTATGAGTACCCACAACTCTCCACTCATGTTGGCGCATGCGTGTGAAGGTAAGGATGCATCTGTTGATATTTACTGAATTTCGTAGGTCGGAATTCCAGTTCATCATCCAGAAAGATACTAACTTCTGCGAGGATACAATCATGAAGCTGTCTAAAAAATGGCGAAAGTTAGTGGAGAAAATGGTACATGTATGGTTGAATAAATCTATGTACAAATGTCTAAATATTGTAATCCATTAAAAAAAGCTCTACTGATTTTTTTCTGACCCATGTCGGAGTTAGCTCCTTCTCAGTTTCCTTAATCCTTCAACAGGGGTCTCCCCCACCTGGCTATAAATACTGACTGACCCTTCGCCTCTCTCTTTTTCGACTCAGGCCGTGGGCCGCTACCTCGCACGGAGGCGAGGTAAAATCGTTCTTTTTCCACTTACACCAATACGTGACCTCTCACAGCTACAGCGTTTCCCAAATTCCGGGAACGCACTAAGAACAATACACGTACGTACGAACACTTACAACACACGCACATAATTTCTCCATACAAACTCTACGTAACTGTTCATGTCTTTGTGTAACTCGTTATTAATATATATTTGTTTACCCATGTATATCGGTCTTGTTTGTTTTCTTTGTCTTCTTTGGACTTAATTAAACCCCAACATTCTCATGTAGTTGGAACGGCTAGCAGGGAATTTTAACCTTTTCTGATATCTCTTCACATCTTCACACCACGGTCCGCTACACCCACTAATTTAGAGAACATCCAATTTAAAAAGCATCTAAATTCTCAGAACACATATGACGGCATATTTATGTGACATCCCAAACATTTAAATTAAAATTAACATCACGTTCACATGATATGGACTATATTAAAAACTACCATCATGTTTTAAATCTGAGTGAAAAAGTCATTACAGAATTATATAAAACAAACATTAATTTGTGAAAATGACTGAAGTTTGTCGAATGTTTGAAATACTAAATAAACTAACATGAACTGTGAACAATCTCTTAATATTTTCAATTCTAATATATTGAAACGAATCCGTCAATTAGAGAAAATAATTTAAAATATAATAGGCATGATTTGTTTATTCTATTTAAGAAAAATTTTAAACGAATCAAGCACTCCCAATATATATATATATATGTGTGTGTGTGTGTGTGTGTGTGTGTGTGTTTGTTTCATTGAATATGAAAGACAAGAAAATTTGATAGTTTTTTTTTCAGTTTTTCTAATATTCTTACATTTTTTCCGTTTGGTGGAAGGTAAGGGAATGTAAAAATTGTCCGTAGTGGTTATAATCCCAAGCGCTTTCGGCCACATCTTAAGCCAATTTCAAGGGGTTTGTTGTTAAGTGTTGTTAATTTCTTTTTATGTTTGTTCGTTTAAGATGTAGTTTTGTGATGCCTATATATTGTAGCGTTTATCCTCCCCCCCCACCCCGCGGAAAGAACTTGGCTGAAATTCGATTTGGCATCTTTCTATTTTTAAAAAAATATACTTTTAACACATTATTTCCGTTGCTAAATAAGGTGAGATTAAGACTGGGTTCCATATGTTTTATGTAGAGTACGTCTCTCAGATCGAGATGCCTTCGGTTACGGGACCTATGACAAAGGATCATGTTATCAACCAGAATTTTCCTTATTCTTTTTCTAAGAATACTAGAAAAGCTACATAATAAATTAAAAAAATTTTCCTTGTGTGTCGCATTCAACGAAGCACATTTGAAAGAAAAGTTGCTGACCGCGCGCACACACACACACAACACACACACACACACACACACACACACATATATATAAATATAAAAGTGAACATTGAAGTCAACACTTAGAGGCGACAGGCTGTTTCATGTTTGACGCAATCGTCAGGCGTGTAGCTTGAATATCTGTCTCTGATATTGAGCACTTTATCCCATAAATATAGCACACCTTAAGACTATATTTCTTCACACACACACACACACACACACACACACACACACACACACACATACATACATATATATATATATATATATATATATATATATATATATATATATAATAAAAATAAACTCTTTTCCCAAGATGGTAAAATAGATCAATAAATAAATTAAAAATAAGGAATGGAAAGTTGGTTTCCATCTTGGAAATGCGAAAGGATGCACTCCCTCTTTTTATCTTTTTACCACGTGCTTTTGCTAGGATCGGACGTGAGTGTATGATTCCGTTAACCTGAACCCGGACATGAAATCAAGATGAAAAAAACAAAAAACAAAACAATTACAGACTTTTATCGTACGTTCACCTAGATCATCTCTTATACTTCCATATTATAGTTATTCGTCAAAGGAGAAAACTTGGCTTCGCCTTTGCAAATTTCCACTCTAATGAAGCAGACCTAATCTTTCTTTGTGTGTTTGTGGAACGTTAACATGTAGCGGTGAACGTCGGCGTCACCAAATTTGTTGCGCGAATGTGTGAAGGGTGTTCGCCACAATTATTTTATTTTTGTCTAGGAAAGGTGTGGAAAGGATCATGCCATCATGCTGGAGGTCGCTATCCAATGTGGTGGTCACAATGCAATTTATATTTGACGTAAAATAGCACATGGTATAAAATACAAAACAGAACGTAGGGTTGAAAACATAACAACTGAATTTATTAATTAAGTATTTGATGTACATGCATGTAGACCGAAAGGTTAGACAGAGTTGTGTCTCTTAGACTAGGTAATATTTGTACCTGAGCTCATAACGAATAAATTGATTATTAAACTGTAGAAGAATGAGTCGTCGCATGTTTGGAATTGTGTATTGCACAAGTTGGTAAAAGTTCAGAATTATACTTGTATGAATTGTTGTAAAGTTCTTTTACGTCTGACTGCATTAGTCATGACGGGAGTTCTTTAAGAGTCACATTTTGGCAGCGGAGATGAGACGCGAGAGAGAACCAAGAGAACGAGCGAGTCGAGAGGAGAAGTTGAATATTTATTTCTGAATAAACAGAAAATGTGGCACAAGGCCGAAATGGGGAAGGGGAAAAGGGTCGGTCTTCTGTCTTAACTTTAAACTTAGCTAGCCACATCCGCTGACCCAATCACACTAACAATATTCCTTGCACCAAAAAGACACATTCTTACATACCTTTCTCACCACACCCACCATAATACCTCAATGTATCCATGAAAATATTAACTAGTCCCCATGTGTACAATATATCGTCTGGGGTGGGGGGAGAATAAAACCACAATTTAAAAATTTTAAAAACTAGCCCCAATGAGCATTTACAATATGAAATATAAACTATTTACAAGAAACTAAACAAAATCATGTTAATAATAAAAACCCCTACAATCACTAAATGTGGCAGAAACATCAGTTAACTAGACGAAATTAATGCGAGACTATAATAAATTAAGAACATTCATTCTTCCCAAGCACTCACACAGACATGCACTCATTCAGACACAACAACAGATACGAAAAATCACACACGAAGCGAAAAACGCCCCGCACCCACCAGAGAACTGACGTCACTGACCATCTAACGAGGGAGGAGATGGGGAATTAAACTTAAAGAAAAAAATAGGGACAGAAATAAAAGGGGCTAATGAGTATACATACCCTAGCTAATTTGAATGAAAAAGGAAATCTAAAGAGTCAAAAACAAAACCTAAGCTAACCTAATTTTGGGGTGGGTTGCTCGTGTTCAACCCAGGTAAAGCAATATCCTGAGGCCTAACCGGCATCAAAGTGCCACTCCAGGTCAGCCCCATTCACACGACACAAGCGCGCAAGATTCACCCACCTTTTGCCGAATTCTGATGAAGAGAGTCGCCGCCTTTCCGTACTAAACTTAACCTGTCGACTTGCTCGATGATCAAGCGTACCATATGAAAGTTGTCCTGAATAGTCCTGCCCTTCACAGCGCAAGTCTGTTCGGAGCCAGACTAGAGAGGACAACCTGCAAACGGTTCGCTATGACCTTAGCCAAAATCTTTAACTCTGTGTTTAGCATAGTTAAAAAGCGAAAGTTATCTAACCCATCCCCACCGTTTTTGTCCTTACGTAACAACTTGATTACGCCCCTAGTGAAGCGTTGGGGTATAGACCCCTGCTTCATCCAGTTGCCGAAAATCAGTGCCAGCTAGGAAACAAAAACGGGTGACTGCCTCAAGTACACTTCGTACGGAAGACCATCTAATCCCGGAGATTTGTCCAGTGCTTCCCAGATTTCCGACTCTGTAATGAATCCTTGCACCTAAAATTTTGGATTTTAATTTATCCCACCAGGCATTTCCCACCACAGCCCCCGTCAATTCCCTCTGTATCATTAGTAGCAGCTGGTCCCGGAAATCCCGCTCACCAAACAATGAACAGTTTAATTTCCAGTAGCCAGCCAACCTAACCTTAGACTTATCTAAGTTTACCCGGACCCGGACAAGCCTATGATCCGAATAAACTATATAATGGAAACTTGGACACTCTAAGAGCCCTACATCGACTCTCATAACTAAGACTCGGTCGAGGTAGCTAGCAAGCGTCCCAGATGCCGAGTTGCCACTATTTGTCCAAGTCCAAACTACCCCCCGAGGGTGCTCATTCCGGTACTTATCGACACAATCAAACCTGTCGATAAAGTCCCGAAATGGTTTCACGTCTCGGTTGTTAGTACCCGTATTTTGCCGTATACGATATAAATCGGGGTCAAGGACGGCATTCCAATCCCCCGCTAAAGCTACCCGACGAGATGTCGTCAAGAACGGCTCGATCTGCCGAAACAAAACAGGCCTCTCAGAATGGTTATTGGGCGTATAAACCCCAATGAGACACAGAGCCTTATCCTTTATGGTAACATCCAGCACGCAAAGTCTGCCCGTCGGATCTGCGAAGACAAGAGCACAGGCAGCTCACCAGCCAAGAGACAGCCCTCGAGCGTCCATCAAAACATGCTGAATAGAGGGAAAAACCCCTAGACAGAATGCTCTCATGATAAGAAAAATGGGTCTCTTGGACACAACATACATCCACCCCGAGACGCTGAAGGTCACGATCGACTTGCTCGATGATCAAGCGCACCATATGAAGGTTGTCCTGAATAGCACTGCCCTGCGAGACTCGGACCTCAGGCCTCGGGCATTCAAACTAGCTAACCAGAGAGACATTATCAAACCGATTAGGGTTGCTTACCTGAATTAAACATGGACGTGGTCAGGATACCGACAGCATCTCCCATCGACCCGTGGCCCATCTCAGTCTTGATGGAACCGTCTTGGGAGAGACTGCCTATATCCCACGGGAAAGTCAATTTTAGTGCTCTATAAAGGGAGTGGTGAACGAAAACAGACCCTCCCAGCACAAAATTATTTCAGTTTCTTCAAAGTTGGGTTTTGTACAATGGCGAAGGGCGGGGATATTTTGAAAGATATTATTGCTTCGTCCCGGACCTGATGACTGTTAAGACACGTTGGGCATCGGGAAAGTTCAACGGGTTTTCTATATCTTTATCAGCGAAATGCTTGATAGAAAGGAGGTACTTTAAGTCTTTTATTCGGTTGCCGTAATCCCTTGCTTTTTCCGCTTGAGCGGGGGAAATACGGCATACGTCCTCGCCTGTGTTATAAATGTGGTTTTGTTTTTTTTCTTCTCTTTAATGTCCTGAGTAGGACTCCTTTGTCTTTTGTTGGGCGGAGGGGGCATTTCGGAATCTTTAATAGGTGAAGGACTCGGAGTTTGGAAAGGTGTGTAATTTTGTCTGAAAAGGCTGGGGTCTCTGCTAAGAGGGGTTGAGGAATTGGATGAATGTGACTGGTTAGAAGATGTGGAGGGCATGACCTTTTTGCAAGGAGAGGGCTTTTCTTGACAGGAGTCTCTGCTAAGAATGGGAAGCATGTGAAAGGGTAGAGATTGTGGAAGGAGTAGCCTTTTTAGCAGGGGAGGACCTTTGCTTACTGGGACTACTACTGATAGGGGTAGAGGGCTGGGAAGAATGTAGTGAATGTAGGACAGAGGAAATAGAGGGAGTAGGCTTTTTAATAGGGGAAGTCTTTTGTTGGCGTTGACTGTCCAATTTCTCTTTTAACTTTTTAATTTTTTCGGTTTTGTCAAAACCCGGGTCATACTTTTTGCGCAGATCATTAAGAGTAGGTTGAAAGACCGAGGCGCCGCCCTTAATGTTGACAGAGGGAGTGGGACTGTCAGTGTCTTTTGTCCCCGGAGCTTCAGGGGACTGAGGACCCGCTGTCTGGCGCTTCCTTCTGGCCCTGCCAGCAACCTGCCATTCCCACTCTCCCTTCTCCCCAACTGCACTAGCAGCGGACGAAAGCCCTTCGGGGAATGGGGGCTTCGATATAGACCCAACCGGGGGTTTTACCACACCGGTCTTGGAAGCTGGACTGCCCATTACAGGCGTGGCGGAATCTAAAGACGCGGTCAGAGGGGGATTTTGGTCTACTGGGGCCTGATTTCCAGAGGCCTTCTTCACTGGGCAGGAAGAGGAGAGGTGACCAGTCTCTCCACACTTCCAACAGACCGGTTTCGGCCAGTCACGATAACCGGTAGTTTCAGGCGCCCTAATTCCAGACAGTTGGCGATGCAGAGGAAGGCCTCGTGAATTAACATTATGTCGAAACTCCATCCCCCGTTCAGGTTGTCGCAGGAAGAACCCAGTATCTCTCCGTACTGCGACTGGTGTTCTCCCATAACCTGAGGAGGGACCTCGTATACGGCTACACAGGTCCTTCTCATGCCTTTGTATTCAGTTCGCAGAATGAGATCTTTAGTTATAAGGTCTCTTGTTGTGGCCTTTATACAATCTTCCGGTGTGGGTAGCAGTACGCCCCACATGAAGAATCCAGCACCCTTAACAACTCTTAGGGGGCTAAATCCCAGGTACTCCAGGTTTTTAACCACTGTGTCTTATGTCGAACGATAAAATTTGCGCGTACGCTTATCGACGACAAAGACCGACACTATTCTTTTTTCAATTTTCTTCAGTTCAATGGGGTCCTCCAAGAGTCCACCTTCTACGACAAGGTGAGCCTAATTCTTGGCTCGCTCGATGAACTCCGCAATATTGATGACACATTTTTTTTTGGGGGGGACTTCCTACAACAGGACGATTCCCCGGCCTCTGCATTATCAGTCTGTTTATTGTCTTTCTTTTGGCCATTATTGACCTCCATATTCTGGTTTAAAGCTTTTTGGCCATTATTGACCACCGTAGATTTTTCCTTTATTTCTTGGCCATTATCGGCTACCATACTTTTTCCGGATTTTGATTTTTCTCTACCATTATTGACTATCATATTTTCTTGGCCTTTATTGGCCTCCAAAATATTTAAATCGCCAGCAATGGCGTCCTCACAAGAGGAAGAAGAATCCAAGGCCGGATACTCCTCTAAACTGTCTTTATCAGGCGGGTCTTTTTGAGGGTTGAAAAGATGCTTCCTTAAAGATTTCCTGAAAGAAGCCATTTTAGGTTTCTTCTTTTTCAAAATTAAGAAAGAAGGTACTTTCTTTTCTTTCTTTTCCATTTTTAAGAGGAAGTGGGGTGAAAAAGGGGAAAATAATTAACAAGTCCCGCTTTTATAAGCGAAAATGAAAATTCAAGACAAAACAAACATATAAAAACAACAGGTGATTGACAGAAAAATCAAATAAAGAAAAACACAAGGCTCGCCCGAAGGCGAGACAGCAAGTCAAAAACATGTACAAAAACAAGGAACAGATAAATAAATGTGCACAAAAAATTAAATGACAGATGAGAACAAAAGAAACAAGGTTTACTTAATGGCAAAACAAAACACAAAAAGGACGGCCGTGTAAAAATTGACGAGAAAAAAGAAAATCGCCTAAAGGCGAGACAAGTTTAAAATAAACATAAGAACAAGCTTCGCCTAGAATTTAGAAAAGAAAACACAAAAACGAAAATAAACAATAAAACGAAAACGCTATACAAAGAAAAAGGAAAACCTCATACAAAGAAAATACGAAACAACGAAAATACATAGAGCTAATCACAAAACAAAATGGCTGACGCTAAGAACGTGTCAACCGGAAAAACAAAATAAACAAAGAAAAATAAAAGGACAGATTAGACAATATAAATACAAATATTAGAACGAATATGGTACCAAAAAAGTTTTAAAATAAAATAATACATGGAAAACTTAAAGGATATTTAAAAGGAAAGAAACAAATAAAGAAATAACACGTAAGGAAGAAATTAAAGTCTGTCGTAAAAAAATAAACAGATAAATAAAACTCTAGCAGGAATTAAGGATTAAGAAATAAAAAACGAAAATATATTACAGAGGTAATTTAAAATTAAAAGAAAGCAAATAATAAAAGAAAAAGAGCAAAAATAAAGAGAAAAAAAAGGTGGGGTAATAATTGAAAAAGAAAAAATCAAAAACTTTTCAAATCAGTCCTAAAAAAAAAGAAAGAAAAACGGTAAAAATTAATCAAAAACTTAACAAAAATGTAGCTCAAAGAAAAACCGTACAATCAGGAAATGTCAAGCGGCAACCACCAGTCAGAAAAAAGTCAGAATGAGGTCTGTAAAGAGCGTGACGGAAAAGTGAGGAGAAGTAAGAAGTAAGAAGAGAGAGAGAGAAACACTCGTGTTTGGGTTTTGGTTGTACCACGTCACAGGCTCCGATTGCGTTGGCGCTAAAATAGATCTGTCGCGTGGGGGTGATTTGATTGGTCGAAACTGACCAATCAGCGAGCTAGATTGAAGGTGGTTAACCAATGAATGTTTGTTATATATTTTGTAAGTATAATGTTGGTAAAAATCATAACAGGAATAGTGCATTTCCTAGCAGGGGTTAACTGGCTGTTGTGGAAGATTCCACAAACACACTATGAGTCAGAGAATTACTTTACACCTTAAGGCTGTAGAGTAGAGAGTTGTGATAAAAAACAACCAAGAATAACTACAAAGAATAAATAAAATAATTAATCTAAGAATTGCGACAACTTAAGACAATCATCATTAGTTTACTGTTTATATAATGCGATATGTACTCGTAACTAGCAAATTTCTTCTCACAGCTTATAAACCCAATAATAATAATAGCAGAATTTCACTAAAGCTCTCGTTATTTTTATTTAATATTCAAATGAATTTTCGCTTACATAATTGTTTATAACAATTTATCTCCCACTCTTTTTCCATTACTCTTACATAATAATTTACGCATGCATCCATAGCATCTTATACTGTTAGAAAACCTAGTTCGGTAAAGTCTCACCTTTCCGAGAGTTTTGATTCCTTTGATGAGAACAAAGAAGACAACCGTCCAGGCTAGTAGAAGGTAAAGCACTAATTTCCACTGGAATTCGCCCACTTCATCAATGCCTGAACTTTGTTTCAGCACGAAATTTCTGTCCAAAGAAGAAACAAATGATAATAAATTATTTTTATTTTCTCACATGAGCAAAGTCTGCTATGAAGTCCCATTTGCTGTTTTACAAACGTTGCTTCGTGTCAGACTGAATCTAAGGAAGCCAATTGTCTGTCACTGTCAATGTGTCACATAAAGATTATGTTTTTGAATGATTGTATAGCTGTTATAAATATAGAAATGAATGAGATAAAAAAAATAGTGGGTTTAATAACGGGAAAAAACACAAGATCGACGAAGAAAATGGTGGATCTACTAAGGGAAAAATACGGGATTATTTTGGGATTAATTTTATTGATTAGCATTAATTCGACGATTGTCAAATAACAATTATTTTATTATTTTAGAAGTAGGTTTCTCTTTATAATATAAATACAGTACCAAATCGATCCCTTTTTAAAAAGTTATTCTTAGATTGTTCTTATTTATTTTTCAAATGTCAGATTTGAAACTGTGTCCACGTCAAGGATAACTGCATACTACTGATGTTCTTTTTACCAATTAGGAATTTTCCTCATTTTTAAAGATAAATTTAAATCTAGATAACCACTACTCATAGTAGGAGAGAAATTATAACTATATACAGTGTAACCCGGATATAAGAGACCCGGATATAAGAGAAACCCGGATATAAGATAGCTTTTCTCTGGTCCAAAATTAGGGCCTGTGTTAATGTATATATAATAGACCAAACCCGGATATAAGATAAACCCGGATATAAGAGACTTCTTCTCTGGTCCCGACAACTCTCTTATATCCGGGTTACACTGTATACATATACATATATATATATATATATATATATATATATATATATATATATAATACATAAAAGTTTAATGGCCAGAGTTGCATCAGACCAGGAAACAACTATTAAAAAGTGCTCAATACTCGTGTGAAGTAAAAATAACATGTAGAGCTTATAACTTTAAAAATCAGGATTTAAAAAAAAAGTTATATATATATATATATATATATATATATATATATATATATATATATATATATATATACTAGCTTAAAAGCCATCCTATTGGGCGGCATTTAAGCTAGCTCTTGCAGGGAGCTCTTGATTGGGCATTCATTACAATAGGTAGGGAGGAGTAGATGCGATAGGCAACAATAAACTACATAAGAACTCAAAACTTATCGCTGCATTTAAGCATCGCATTAATATTTAAGCTTACCTTTTAAAAGTTCTACGACAATTCTTCTGCCGCCACTTAATTTAAAGACAATTTTGATGTACTATTGATATTTACTTTCCGTAGAAACAATTATTTTTATTTCATCGATGACTTTCGCAGGATTTCTCAATTAATTTCGTTACTCGTAAATTTATTTCCAAGTTATGAAAATTATTATCGTACAAAAAAAAAATTGTCGCAAAAAATTACCGAAAATAATCACAGTAATGAAAATTTGGGAATCCAAAATTTCAGGATTCAGGATACGACCCGGAATGTTTTTAATTTGCTCACGGAGTCGGGCTGATTCCAAAATGATATGATATGTTGGACTACAGCTTCAAGGAGTAAAGTTGAAAACACAGACAATTTTATTTTGAAACACTGTATTTTTTCATTTGATCATGAGCTATTGAAAGTTAGAGAGTTGTGTCCTTCTATTGGAGTAAAGTCGAAAAAGTGTGACACAGTGACACACTGAAATTTGCATTCATTACATAGAAATATATAAGAAAGACAATAGTCAGATAATACTGCCTTTCTTCGACCTGATATTTATGCGGATGCCTCACAATCAACAGGCGGTATATATATATATATATATATATATATATATATATATATATATATATATATATATATATATATATAAAGAGAGAAAGAGAGAGAGAGAGAGAGAAGAAAAGAGAGAAAGAAATTTTAAAATCAATAAATATTGCTTCAAAAGAATCGAAAAACTTACATGAAGAAATCTTCACTCGGCGTTATAGTCGTGTTGTTAATCGTAGTCTCTTTTGTCGTTGTCAAGAAATCAGTGGCTGGAGTTGTTAAATTGGTTGTGACAAAAGAAGCGACTGTAGTCGTGTTGAACAGACTTGTATTTGTAGTTCTATTATCCGATGCTGGAGAAGGGAGAAAGTAAAAATGAATATTACATTAGATAAAAAAAAAGCTAAAGGCAACAAATACTTTCGTTTTAGAACGTTTAATAAGGATTCATTTTACGTTAAACAGCTGACCAGCTTTATATTGGGAAAAACTCGTTTCCAAGACACTCAAAAATGTAATGATGTGAGCGCAGAAGTTAATAAGGACGTAAAACAGCCGCACTTGAGATAGAACTGGTTTTAATTAAATCAACATCAAGAAATAAATTCCAATATTCAGAAGATATTTACTAAGCAAGGAAGCACTCAGTGAAGATTATATTCACTATAAATTACAATGGTTGACAAGACTATTTCAATAATGATCGCCCCACTGCAGAAAACTGCGAATATTTAGTACAGTATTAAATCTCTTTGGGACCAGATACCTTTTTGAATTTGGAAATTTTTGGCTTTGATAGAAATGCATTTTTAATAATGGCAGACAGATGAAAGAACTCCTAGACAAGGTAGTAAAAAGAAAGGTAAAAGAAATAACTAACCATCGATTGTAAGAAGACAGAATGTATGGTTGTCAGCAGGAGGAATGGCTCGAGATAAGAGTGAAGAATAGAAGACGTCAAAATCAAGCAAGTACAGAAATTAAATACCAGGGAAATGTTTTAATAGATGACGGAAAATGTGACACCGAAATATAAAGATGAACTGGAATAATAAAAGACGTCTCCCAAAAGCCAATATTAAGAAATATGAAGATATCTTTATACACAAAGAAAAGAGTTCTGTAATGCTATGTAATATCAAACATCGTGAATGGCAGTGAATGCTGGACAATTTCCTCACAAGTGAAGAGGAGATTTGAAATAACACAGATGTGGTTCTACAGGAAGATGTTGCGAGTACCACAGGCTAAAGATATAAGCAACGAGGAAGTTTTAAGGATAATGGAAGCAAGAAATATATTTATACTTAAAATCAGAAAGAGAAAGTTGAAATTTCTAGGACACATAATGAGGAATGATTTCTCGGAGAGGCTGACAATTTGTTTAGCGACCAGGTTTTTGAAAGAGAATTAGGGAGTTAAGTGAGGAATAGCTGTATTGTTTTTTTTTTTTTTAACAAACCGAATAAAATAAATGAAGACTAGAATCAGGAACGCTTAAACCATAGACCTAAGATAAAATGCAAATATGTTAAATGAATTAGTGACTTCTTCTAGTTTGGCATAAAAATTAAATTTATTACATCAGTCTTTCAAGGAAAAGATCCCGAAAAATATCACCATCATTATTAGGTAAATCAAATGTGGCACAGTGTTCATGTGACTCTGACGTTTACTAATGTTTGTTGAAAGAAGTTCACCTCAACACGAAGCTACAGAACTTCTGATGAGGAACGAACTGCCAGACATTGACTGACAAAATTACCATATCAACTATTATTCTACTAGGGTTTGAAAAGCCTGTTAATGTCTAAAAAAGGTTTAAAAAGCAGTAAAGCTCTGATAGTTTACTATTTATTTATTTATTCTTAATAGGAGTAAATAGGTTCATCTATCGTCCGATTCACACTCATACCTGGTCTTTTTAACAGGTGTAGAGGTTTCTGTTTTAGGATTGGCTTTCCGGTTTCTTCTAAAATCTACTTCAAATCTATACTTCTAACGTCTCCGCCAACACACTGATAATCTATTTACTATTATTTACTTATTTTCTTTTTCATCAATAGAAATAGATAGGTTCATATATCCTCCGGTTTACACTCTGTCTTTTGAATAAGAGTAGAAGTTTATCCCTTGATTGCAGTTTAGGATTGGGTTTCCGTTTCCTTCTAAAGTCTTTTTCATTCCTTTTCACTACCAGTCGCCTTTGCATTCATTATCTCCTTGCTTGGAGTGAATTTATAAAAAAGCGACCAGCATAAGACAGTCAGTCACGACTATTTGAGATGATTGACGTATACCGTTTATGGTAATTAGTCATAGTCACAATTAATATAGTAAATAAACTTTAAAGATTTAGGATAAAATTTAAAATTGCAACTTAGTTACATATTTACAACAAAACCTTTGTATATAAAGCTGTTTAAGCTGATTTTTGTGGATGCGTCAATTAATAGAACAATCTTATTTGAAACATTCGTAAATATGATACAGAGAAGGTTAATCTATTTGAGTAAATTTACAATTTGCAGAAGAATGGAAAATATAATCATATTGAATTAAGAGACGTTACTCTATTGTTTCAGTTGTCGTTGAATCTTTTGATCTCTCGTCTAACACTTTCGCCCCCACCCTTCAATCTCTGACGTCTTACTTTCTGGGTTGAGGTGTCTACTCGGTCTTAACCGAACTTAAGGGAGTGACCATAGATCCCCTGAGCATCCGTAGATCATTCGACCGGTCCACTGGTTTAATCCTGCTTCCTGTCCACGTTGTGTTTGGTTTGATCCAAAAAGCAGAAGTGATGTTCATCCAAACACGGTCGACTGAAGATGTAGACACGGCTGGAGAGTCTGTGCTAAGTAATTTAGAATGCACCAAAAAAAAAAAAAAGTGTGTTTGTGGGTGGTTCCCAAACTCTCTGTTACACTAGCCACTTATGTAGAGCTAGCATTTTTGAATTGACTGACTGTGATCTGTTGTAATGTCTAGTTTTTATCTCTTTTCAGGGGAGACAATCTGGAAGGTGTTTTGATTTACTCAGACCAACCAAGATTGGTTGAAAATTCTCTTCTGATATCTCGTGATCTGTTTTCTACTACATCCGCAAATTTTAAATCATGTTTTATATCTTATTTTTGGCAACATTTTTCCTGGTACCTGCCATTTTGATACATGCTGATCCACTTTTTGTGTGACTTTTTGGGCAGGTCTCTGATAAATTTACACGCTAAAATAGATATCAAAGAGATAATAATGACATGATTAAGAGGCTGACGTTCCACACTACATCAGATAAAAGGTTAGGAAGGAAAACTTCATCAATGCTAGCAAGAGCGATAACAGCTACTGGACTTGAGAAACCAATTTTCTTGAAAAAATGTTTTAAGAGAAAAATGTTTTACAAATTTCAAACGACAGTAGTACTAGCTGCTTGGTCAATAAATGTCGAATGTTTCCTTATAAGGAAACGGCTAATATTACCATTACAGTTACCATATATTTTAATTATTAAATTTTGAATAATCCTACAAACTATAAAGGTCATGAATATCAACTTTGTGATCGATTTCGGGAAAAACAAATAAATGCCCTCGAATAATGTTTCATAGGATAGCGAATGATAAATTACAGATAATTACGATTATTGCTAATTAAACGAGCTGGGAATAGAAGAACGACTCTTTATTTGAGTATGACAACTGAAAGCACTTGGGTGCGACACTTCGATCAGTTTCGATCCAAATATTTATGTTTGAGACAAGTATGCGATGGGAGCTGTGAGTTATAACTTTTACTGATTCAACTGACACGAAGGAGGAGTTCGGTAAAGGAGGAACCTTTCGGCCACCCAACAGCAGGCACCTCGGGTCAGCGCTACGAGGAATGAACCCTATTTGATACCCTTCGCTTTCCACATTTTCCCAAAGCCTAGTAGCAGTCGTCCAGTCTCAATTTCTTCAATTCGCATATGAATAAACCAGAATGAGTTCTTCAACTGTTTTTCATTGTACGTGATTTTCTCAACAGCAGGATCGTTTTTCGATCGCGCTACTTTTCTACATTCAACCACAGCGATCAACTAAAAACGAGAAACCCAGACAAGTGCTGATCCAAGGCGCAACGCTACAGATGCAAACTTGAATGCCTGCCCATACAAACATCTAAGTTTTCCTCATAATTGTTGGAAATTTAACAGGCATTGTTGTAGTAAAGAACATGCTAGGGAAAATGGGTTATTTATTTATTGATCTAATATATAAGGGTAAGTAAAAACGGGCAATCTGTTTCCTAATTATCAATAACACTATCGTAGAAGCAAAAGCAAAAGAGTGGTCCTTTGTTAATTCACAGAAATGTGCTTGGAACATACAAATACATGATTGGTCTTCAATGAACCAATGAAAACTTACCTATGCCTGTCGAACAACGGGATGAACTCCAGCTATGATTGCAGTGGGAAAAAGGCAGGACTGATGTCATCGAGGCAAAAAGGTAGTAGAAGCAATAGGCGATGATGACGTTATAATACAGCGTGATGAGCGCCGTGCTGATTACCATGCAGTAACCGACGCCTGCGAACGACATAAAAGTTAAAAGTTTTCCTCTTGGACAATAACATGAGACATAATGGAAAATAACAGTTATTTTTTTTTCGTTAATCAATTCATGATACATTTTAAACGTTGAATAATAGTCGGGCAAGTCAGATAGACAGACAAACAGATAGATAGATAGATAGATAGATAGATAGATAGATAGAGAGAGATAGAGAGAGAGAGAGAGACACACACACACACACACACACACAAAGAGAGAAAGTGACAGAGAGAGACAGAGAAAGATGGAAGAGATGGGCGTTTGTTGTAGCGCAGAAATTCCTTCCTCGTTGGATGCCAAACAATTGTGGATTATTGTCAATTGATGCTAAGCTTATTAAATAAATATATAGACATTTTGCCGTGGAGCAATGGATAACAAACTGCAGTGAGTTAGATCCTCTGTCTTTGTACTTGTAAATATCTACAAAGTTTGTCTCACATTATTTGCATGCGAAATATTGTGCTCACATTAGGTGTTATTTTCAAAACGTTTCGACCGTTTTACTTCCCGGTTTAATTCTGTAATGAAGTTTGTTATGTCTTCGTATTTATGGCGATTGCGCCAACTTAATTTAAGCTTACTAAAGAAAGCTAGTGTAATGGTTAGTGATTCGGAACGAGAATTCAGTGAGTTGAGTTCGTTACTCATTTTCGCATATATATTCTTTAGAATGGTATGAATCTATCTATTGTCTCTACAAGTAGGAATTAAATAGCAGGACGAACTTGGATCTCTAGCTTTGGTTGTCAACCTGTCTAGGAGAAGGAAAATTGGAACTGTACAAATAATGTTGCAGTGAAAATACTACATCTGTAAAAGCAAAACATGATAGATCTCAATAACCATGGATGATCCCACCAGATATAGATCGCTGTTGACACCAACAAGCATTGGACTAGGGGGGAAGGTGGTGTGCTGGTGTGTAAAGAAAGATGTGCGTAACTGTTATTGGAGAGAAAAGTGGAATCATCGTTCCGAGTTCAAATTATAACGGAATCTGTTTCTCCGGAAAAAACATGAATGCATCTTACTCCAGCTATGTTTTAAGTAGTGATGCAGACTGTCATCTTGTTCCTTGGAGAAGGAAAACGGAATTCAAAACGAGCCTGAAGAAGGCTCTCTTGACCTAGGTACATCCATTACTGCTTTAACTGCGGTACTTGCGGTGCCCTATGGCCCTAATGGTTTACAGGATTCGTGATAGTGGAAGAGGTTTTCATCGAAGTGCACACGATAGCGTGTAGTTTACTTGACAAAAACAATATTCAAGTAAAAATTGTTGACGACGTAATGTTGATTGTCTCACAGTATCTTCATGTTTTTCTCTTTTCTTTTCCTCTACCTCTACCTGTCTATATTTTGAATATGGGACACAAAATTGATTTGTTTTAGGGCGTATTCTCTCTTTGTGTGTTAAGGAAGATATATGTTAAAAATTATATTTGTTAAAAATTTTCCTGACTTTTTGTATAAAAATATCAACATTAAGACTGTTTTATTTTTTACTTAAAGTTAAAATTGAAAGATTTCGTTATTTTAGATAAAAATTTCTGTTTTCTTTTTAAAATGTTGATAAACATGTAAAGTTTCTATTTTTCTATGTACCGTATTTCCCATAGCTCGCACCGTCACGTCCCTCTATTTTACAACAATATTTTGTGGAAAAAATGAGTACATTTCATCATTTATTGAAATATATTTTAAAGTGGTTTTGTAGGGCAAAATATATGATTTTGTGCCTGCAAATACTGTAACAGTTTATTGGAATAAAGTATGAAATCATATATTATGACTTTAACCCACAAAGGAAACTAGATTAAATTTGCAAAAGCAGAAAAGAAATACTGGTACATTTGTATCAATGAGTACTGGTACATATAAACAAAACAAACTGATATAAAGCAATCAGTAAAGTACAATCAATGTGAATTAATTCTTATAGATAATTGCAGGGCAGATTTTTAGAACATTTACAAATAAAAAATGCATCTTACGCGAAAGCAGATATGGTAAATATAAAATGTATTCTATGTATTTATCAAAATTATGTGCATATAGATCTCAAAACTTAAATTTCTTATAAGAATTGTAAAAGGCAACTTGGTTTGACATTGTTAAAAAGCTTTTTAGTTTGGTTATACTTTAATATTTTTCTAGTTTGGCGTCAACACATTCATTCAATATATGCTTTACCGTGTATTTTTTCAGACATTTTATACATCTTGAAGGTACTTCATTTTTAGTATATATATATATATATATATATATATATATATATATATATGAATAAGTACTAAAAGTATGTCCTAAGCGGGGTCTGGAGAAAGATACCACTACTTTTTGGAACACGTTAATAGATGACAGAACTTTTCTTTTAAATCTGAACACTGGAAAAAATGTAAACAATGGTTTCAGACCCAAATATAGAAAAAAAGTCTCAATATTAAATAACGTGATTTTGTGCAGCTTTGATTAGAGAGTGTGACTATCGTAAACTTTAGAAATACGCCTACTACAACATCCTGTTTTCATCCAAATGCCATTGTTATTCCAAGATATATAACAAAGCAACGGTATTTGGCTTGGAATAGCTCCTATATTATAATTAATCTTTTTTCATTCATTTCTTTTTGTTGGTCCTGATTATATTTGCTTGACTGTACTAAATCTAGTTGGCGCCAGAGTATGATGCTTTCATAGTTATTGACGTCAGGCCTGTCAAATAAGACATAAGTCGAAATCTTGCCTTCATTTGAACTTAAGTGTCAGCTTTTTACTGATGTATCATTAAAGAACGCACACTTATTCCAGCAATCAAATTGAATAGAAGGCATGATCACTTTTTGAGCCATATCATTTTAACTTTAGGATGTGCAGGTAGTGTAATGGATAGCGACACGGAACGTGACATCGGAAAACTGAGTTCGAGTTTTGTTACATTCCCTTTGGCGCAAATACCCTTAGGAAAGGTATGAATCCACGAATTCACTCTGCTACAGGTTAAATAGTAAAAAAGATTAGGTTCTTCAGTCTAGGGTGGCAACCTGTCTATGAGAAGGACATCTCTGGATTCAGAACTGTATGTATCCCTGGCGAAGCACATACAATGCGGTTAATGTATGAATCACGGATTATACAAGGACTGTATGATCTCAACTGCGGTCAGCCTTGATTGATTGATATTTTAACTTTACTATTCCTCGTTTCGAAACATTTTCTTTTATAAAATAAAAATGGGAGTTGATTGTATTTAATCAATTAAATATGATAACCATAACTAGTATCATGTTGGATTTACCTATAGGCTTGGTAGATTGAAGCCTAGGGCCTCAAAATTAAATATGTATAATATTTTTGACACTGTCATAAGTCTTCTTTTACATAGGCTGTTGTGAGCTACAAAAATATATCATCAATGAGTAATAAATAACCAATCGGAGAGCGCTATACAAAACTAAAAATAACGCTCTCATCCGATGTTGTGGATTTCAAATCGGCTTCACTGAACCTGAAACTTCACTGAAACCATAGCGAGGAGCTCATCCGAATAATTACTATGAAAGTATTTATAGAAAAGACACAGAGAGGCAAACTTACGGTGGTGGGAAAGTGACTGAAGCCGAGCCGACAGATCAAGACAAATAATACTGTTGATTCTTTGAATTTTTTCAAGGAGCTCAAGGTAAATAGCAAGATCGCCGGACCATATTTTTTTTTATTTCGGCCTCGGAAGTAACATATTATTGTCATCATTTTGGCCCGACTTGGTGAATATACCACCGGGTGGATACATGGCCATATCCAGTTATACTAAGTTAGTAAGTTTTCCAAGTTTATAGTCGGGTTCGATACCTTAAGAAAGCCGTAACTCATTTTTTGATTAGTTATTTTTCACATTTAATCATTAAAATGTAATCAAACCTCTAACTTTTTTTCTCCGTTCTATACCATAAAATCAAACTTTTCTATTCTACTTCCTGTTCAAGCCTCTTTGGGGCTTTGCTCATCTCGCACGAATAGGTCACCGCCTACATCTCGTCCTCATACTATATTTGGTACGTTTTTTATTTCAAGATGTAGACTGCATCATTGAGTGTCTAACTTGTATAGGCAGAAATTTTTAAAGTTCATTAATTTTCCCGTATCATTCATATCATTCGATCGTGTTGGAGAATTATTTTACTGTATTTTACTAAGATAATTTATTTTATCTAAAAGATATATCAATTTATACGCACTCGTGAGACATAACCTATTTCTGTTAGGGATGTAGAACTTTGATAGGCTTATAAATTCGTAACAACAGTTGTATGTCAGTTCCTATACTCAGGTCGCTAACGAATGTTCAACCTTACCTTTCATGAGAGGGCTGACCTTCCAAATAGTAATCGGACCCAGGCTTGCGAATTGACCAAAAGATAATTCCATAAAAAACAGCGGCATTCCAACAAACAGTTGCATTGTCCAGTAAGGGATGAGAAAAGCACCTGTGAAGATAGAGATATACATGAATGATGATGCATTACACATGGAATGATAATAATGTCAAGAAAAAATTAGACAATGACAAAATTCTAAAAAAAAGGTTTTATTCTTGATATATTTTTTTTTAAGTATGTGTAATAGTTTTCAGTGCCAATTATAGACTGAGTACACATTATTTATTGATTGATCGATTTCTTTTTTACGGGTTATCAACCATTTGCGGAAAAATAATGATATGATCAAAATGTCGACTTTCCACACTACCTTAAACAAAATGTTTTAAAGGAAACTCCTATCAGCACCAGAACGAGTGATAGTATTTAGTGGACTTGAGTGGGACTCAAAAAACAGTTTTAAGATTGTTTGATTTGTTTTTTTACGGTTTATCAACCTTTTGAAAGTTATTTAAGGCAATAAAATATTTTCAGATTGTAAGAGTTTTTTTGAGATAATAATGATTTACTGATACATGTCCTACTAATTAACCCATAGCTGTGGGAGAATAGGTGGATTACTACATTTCCCAAGGGAATTTGCGCGTAAGTGAATATAACGAACACAACTGGAATTGGAACTCGGCTTTTCGATCTCCAATTCCGAGCTGTTATCACCTGCACATCTAAGCTTGCAGCATTTGGTATTTCTAAGCGGTCATTCATCTAGGTACTGATCAGACTCGACGTTGCTTAGCAGCGGTGATCGGGCGAGAACCGGTTTTAACAGATCACACAGTAGAAAGTCGTTTTAAGTAAGTAACTAAGTAAAAAAAAAACAAACAACAAAAAACAAAAATAAAAAAGAAGCTGGAAATTTTTATGCAGATAACGTAATTTGCACTCATCCAGATGTCGACACTCATATTCTTAAAGTTCGGTTGACACAGACAGGGAATCTTTTGATGCCACTATTGAATAAGTTGTGGAATCCGGTTTATCGAATGTTTTATAATATTTCAGTTGCAGTTCTGGTTTACTCATTCTGTAATTGTGAAATTAATATAATCTCCGATTCTAGAAAGTATATATCTAGTTACAGTACAACTGTATACATTATTGTCGTATTTTTCTTTTTTTACTACTATTTCTGGGTGCACTTCCTTTTAGAAGAATGCAAGAAAGCAAACCTTGATGTCATCTGTATACAAGAGGCGCGTCAAATTGGTTGTGACTCCATTGCACATTCGGGATACAATTTATTTTGGAGTGGCCACAATTACAGATTTGTTTTATGTGAACAATCTATTTAAAAGTCTTTTCTTAGCCAAAGCTTTTTACTGTGGACCAACTACTAAAAGTCTATCTTAAACCACATATTTTCTGTGTACTAACAACCCAAAGACTTTAACTCAACTAAAGACTAATTTTACTCCTTTTTTACTCTTTTGAATTCATCTACATATGTTTGTAAATATAAATGATTTATTTAATAGGCATGAGGCCATGTTTTCATTATTTTTATTTGGAATTCGGACGTTTGGATTATTAATATAAAAATCTTGGATGACAGAATATCATACAAATACGAATATCAATTTTCGAATGGAAAATTTTCACAAAAAATTAATTATCGAAAAAATAAAGATGAAAAATATATAAAAGGAAGTTAATTTTATTCATTTTGAAGATCATTTTGTATTTCTCTTGCCAGGAAAAATTGAATTACAATAAAAAAACGAAGCATACATTTGTAATGCTTGGCATTTTCAAATAGATTTAAAAAATTTATAATTTTACAAATTATTCCGACGAATATTCAGAAACGCACATACATGCACGCGCGAGCGCGCAAGCACACACACACACACACACACACACACACACACACACACACACACACACACACACACACACACAATAACAAATAAAACAGCATCAACAAATAATTCGATAAATAATGAGACTTTCCTTTCTGAATTTTAGATATAATTTCTAGATTATAGGAAAGAAATGTGAAAAAATGTATGTAGAAAGTGACAGAATTTTAACATGAAAACTTTCAGTCACGTCATTGCTATAAGAACTCTGATTTATACAGAATTAACAATATTAGTGCGTCATTCGACCATGTTACCATGTTTTATGTTTAAGGCATAATTGAGTTCAATAATGCAATCAATTTATATGAACATCAATACGTGAACGTACATCGTGAGGTTCGCACAAATTGAAGATGCTATAACATACGAAGGTACAAAGAGGCTATGCAAGATTATGCCTTGTTTTTATCAATACTGAAATATTCCAAAACAATTCTGTGTTAGTGGTAAGCACTTAAAATAACCTACTCCTAAAAAACAAAACAAAAACAGTCGTAACTTGAACCACTCACAAGAATCCTCATTTACAAAGACAATTTCTTACCGCCACCATTTTTGAAGACCAAATAGGGAAATCGCCACACGTTGCCCAAACCGACAGCATAGCCGATACATGTGAGTATAAACTCCATTTTGCCTCCCCATTTCCCGCGATTCATCACTTTTTCTTTTGGTTTATTTTCATCATCAATTCTTTCGACAGCATTGATTTCTGCGCCGATAACCTTGTTTCTTTCAACTTGGGACTCCATCTACAGGTACACGATTCCTGCTAAGAGAAGATAAAAACAAATTAAAACGAAATTTAAATTTATAAAAAAGTTGAGTTTTAAAGTGGTCAGGAAAAAAGGAAGATAACACAAATCGCAGTTTAAGTTAGCTTTGTTGGACATATCGTTAAATCTATGTTTACACTGTAAAACAAGGATGTATCTTCTCATCAGATTCACGCAATACAATGAGGCGATTCTGAGAGAATTACAAGCCTTACCAGGATTTATTATCGGCGGCCACACAGTGTTGATAGCAGATGTAGAAAGTAAATTACAAGAACTCCTACAGAAGTTAATAAAGGCATGACAGAAGAAAGGACTAAATATCAATTGCAAGGCAGAATGCACGGTTGTCAGCAAAAAGAATAGCCCAACATGCATCTTGGAGATACCAAGATCAACAAAGTATAACAATTTAAATATCTGAGAAGTGTTTTAACGGAGGACGGAAAGTGCGACACCGAAATCCGAAGGCGCATTAGAATAGCGGAAGATGTCCTCCAAAGGTTAAGCAAAGTATTAAGAATCAGGAAAATCTCGTTAGAAACAAAGAAAAGAATACTAAACTGCTATGCAATATCAGTCCTCCTACATGGCAGTGATTGCTGGACAAACCCTTTACAGACGAAACAACTTGAGGCAATATAAATGTTGTTCTACAGACGGATGCTGGAAATACCATGAACTGAACATGTGAGCAACGACAAAGTTTTAGAAAAATTGAAACAAAAGGGACATTTATACGTAACATCAGTAAGAAACCGTTGAAATTTCTAGGGTATATAATGAGGAAAGAGGGCTTTGAAAATGTGATACTCTTAGAACAGATTGAAGGCAAAATGCGCAGAAGCAAACAACGCATAACCTACCTAGCGGGCTTGAGTAAAGGGATGTCAGAACAGGGTTTAGGAGAGATAACAGAAAGATAAAATTTATTAAGGGTTACAAAGGACATAAAATTGTGGCGAGCCATGGTTGCCAACGTCCTGAAGGGACACGGCACATAGAAGAAGAATTTGGGCTCTGACTATGAAATGGGCACCAAGTAAAAAGAACGTTAAATGCAACATTGAGAGAGCAGCGCAGCGACAAAGTGACGCAGAGGTTCAGATATAAAAAGCTTAATACACCCATCATGTCCACCAATCTAAGTGTGTACCAGGCACATGCACCACTACCTAATGTGCACAATATGGTGACAAGTATTGATAAAAACAAGATATAATCTTGCAGGTTGGTCCCAGGTAGAATTACCTTCAGGTCGACTAACCCAGGTCGCTAAGACATTCTTCGATTAAGGGTAATCCTAAGTGTCTTGAAATGGTTCCCAAATCGCTTTGGGTGCATCATCTTTCAAACTTAAAAACAATCCTTTCGACGCCAAACTACGGTGCTCTCCCCGCTCATGAACATAGATGCACAGTGTGTCAGCACCCAGGAACATGCTCAAATGATTATGGTCAGATCACTCTCTGACAAACACACACACACACACACACACACACACACACACACACACACACACACACACACACACACACACACACACACATATATATATATATATATAATTATTTATTTGAATATTACAACATAAATATGTTATAAAATCACGACAAAAATAGCCATTTTGTTTCAACACTTCTGGTGTCTTATCGAGTGATGGTGTAGAATATAGAATAAATGGTTTTAAAAGTTTCAAATTAATTAACGATCCTTAGCTAGGAGTAAACGCTGTTAGATAAGCTAGAATGACCAATCAAAATACAAGTATAATTTCAAATTTTATAAATCTTTTAATATCTATGATAACCTTGCTTAGTTGTCAAATTTTTCGAATCACCCTATACTTGTATTTTGATTGGTCATTCTAGCTTATGTAACAGCGTTTACTCCTAGCTAAGGATCGTTAATTAATTTGAAACTTTTAAAACCATTTATTCTATATTCTACACCATCACTTGATAAGACACCAGAAATGTTGAAACAAAATGGCTATTTTTGTCGTGATTTTATAACATATTTATGTTGTAATATTCAAATAAATAATTATATCTGCACTACTCTGTATTGAGCACTCTTTAAAGAATAGTAATTGTTGGTTATTGGAATTCACTCCGTATATACCAATCCTAAACTTGTGTGTGTGTATATATATATATATATATAAAATGGCCGGATACTTGTTTTCGAACACACCCGTCTACTAGAGTGGCTAGTCAATCCGTGTTGCAGACGCCTGCTTAGGAATATTCGCGTTTGTACAACACCCACATAACCCACGTCGATTATAGTTTCACCTATCGCCCAGTTCACAGTCCTTCTCCATCCTTGGCACAGGAGTAAAGGTTTATCCCTCGTTTCCTGTTTAGGATGGGTTTCCGTCCCCCCCCTAAAGTCTTCTCATTCTCTTTCATTCCCAGTAACCCTTTTCATCTTAGTGGAATTATCGCATTGCTTGGGATGAAATGATTAATATATATATATATATATGCAAACATCCAGATATAACTAAAAATATATCTGTAAAAAGACAATATGAACAAAGTCAAAAGCAACAGGGATTTATAAACAGAATAAAAATATGGTAAGTTTTTCAGAATTTTTTAATTTAAAAACGTTCAAACCTTGACTTTCAGTTAGCCTGATGAACATTTATGAGCGTTTTTAAATTTAAAACTTCTGAAAAACTAACGACATTTTTTTTATTTACTTCTATTTATAAACCCTTATTGCAAATGATAATGTCCATCAGAGGACGAAACGTGTCGGGTAAGAAAAGTTTTCTTTTTGTATTATATATAATGATATTAATGGACTCTCTCTCTCTTTCTTTCTCTCTTTCTCTCTCTCTCTCTCTCTATATATATATATATATATGTGTGTGTGTGTGTGTGTTATGATTTATTTTCATAAATATCAGTCATAATATTATAATCAAAATGTTTTTATTTGTATAGTTAAAATGAATTTTGACATAAAATATAACCGTGATTATTAATTTCCAGTAAATACTAAACATTGTGCATGTTATGAACATTATAAAAGGACGGTGCGAACGGTTATATAAGCCGGGAGTTTTGCCAAAAATAACAAACACTAAACACCAGAAACTTGAAAGAAAGCTTGACTTTGGATAACAGTGAATATATAATTGGGCGAAATCAAGTACTACTTTAGGGCAGCAATGAATTAAACAAGGCTAGCGTGAGCTTGAAAAAATAGATTTTCACGTGACCAATATTTCGAAGAGGGGAAAGTCAGTGCAATTAACTTTTAAAATCAACGTGTTTTTTTATTGTTGTTATTTTGTCTGCATTCAAAACAAAATAAATGGCCGTAATCGTGATTTTTCTTTATATTTTGTAGATGTTGTCCAGCTTTGGAATTTTGTTTAGAGAGGCGGCAAATTCTGCGACAGCCATGTGTCTATTTATTAAATTCTAACTTGTTATTTTTATTATTATTACTAGTGTACCCGTGCCATCACAAATGATAGTAATTTTTCTCGGTCCTCAATAATGATTCTGTTTTCTAACTCTTTCACACCCAGTAACCCCCTGTGTCTTGCTTGGGGTGATTTCGATTAAAAAATGTTAGAAAGTTTTAATAGTGAGATGCAATGTAACAAAAGTTTTGAAACAATGTACTGAGATTTAAAAAAAGCGAAGATAAAGAATTTACAGCTAAAATAGAAGCCAATGAACCGTTTAATTAACAACCCGTTCCTTTTATAATTTTTTAGACGTTCAGTGGTATCTATGATTCATTGATTACTCCTGGTATTATATAAATCGCTTTTTGTTCAGTATCTTTTCATGTTAAACATTTTATGTGTTTATACGTAACAGTGAAAACTCTCGGGAGAAAAAGATTAGCAACAGAACCACAAAGACGGCGACGATAAAGCTTATTTCAAGACAAAGTTGAAGCAAGACGATCACTTAATAAACAAAGGTATCTGAGTGCTTCACGGGGAAGGTTTGAACAGATAAGACTGTAATCTAAGAAGCTTAGGCGTAAAGGAGCTGATTAATTAAACTGTTCATTTTGCTTGGGAACTAATTTTTTCTAAATGCAGATAATTTTTTATTTTATTTTCATAGATTATTAAAACGTTGGTAACTAAGAAAATAATACTAAGCTGTTATGTGATATCTGTTCTTTTTTCATGGCAGCGAATGTTGAACGATTTCCTCAAAGGTGAAGAAGAGACTCGAGGCGACGGAGATGTGGTTCTATAGAAGGATGCTAAGGATATCATGGACCGAGCGTGTGGGGAACGATGAGGTCTTAGAGAGGATGCTTAACAGCAGAAAGAGGCAGCTGGAGTTCCTGGAACACATAATGAGGAAGGAGAGCCTGGAGAATTTGATACTCACAGGTCGAATAGAGGGAAAGAGAAACAAGGGAAAACAACGCAAGTGGATGGCAGAACATGGTCTGGGGAGGTGGCAGAGGGAAGTAACTTGTTGAGAGCTGCAAGGGATAGATGGGGTGGAGAGCCATGATCGCCTACGTCCTGAAAGGACAAGGCACATAGATAGAAAGAAAGGAAGTAATCATTCATAAATTTATTGACTTAAGTTGATTTACCTCATTTCCTACTACAGATGGGACAGAAAATATATAAATACACATTGATAATTATTATATGGTTTCAGATTATTATTATTATTAAATATAAAATAGGATAAAACTACAGATGGCAAAGAATAAACTTATATAAAATGATCTTGTAGAGAATTTTGATAGCGACCTTACCAAACCAATTTGTAAATTGATGCATGTATATAATATAAAACTTTTTTTATTATTGCACAATCCACACCCAGAAAGATATAATTCTTATCGTCCAATTTGCTTTGTGAGTATATTTCTTTCATATATTTTATCAGGAGAACGGTGTCATATAATCAACTCTATTTAAATTCTTTTCTCTTGTAAAATATGCGCCTTCTTTTAATGTTTTGCGGAAAGTAACACGGTAATTTAAGATAAGATCACGTCAGATAACACGGTCAAAGTGGAATCTGTGATGTAATTAACATTTTTTTAAATATCAGTATTAATCTTAAAGGTTGTTTTAGAGTAAGAAATAAACTGTCAGACAGTTGGTTCTCCGAAGGAATATATTAAGGTCATTGAAGAGAAAGGCATCTGTTAATTTTATATGATTTCAATGAATCATAATGAAATCCTACTTTCCTAAAAAATATTTTTTTATGTTTTTTTAAAAAATACTTTTTATATAGGGATGAGGTATTTATTAAGGCCAGACAAGATCTTATAAGGGTGTTCCATTAAGGCGGATTATATATAAGGGTATTTCATTAAGACGGATCAAAGTCATCGAGAAGTTTCTCAGACTATGTTTTTGAAATTGGGTCTTTGAATAATCAGTTTCTTATATACTTGAGTAACATTTTTTTTGTGCTAATTCCGGACTCCAGTCAATAATTTGTCAATAATTATTCACCATTCGAAAATAAGAACATATAAAACATGTTTCACTCGGACACTATAGTGTACTCATTGTATCCCATCATGCAATATGGGTTACTGCCTGCAAAACAGTTCCTCAGTCACCAGGCATCAAATATATTTTAAGTTGTCTCGTCCGAAGCCACAGGATCGAAACAAGTTCTAAATAAAAATAGGCGGAAATATATGCCAAATATTTTTTCGTGCTGTCAAGTGCCCTGCAGAGGACCACGGCCTTGAACCTTGTTTTAAGCTTGCTTGAGTTGCTTAAAGCATAACACTTAGCTTGTCTCACCAATAATGATCATGATCCTTGAGGTCAACAGATTTCCTCACTGTTATTACTGTCATGAATATTACCATTACTGACTAAGTAATCATGCGTAGAGATATAATGTCATGACGGCTAATTAGCATAAACCTGATTTCGCGCCTATCTTACTTTGTTATTCAACCGTGACATTAAGAATCAGAAGGCCTACATAACCAATCTAATATATCTTTTTGTAAAAAGAGTTTAAGTGAAACTGAACTGATTTAGTCATAGCTAAATTCACTTTCGCATATAAGGGGATTAGAAAACAGAATTCAAATTCTGACATAATATGTTGCCTTCATTTATGCACTAATGTCCTTGGGAAAAGCATACATTCATTGCTTCTACCCCCAGCTATGGGTAAATAGAATAGCAGACTGGACTCTCTTGCCTTGGTTGGCAACGTGTCTAAGAGAAGAACTACTTTGAATTCAAAACCACGAAGAAGGCAACAGGAAACTACCCTGTGGTGAACATTTTTCCCTCACACCCTGCCTATCGTCAAAATGGACTGTGCCTTCATATAAATAGTTTTGTTTGTACTAAGTGTTCTATAGTGCGGAATAAAACCTAATTTAAGGGTACTCTGTTCCGTGTCTTTTATTACAATTTATTCCTCACTATAGAACACTTAGTACAAACAAAACTATATGAAGGCACAGTCCATTTTGACGATAGGCAGGGTGGGAGAGAAGTAATGTTCACCACACACCCCACGATCTTTCCCATGATATGGCAGTTCATAGATAATGAAAAATGTCGGTGGAGAGTCATGATCGCTACGTCATGAAGGAACATGGTAATGTTAATAATAAATAATATTGGTCATTTCCTTATATGGACGCATTTGGCATTCATTGAGGATCACCCAGTACAACTGTCGGTTGAAATTTATAAAATCTTTCTATTAAAACAATTTTACAGGAAAATAGGTTTCTCAAGTCCAGTTACTAATGTTATTGCTCTTTCCAGTACTGAAGGGGGTTACCTTCCTAACCTTTTGTTTGAAGTAGTGTGGAACGCCAACATCTTGATTATGTCATTATTTTCTCGAGTTACATATGATAACCATTTTACTTATTGCTGATGTTGAAAGTCCTCAGGTGATGTGGTTTCTGTTATTTGGGAAAGTTCTTTTTGTTTGTCATCCTGTATAGCTAGTCCTCAAAGTTCAAAATAAAAAAAATAAAACAAAAAACACTTTCACTTTTAGATCGGGAAAAAAGCCTCCTCCCCACCAAAAAAAAATTTGGAAAGAGAGGAATTACAAAATACACGAAAAAGTATAATGCAATGAAAGCACATTCGCACCATCGTTTATTAAAGAATAACTAAAAACCCAACACATGTAACCATTTTTACCACACCGTCCTCAATTCCAAAACATATTCCATAATTAACGACGGTTACACTTCTGAACCGACGCATTCAATTTACCTATATACAAGAGGAGACTTACATAGTTGGGGGTCGCGAAAGTTGCGTATCTCTCACCGGTGCCAGTTGATTGTAATCAAGCTTAAAGTCAGCATATCAAATGGTAGGTAGGCCTAATATTGGTATATTTATTCTCTTGTCTTTGATCTTAGATATGTTTATTTTTGCCAGATCAAGGTGAGATCAACACAAAAAGAATCATATATATATATATATATATATATATATATATATATATATATATATATATATATATATATAAGGGACATCCCAGATTAAAAAGGGAAGAGATTCGATTCCTTTGGGGAGGCACATTTTCTTTCGATCTTGAGGGCGGTGGACATGAATTTCACTGTTTCAACCCAAACACGTGTACCCGCCAAATATAACGCTTTATACAAATAAGAAATAATATCGGATTAAAAAAATCCATTAATTGCAAAGACTGATAATAATAATTCTCTGTCACTTGATATCGATCACTATTAATTTAATTATAGAGATAGCCTGCCTTAAAAAATTATTTTCCAGAATGACCCTAGTGTGCATTTTTGACGAAATACACCATTTGTTATTATATAATAATAATTATATATATATATTAATAATAATAATTATATATATATATATATATTAAAAATATTTAATATAAATAAGTATATTATTAAAAAAAACATTATATATGTATTAAATATATATATTGTATTTCTTACATTTAATTAAAGAAAAGGCCAACATCAGCGGGGTAGGCTCCTGATGATCAGGGTTTATATTTTTTTTAATCATTTCACCCCAAGCAAGGCCATTAGTACGCAGGAGATTATAGGGAGTGAAAGTGAAAAAGAAGACTGGGCATAGGGAGGAAGGAGAGGACAAAATATGAACGAAATTCAAGAAAATAGAAGATGGCGATTGGCGTTGCATTTAAATCTTTGAAGATTGTATTTATCAGAGAAGCAAATAAACAGAATGAAGTTTCTCAGGCGGGAAGTGCGAAAAAAAAAAGCTGTTCGAGTAGAAGTGGCGATTGCATTTAGCTATTTCAACAGTAAATGGGTGGGGCCTAGATGATAATGCAGTCGCCGGAGTGGCGCCGGATGAAAGAAAAGCTCGTCAGGGCAGTTGCCATGAAAATATTTAAAGAAAAAAGACAGAAGGAAGCCCACGTACGTCAGTGAGAAAGTGACTGGTCGAGATGCCAAGTCAGGATCGATTATATTGCAGATCCTTCTTTGGATTTTGTCAAGAACCTCGAGATGAATAGCAGGAGCACCAGACCAAATATGGCAACAGTATTCAATGTACAGATAAATGGTAGATGTGTAAATGTGCAAGATGGACTCTGACGAGAAAACTTTCCTAGAACGACACAGTGACCCAACTTACTTTGCAACAGATGCAGCTATTGATTCGATGTAATCGCTTTACTTCAAGTCAGTTGAAAACGTGAGGCTAAGAAGCTGCAGGATGTTTCCCCTCCAGGTGTCTAGCATCAGCCATACTGACGGCAGGCAGAAAAGTTTCTCTATGGTGGTTAAATGAGAACAGGTTTTTTTTGGAGGTGTTAAAATTTACAGGCCATTTCCTGCCCCAGTTAACCATTGATTGGAGGTCATTTTCATAGGCAGCAGCCAGATTTATTTTATCAGCTCTGTTGAGACTGGAGTAAATGACAATGTCATCTGCATAAATACCTACTTGGGAACTGATGACATCAGGAAGATCATTGATGAAGTTCAGAAACAGCGTAGGACCCAGGATATAGCCTTAGGGGATGCCCACATTCGTGTGAAAGGATCTGGAAGCGAACCCGTTCAAAACGACGTTCATTCACAATTTGATAGGAACGATTGGATTAAATCAAATAATCGTCCTGTAATATCGTACCTTGGAGCTTACATAGAAACGGAAGCCATGTTTTGTCCGAGAGGAGGTCGCGAGAAGATGCTTAGCCACTTCAGCATTGTTTAGAGCCTCGGATACTTTGCCGAAAAGCAGTAAGAGACTAATAGGGCGATCATTTGAGGGGTCGGGAGTTTCTCCAGAGTTCTTAAAAACAAGAACTACAGAGGGTTGCCAGACGGGCATTAAAAAAGAATAATTTCAACCCAAGAAAGGTAATAAAGCCGCTAAAACTCAAGGTTTTACTGAGTGAAATAATACGAGAAAAAAAAGTGATTAAGGAGAGGGAACAATAAAAGAAAAGGAATATCACGATTACTTGGATAGCATTGAACTTTGAATTGGCTGTCATGATCCTATAATGTAAACAATGTATTATGGCAGACTGCATGAATATTTAAATTGGCTCATAATATATACAGATATATTTTAAATTTCCATTTTTTTAAATCATTTCACTACAAACAAGACAATAAAGCCAATAATACTCAAGGGGTTACTGATTGTGAAAGAGTATGATAAAAAAAACATTATGGTGAGAGAACATGAATTAAGAAGACGGAAGATAACGGTTGACATTGTATTTAAAGTTTTGAAGATCAAATTTGACTGGAAAGCAAGAGGCCTGAAGAGAACTTCACAAGTGAGAATTTTCTTTTGTGCCAATTCCGTAAAGTTGTTTTCTATTTTTGCTTGCTTCCTGTCTCAATATGTTTGGTGTTAGCAAATTATCTATAAATTTAGTACGTGTTCTTTCATTTCGCCATTTCTTTTCTCTTTTTGATATTGTCCTTATATTTTGTAAAAGTCTTCACATCTTGCAATTTATTTTTTTTACATCTTGTACTAATCTTTATATTTTGCATTTAATTTTTCTACAGTACTTTCTAAGCGCGCTGACGTTTTGCGAATAAATTATTCGGTATGTGTTTTTCTTTTTAACACACTAAAATTAATTACCGAAAAAACAAACATGTTTCTATCTAATTCTGTACTTATCACCTGTTTGATTTTCTGAGAAAGGAAACTATCTATTAGCTTTATATCAAACAAAATGATATGTCTTCTATATGTCGTGTCCATTCACAATTTCCTGTCCTTTGTAGCTCTTAGTAAATTTTGTCTTTTCGCTATCTCTCCTAATCCCTGTCCTGCTAACCATTTGCACAAATTTGTTAGGTAGGTAATAAGCTGCTTTCTTCTGTTCCCTCTTGTGAGTGTCAAATATTCTAAGCCTTCATTATGCACCCTAGAAATTTCAACTGACACTTTCTTTATGATGTGTATGAGTTTGTGTGAGAGGATAGCAAAACAAAGAAAAAAAATGGGTGATAAATGTTACTTAGAGCAGCAAAAGACTGGAAGTTGTGGATAGCCATGATTGCCTGTGACATGAAATCACATTGTACATAAAAGAAGCATACGTGTATAGTAATTGCTATAGTTGCTATAGAAATATTAGGCTGGTGCAAAAATAATGTCGTTTTTTGACGTTCAACTTCATGTGAGAAAACGACATTATTTTTGCACCAACCTAATAACTTCATACTATAATAAACTTAAACTTACAATAAAGAAGACACAGTTCAAATTTTTAGATTTTCGTTAACTGGGAGTGCTGTTTTATAAAATAAAACAAAGAATTATGATGATTTAAATACTCCATGGACTTGTGCTTATAACTAATATAAACTTTAAGCACTACAAAAATTAATTTCTCGAAATTTCATAAAATTAAATAAGTTGCGGGGAGGCAACAGATGTAAAATAAATATTTTTTACCAAAATTCTCTAAAAAGAAACGTTTCTAAAATAATTTACTTACTTTAGGGATAAGTTATGAAAGTTTCAATAAAATCTAACAATTATCTGATGTTTGTAAGAATTTCTAAATTAGTGTGTTTTTCATCGCAAAACGACGCTCAAATTAGTATGGGAAAATTTGAGCGTCATTTTGCAATGAAAAATACAATGGTTAATAATCATCTACATTAGGTCTGCAAAATAATAAAAGGATCGCAGAGAATTAACCCCGAGTAGCAGGAGTAATTTTTTTAGAGTAAATTACTGATACGAGTGAGACAGAAACAGATATATAGAGAGGGGGATGGTGAGAAAATTTAGTTGTCAAAAACAGAAAAAAACTGTGGTGGGATATACAGGCCTGATCTACTTCATTCGGGCTATCGTGTTAATCTTTCTTGATGTTAAAAACCAGATCGATTGAGAACGAACACTTGCTTTTAAATAAACCCAGTTATTAGATCAAAATCTAAACACTATTAACCTTTTTGGCAGCGGTGGGATTCGAACCCACGCCTCCGAAGAGACTGGTGCCTAAAACCAGCGCCTTAGACCGCTCGGCCACGCTACCAGACATATGTTCCGTCTTGGCCAATTGTTAAATTTCTTAAGCAGTTAGTAGCAGCATTTACATTATTTATGTTGGAAATGTGTAGGTGTCGAGTCATTTGACTGATGAAAATTGTTTAGTCAAGCTATCCGGACAACCGTTTTTAAAGCAACGTATGCATACCAGAATTCTATGTATGTACTGAATATGTACGTGTGTGTGGGGGCGTATTTGTGTATAACTTTGCGAATTAAATTACTACTAATAGCGACTGATAATTTGTATTCAATTTCACGAATTTTAGTTTATGTGTCTGTGTTACTGTTTAAACTTTAGTGTTATTGTTGTTTATCATTGAAAACTAAAGTCAGACATAGATAGGCCTATTTATTGAATTTCAGTCGTGAATGGCTCATACCGGGAAGGAAATTCTGAGGCAGCTGTCTTCTTAGCAGAGAAAGCCAACTTGCTTTGAACAGCATTTTTTAAATCTTGGTAGTTTATACTTTACAAGAGCTCGAACACTGATCATTCGCACCAACATGTAACTACCTCAGCTAGCAAGTAGGCCGATATAAATATCTACTAAGCTCTGTTTGGTTCGGTTCAAGGTCATTATAATAGAGCACCTCTTGAGGACAGAACAACGTTTTTTTTTGTTTTTTTAATATTCGATCGAGTAGAGCTGAATAGAATTTTTTTAAAGAAGTCAACGAACCAGTAGAAAGAAAAGTAAAATAAATGAAAAGAAAACGAGTGACAGATGAAAAGATAGGCCGAGAAAAAATAATTGTTGTGGTAGTAGTCGTCATCAAAGTAGTAATAGTCGTAGTAATGGTGATGACATATGACTCTACCGATGAATACCGAAAATACTATGGACAGAGTCATATAATAAAATACGACGAAGTGTTAAGGAAAATATAGGAATTGCAAGGAAGCTGCTGTGAAGAAGCAGAAAGAAACAACTGAAATATCTGGGACACATAACTAGAAGAGACGGCTTGGAAAATTTAACACTCACAGGAGATACTGAAGTAGTGAAAACAGCGAGTAACGGACTTAACTAGTTTGATTGGCGGAACAGAGACAAGGAGGGATTGTAAAGAAAGTCTGTAAAGAAAAAGTAACATTAATTGAAGGAAATAATTTAATGCCGTATTTGGTAGAAAAGAATTATTTTGTCTGTTTGTTAGTTTCTTTCTTTCTTTTTTGATAAATATTATGTATTATTAATGTCACTGAATTTCTTTTCTCATCAAAAGAACAAAAACTTCTAAGCAAAAAAAAAAAAAGAAAAGAAGAAAGTTTACTATTCAAAAAAGGAACTGCTGAGGCCAACCATAAAAAACCGGTTTACGAAAGAGGTTCTTGCTCTACGGTTAATCGAAATTCAAAACACTTAGAAAAATGAGGATGAATCTTAAATTAAAAATAGGATTTGCCCTCATTTTTTTAAGGATAATAACCAAACAATCCTTTGCTCTTTTCTCTTAATAACATAAATATTTTGTCGATAAATCTTCGTGCCCGACCCCCCCCCCCCACAATACAACAACAACAACAAAGCGGATTGTTAAAAGAACGGTTTTTCCATTGACCCCCGACATTATTTTAACTACCTCCACTCCTCCGGCCAATCCAACCATCGGTTTGCTAACCATTCCAATAAACATTATGATAAATACATAGTGTTTATTATTTTTGTTTCCAATTCTCAAGAACAACAAAAATGTATTAATTCACTTACATATATTTAGTTTTATTACAATTCTAAGCATCGCTTTTTAAAACAATAAACATTGCTGAGGAGGGAAGGCAGTTAAAATAATAACGGTGACAATGGAAAAACTGTCATTTTGACATCCATTTTTTTGTGGGCACGAAAATCCAAGTGTGTTTTTTTATTAAGTTTGGGGAATTTTTTCATTGTGTTATGCTCATTTTTTAGCGAATCTTTAGAGGAACCCAGTGAAAAGTTACAACAAATTTGTACGAATCCATGATCATCCACTTTCATTAGAATACCAGATTGAAATTTAATAAATATTTATTATTTATGGTTGACTTTAGTTCGTTTTCAATAAGTACACGTAACACAGGCACATGAGCGGATACGTGAAATTATCTGTTGCTAATACAACGTAGGAATAATTTATTGCACAAACACACACTTACGCGCCTACATACATACAGGCGGTTGCGATCGTCCAGTTGTCATTGTTTAAATGGAATTGGGTTAGTCTTTTGGCTTGTCTTTGTGTAAACGAAACCAACATTTTAGACGCGTCCTTCTTACACGGATTTCTTTGAAGTTTTCTTTATAAAACGAAAAACATGTTTAATAAAAAAAAAGGAACCAAATGGACAGATGATATAAACATGGCAATAAAAAAATTCAAAGGCAAAATCAAATTCCCACAAACAGAAAACAGAATGAAAAGAAAATTCTATCGATGTTTTTCGTTTCTGCAACAAAATTGCTTGCTACAACTGTGTTCTACAGTTTTAGAATTGTGCACATTTCCCATTGAGCTATTCGTCTTTTATTTGCTTGCAGTTAATTGTTTTTTGTTTTCGTTTAACATAATATATTTTGCGCCATTTCTTGGTGTTATCTGCCATCTCCCTTTCATTAAATCTAAAATTTCACCTGTCATCAATTTCTTTTTTCTTTCATGTCTTTCTTTGGGAAAACTACTTTTTCTCTTGCTACTAGTACTTCCTATCAGGTATCCTATTTGAACGTCTTATAAACACTGCAGGGTTATATAATCTTACAGAGCTGTAATTGATCAATAATGGTAATGGAGACATTGAAAAAATTAAAATGAAAGTTTCCTAGGTGATCGTTAATTAAGATTTAAAAAAAATGATTTAAAAAGTCTGTTTAATTTAAGTCAGGTTTTTAAAAAAAATAAAATCCAAACTCCGTTTTTCTCTAGATTTTGCATGTGCGCAAAAGGAGGTATTTGCAGATCGATAAATATCGATTGCGTTGATGACACACCTGCAGTACAAATGTACATATTCTCAACTTTTATTTACTCGTGTTTATTCGCTAATACAAGGTTACCAAGTTATGCATTAACTTCCCCACAGGCATCACGATGCGTGCTCTTTGTCTAAAAAACAAATCATCGCGTCAAATAGACCACATCTGACGTTACAAGAGGCTTGAATATCACACTGGACGTTATGCATATTTTACGCGAATGTTGTGTACATTGTATACTTAGTGCATGGTATCGTATAAGTGTGCATGTATCAGAATGCTTCTGATTTTGTGCCACATTAAGCAAGGCTTAGTAAATAAAGCAATATACATACACACACACACACACACACACACACACACACACACACACATATATATATATACATACATATATATATATATATATATATATATATATATATATATATATATATATATATATATATATATATTCACAATTAAAACATATGCATGTTATAAGATCACTACAAGAGTTACAGTTTTGTTTCGGCACGTCTGGTGTCTTATCAAGTGAGAATGTTGTATAGAAAATAAACGATTTTAAGAGTTCAAAATCCAACCAAACTCCTTCAGTAGGGGAAACATTGTTACGTAATCTATGATGACTAATCAGAATACGAGTATATGGTAATTTAAAATAACTTGACAGCATATTCTAGTATACGTACAAAATTAAAAATTTCAAATGTCAAATTCTAAAGTTAACCGAGCATCATGTTTAATATTATTTCAAGATTATTCAGAAATGAAACTAGGGGAAGAATATATATTTTATTGTTCTTAGCGAAGTACCAAGTTATCAGTTAAATCCGACACTGATGAAAACAGTATCTGCGATCGCTACACATAGTTGATACATGGAAGTCAGAATTTAAATAAGGAGGTAGGTAGGAAAGGGAATTTTCAAATGACATAATAAACACATTCACATAATAATAAACAAGAATCGCGATTTTTATTAGGCTGTTACAAATATTCCTTCTTTTTTTTTCTGATGTTCTGCGAATTATCTCGAAGAATAACCTTTTGTAGATTTTTTTGCTACTTAGTAACTTCGGTTATCCTATGAAACTTGTCTAACGTTATTGAAATTTCATTTCAGATTTGATACCCCTTTGAGATGGAATGCCAAATAGACAAGGACGAGCAAGTTCGATATTTTTTCGATATCTTTGCTTTTAATTAAGATCACAAATTTAATTTAAAGCAGTTTGAGACATTTATGATATTACCGACAGAATGGCACAAAAATGGTTTTCCTGTTTCAAGGAGGGAAAGTTTACACTCACAGACTCTCCGCGTTCTGGTCGACCTATTCAGTTTGATGAGAACCAGTTGCACGTGCCGATTATAGAATAATCAGGAATTGTCCCAGAAAATGGCAAACTCTCATGTTACCATCGCTTGTCATCTTCACTTAGTGAGTAAATTGCATGAGTGCCACGCGCATTCATCAAGAGAACCAAAAATCCAGCGCTTCTACATTGCCGCCAGTTTACTGACTCGGCACTAGGCTACTCGTAGATACAAAGAATGAACTCGGTTGGGAAGCTATGCCACATCTACCATACTCTCCTGATTTAGCCCCTTCAGACTATTTCTTCTCGCTTGCTAACAATTTGAGGGGTGTTTAATTCAACAACGATGTGGAGCTTAAAACGTGGCTTGATGGATTTCTCGAATCAATGCCTAATGAGTGAATTGTTGGCAAGAAGTCGTTAACAATGGAGGGTGATACATTGTTCAATGATTCATCAGAACTATTAATAAGTATTAAAATAAATTAAAATAGCGAACGAATTTATGTAAGAACTTAATATTATCAGAATACTAAAGATCTTTATGAAGACATTTGACAGAGTAAGTTACAAGGAGCTCCTTGAAATGTAAGAAGAATCTAATTTATGCGGAAAAATATTCAAATCATTCTGAACCTTTACTGGATCCAAACAGCTTACATGAGGAATATAGAACGAATTTAGGGAACATACACATAGAAAAAAGTATATAACAGGATTTATATAATCTGTAGAGCGAGACGTTTCTAAGAAGTCAAGAAAACCTAACAGGATTTATTACTGGCATACGTAGCCTTAGCAACATATACAGATGGCACTGTTGATGACAGATTCAGAAAGAAAACTGAAAGAACAATTAGACAATATATTCGAGGAAAGCATGAAGAATGAATTGTAAGAAGACAGAATATATGTCTGTCAGCAAAAGAGACAACCCAACTTGCGAGTTACATATCGGGATGTCAAAAGTCAGCAGGTGCGAAAATCTTACTGGGTAGTGTCGTAACAGATGACGGAAAGCTTGACACAGAAAATCGGAGGCCTATAGAAATAGTGAAAGATGTTTTTCAGAAACTGAGAGAGTATTAATGGAACAGAAAAATGTCAGAAAGAAAAGACTGCTAGACTGCTGTGTAATATCTAATTTCCTCTGTGGCAGCGAATGTTGGACAAGCTCCTCGCAGATGAAGAAACTTGAAGTGCCAGAAGTGTGGTTCTACCAACGAATGTTAAGAATACTATACATGGAGCATCCGGGATTTGAAAACGGCTTAAAGCGAAATCGAACAACAAAGTACAACTGCAACTAAAACTATTACTACTACTTCTGTGTCATATTCTTTCAAGACGTCGGCGATTATGGCTCTCCACAATTTCCTGTCTTTTGTAGCTCTTAGTAAATTGTCTTTTCGTTATCTCCCTTAATCATTGTTTTAAGCAGCAGTTGAAATATTTGGGTCACATAACGAGGAAAGAAGGTTTGTAAAACTTAACAATTACAGGATATACTGAAGGTAGAAGAAGTAAGGCATAGCAACGAGTAACCTACTTGACTAGGGTGAGTGAATGTATGGTAGAATAAAACCCACAAAAACAAACAGGAATGGTAAAGGAGCAAGCGTTAGAACAATAAAAAACAGAAAACCATTGAGAGCCATGATCACCCACATTCTGGGGAGACATAGTAGAGAAAATAGCTAGTCAAATATTCATCAGTGATCAGTAACTGCATTGCTTAATTTCTGTAATGACGTCAAACCCAATGAACGCCCAATAACCGTAATCTGCAGAGAAAACAGACACAGCTGTATATATTTTTATTAAGAATCAATGGTATTTCTTTGAGCACGAAAGTTTATGTACAATCCTGATATCGCAACACTTGCAGTGAACATCTGCTGTCCATCTGCTGTCAAATACTCTTAGTCTTATGTTGACTCGAGCGGAGCTTAGTCGTTAAACACGTCTCGCTTGTAATTTGACGAATCGTGTAGTCAATCTCAGTTGATACTATCAATTGCTATAATTGTTGGATTCAAAGATTGATTGATTGATTTTGCGGCTTATCAAACTTTGGCAAATTATTTATAGCCAGAAAATATTTTTGGACTGCAAGAAATGCCGACTTGCAGCAGTGGTTTCCCAGGTCTCAGAGTCGATGTTGGTCTGTGTCACGTATGTGTTCAACTGATCCTCGAAACATCGTTTTGGACCTCTACGTAGCCTCGTTGTTGCAAGTGAATATAACGAATCCGACTGCAATTGGAACTTGGGTCTCTGATTTTCCATTCTGATCAGTTATCCACCACACTCACATCCAAGATTAGAGCACATCGTATTCCCAAGCGGTCACCCGTCTAAGTACTGACATCGGTGGTCGTACGAGAGCCGGTGTTTGAGCGTGATATGGTGGTAAACCATTGGATTCTAAGATGTGTGGTTTACAAAGCTATTTTTATAAGACTGCCTACCAAAACCCATTCCAACACCGTTCTGGATAAGACGATAAACTGCATCCGCGTCCTGGGTAAGACAATAAACTATATCTGACAGCAAGGCCTCTGATCAGGAGGTTTTGAGGAGCGTGGAACCACCTCTTAATTGCTGGTGTTCCCAGGCTCACCCTGTCCGGGGTGGTAGCACCTGTTAGGGTCCCAGCTGTGGGGAAATAGTTAAAATGGTTAACTGGGGTCAATTCGTCCTAGGTAAGACGATAAACTACATCCGACAGCAAGGCCTCTGATCGAGGGGTTCGAGGAGCGTGGAACCACTTCTTAATTGTTGGTGTTCCCAGGTTCACCCTGATCCGAGATGGAAGCACCTGGTAGGGTCCCAGCTATGGGCAAATAATTGACCCCTAAACTGGGGTCAAAACGATGTGCAGCTGTAAAAATGGTTTTTAATACCAGCAATGCATTTTCGAAGGAAAAAACTATTACCAGCAATACATTTTTGAGGGAAAAATTATTACCAACAATACATTTTTGAAGGTAAAATTATTACCAGTTATACATTTTCGAAGGAAAAATTATTACCAGCTATAGATCTTTGAAGGAAAAAACTATTACCAGCAATCCATTATAGGGAAAATATTACTGGCAATAAATATCTTGTCGGCATTAAATAACCCATTGAGCAAACTAAACTAAACCAAACCAAACCAAACCAAAAAAAAAAAAAATCTTTTTGGCATTAAATTATCCTTTGAGGATGATATGTCATAAGACAAAACAAAGCAAACCAAATCAAACCATTCCAAATCTAGTACAATTCGATTCTTCGCATCTGTGGGATGCAGTCTATCATCATCATCATCATCATCATCATCATCATCATCATCATCAGCAGCAGCAGCAGCAGCAGCAGCAGCAGCAGCAGCAGCAGCAGCAGCAGCAGCAGCAGCCCTATCACAGATTGTGATCGTAGGGTCACTGAGCAGCTGAACACCTGACCCAGTTCCCTCTACATATCTGGGTTGGAAACCGGATAGATATTTATTCGTGCGGAGTGCGTCTTGAGCAAATAGACCTGACAGCACATCCCTTCCTAGGTCAAACAGCAGCCGATGTTCTACAACTTGGATGCTCACCTTGGTCACGAACACATGGCTTTTGATTACTCCCCCCTGCTTTGTACGTTGACTTCAGTCTAGTAAATCCTCCGCAAAGCGATGCGGTTTAATGGTTGGATATGAAAACTACTGTGTTTTAGAAGTGGCGGGGAATATAATCATTTACACAAAATTTTCCAGTACGTTCTAATGAAGGCTAAATATTTTCATTTTTTTTTGTTATGAAAAATTTCATGGATTCTACAGTTTACATATTTTCCAGAGGTCCTGTTTCTCCAAAGGATTCTGGCGTGAATCGAAGTTATTGGAATTAAGTTTTATTTGAAGACTTGTACATATTTTTAAATGTGAATATTTATCTTGAATTTTTTCGGACTGGGAAAAATCAAATCAAATCTGCTGAATAACGGATTTCGTACATTGGAAGGAAATAAGAAATTAAAACAACTATTTCTTTAATAGGGAGGCTATTTGACTTCGTTAACTTTAAAAACTCCACCACTTTTTTAGTGAAAGGAAAAGCTATATAAGAAGTTTACCGTCTTTCTCTCTCCCTTTTTTTCTTTAAGTGGATGCTACATTTACCTCGAGAGGGTTGGTCTTCGTCAGGCTATCTTGCCCCGGAAATAGCACTGCTACTGCGGCTGCAGTACATGTCATGCATCTATGACCCTAAGGGGTTACGGTGCTTGTAATCGTAAAAATAAAGATTTTCTTTTAAATTAAAATATTTATACATTTTTCTTCTTCTATGTACGTTTTTTTTCTTTCTGTTATCTCCACGTTGGAATTGCGTTACATCAAATTTCGAATAAAGTTGGTTCCTTGGGATCTAAAAATCAAAGGTAGGGCAGTTATCTCTTTAAATTTGTAGCGTCTGAAATTCGAATATGGAGTATTGTTATTATTCTCTGATTTATTCGAACTAGCATTCTCCTCTTGCTGTACAGATCCATATCCCTCGAATTTATGCCTTACCCTAATCGGAATGTCGTAAGTAGACAAAAAAAAAGTGTCGTATATTCAAGTCCCAAGAATGACGTTAGACGTGACACAGAGAACGAGAATATTAACGTAACACCGTGGATAAAATAAAAGATCCTGTTAAAAAATCCCAGATATTTACCGAATGCAATATACGTTTGAAAAAGGTTGAAGAATTTATCGGCTAAAACACTGTCATCAAAAGAACAGAGTTGAGCGTGCTGGGGTTAATAATCCAGGAAGTAAGTATATATAAGACATGTAGATGATGTTGCGCATCCACAAGGTAAGAGGAAGGATGGGTGAGGATGGAACTGAAAAACTAAACAGAGGATTAAATCTGACTTCTTGGCTTCAAACTATGACGTTGCTATTGAGCTGAGCTGTACGCAATATATGCTGTGTGATATCTAATCTCTTATATAACAGTGAATGCTGGACAATCTACTCACAGATGAAGAAAAGACTTGGAGCGTCAAAGATGTGGTCCACCGACAAATGCTAAGAATACCATGGACAGAATATGCGAGCAACGAGAAAGCCTTAAGTAAAATAGGAAAAAAGTACTCAGAAAGAGAAAGTTGGAATTTCTGCGACACACAATGAAGAAAGAAGGCCTTGAGAATTCAACACTCACAAGATTTACTGAAGGTAAGAGAAGCAACGGAAAACAGTGAAACCTTCTTAACGAGTTTGTGTAAACAGATGGCAGAACAGGGACAAATAACGATGTAATGGCTCGAAATTTATTTTGATCAACAAACGAAAGGAAGTTGTGGAGAGAAGAGACATGGCAGAAGAAAGAGTAATCACGGTTTGCGTCCAGTTTTTCACCATGAGTCAGAATGTCATTCCCTCCTTTTCCAAGACTGTCCGACTCAAAAGGTACATTCCAAATGATATGCTTATATTATTGAAAATCTTCATTCTTTTCTATTGTCGGAGTTAGCTCCTCCTCATTTCCTTAATCCTTCAACAGGGGTCTCTCTCTCCTGGCTATAAATACTGGCTGACCATTCGCCTCTTCCTCTTTTCCGACTCAGGCCTTGGGCCGCTACCTCGCGCGGAGGCGAGGTAAAAAAAACTCTCTCTTTTTCACCTGGGCCAATATATGACCTCTCACGGATACAGCGTTTCCCAAATGCTGGGAACACGCTAAGAACAATACACGTATGTACGGACACTCAACACAACACACACACATAACTTCTCCATACAAACACTATGTAACTTTTCATGTCTTTATGTATTAATATATTTGTTTACCCATAATATATATTTGTTTACCCATGTATATCGGTCTTGTTTGTTTTCTTTGTCTTCTTTGGACTTAATTATAGTCCAACATTCCTATGTAGCTGGACCGGCTAGCAGGAAATCTTAACCCAGAGATATCTCTTCACATCACCCCACAACGGTCCGCTACACTATATTAGTAAATATACATTTACATGGATTATTTTTATAGGGAGTTTTGCAAATTCAATAGAAAATGTTGGTGGATTTTTAGACTTGAATACACGTTCAGTAATTAGTTCTAATTCATAAGTAATTATTAAACGAATAAACTGAAGCAGACTTCAATAAAAATAGAAGTTCAACAGAATGCCAGGGTATTGTAATTTAATAAACAAAAAAATTCTGTAAATAAAAAAACAAAAAAAAGTATTTTTTTCTTCTCCCGATTGAAACTCTGACTCCTCCAACCTTCGGCTGAGAACCTTTGACTTAGAGTAACCTTTGGTAATGAGCATATTGTATATTCTGTGTCGAAAATGATTGTATCTTCCGACTTAAATTATCTATTATCAGACTAGTTTACTTCACATAAAATTTCAAAACAGGTCGTAATTTTAAGGACATTTCGGCGTCACTAATGTTTACAGTCTAAATTTCATTTTCATAAGGCACACCTTAACAATCTTAAATGTTTGTAACGACAAAAAAAGAAAAACAAAGAAGTAATTTGTAAATAACTCTTATTTTAAGTTCAGAACTTAAAACAGTTGTCTGTCCTCGTTCACAAGGTAATCCATCATCGTACGACAGTTTGATAACTTAGTTGATGTTAAACCACATTATAACAGACTAGTCAATTTTTTTCTGTCCTTAAGCAATTGCTCAATTGGATGAAACCTGATGAGTTCTAGCCACTGAATAATAAAGCTGTGGAATCAACTCAGATGTATAAGGTGTGTATTACTTAAGGACATTACTTAAGACTTAACGCAATATTAAATCTTGCGAGAAAAAGATTAACTTAATATTTCAATAAGTCAATTAAAGGCATAAAAATCTTCTTTATGAGGGAGAATACATTTTGATTTAATCTACTTTATTTTCAGTCATAATTTAATTTAAGCTTCGTATTATTACCCGTCACTATTATTAGGTTATGGACATATCAAGTTTCCTTTCAAATTTAAATCATAATTCTACTACTGAAATTAAATTTAAGGACCATTAATTAAAACATTATTGGCTACAGAAAAAAATGTAATAACCAATAATTGAAATGTTGTAGGCTACAGATAAAAACAATTTAATAGCAATAAATTGAACATTTTATAGGTTAGAAAAAATATAGATAGAATGAAACTCCAGCTTGCAGTTCTTAATTTGGCAAAACCCAAGACTCGCTGTTTCACGTTCGTGGAATATGTCCTCGCCTGGGACATATATGAATCTGGCACATTTTAATCTGGAGTCCTAAACATGACTTCTCCAGACACAGGAGTATTTCTATATTATATGTAGGTCCCTTCCTTTTTTTCTCTTTACACTTTGTTTTGCTGTGTAGAAATATGTGATATATTATTCTCTGCGTGAAAGATGCGTATATATGTATATATAGTTTTGTGTTTGTCTTAGTATAAAATTTTCTCTGAGAATAATGCATGTTTGTAATTACTTTTTCCTTTCGGTCATTCCGTCCCGTCTGTGAAGTACAGTTTTATATCACGGATATAATAATCCCCATGACGAAAGAAATGCAAATAGGAAAATAAACTTTTCTACCTTTCTACCATTTGTTCCAAAGACTTTTATGTTGCAGATATCCTTAATCTGTAAATTTTCCAATTGACAGACGTTTAGGGATATGCAGTTGTTTATCTTATAGGATGAAATTCCATGTTTTACCAGAAGAATTTGCATTGACCACAGAAAAAAAAAACATTAATTCAGCTGTACGTTTACTTAACTTATACTAATATTAGGCTCACTTAGACTTGCACTAGCAAGTAGTAAAGCATATTAAAAAATTGATAGGAATAGTATCAACTAAAATCGTCTTATTTGGGGACACAACGAAAACAGAAGGAATGAAAAGTTGGTTGTTGGTAATTTACCATTAGTTGTGTGCCAGCAAATATTTCAGTTCAAAGGTCATACCGAAATTTTACGTGCTTACCTGCGCTCAAAACTTATTGATGTCAAATAAATTCAAAGACCCCCCCACGATAGCCTATTAATCAAAACCAACCAATTAATACTAGTCCCAAAATGAAGGTGGCGTGCGCGGTCGCCTTCTCTATTATTTTATTACTTCTAGTTTATAACCAAGCTGTGACAATCTGTGTGGAGGTAATTCTTTGCATCCTATTTCCAGTTTGGGCGTATTAAAAATCAAATAAAAAATATAATGAATTTTATTTTATGTCGCATGTCTCCAGGAAGTGTCGAACTATTCTTGTCAACATCTGAGAATGCTTAAAATGTAGTGTTTTTGTAAATCTCATTTAAGTTAACCTGGACTGGTACGACAAACTGCTTTTACTTAATGGGTGAGTTCATTGTGATATCACATATTTGTATCTTCATATCAGGGCGGAAGGGTTCTTGGCATTCATTGATTCTTTAATTTTCACATTAATTGTAATAAGGGCTTTCTATGTTCCCTATCTCCACTTTCTTAATCAACTTTCCAAATTTTGAAAATTATCCACATTCCTTGGGAGTAATCAGAGGGATTGCTTTTCCTTTAACTCCAACCTACTTCACTTCACATTTGTCACCGCTACTCTGCACAGGCGGGGCTAAACTGCCCACTTCTCAGGGCGCATCACTGCGCATCATTTGTGACAAAATCCGTAGGAGAAAGGAAGTGGTTTATTCTACTCATTAATTTAAATTCTCTGACTCTTTTCGCACAAACCAGAACACCTTCTTACATGAGATGATTGATCTTCATAATCTCAACCCTAAGAAAAAGTGGTTTCGTTTTCGTCAATGAAAATATTATCTTCATTTACTTCTCTTTTTGTTAATTATATATTTTCTTAATTTCCCCAGAAAGAGATAAACTTATTTCACAATCTGTTTTCGTCAATAAAAATATATTTGCCTAATTTCTCAACAAATAGACTTTGGGCCGGTCGCCGTCTCAACGGAAACACAGGTCAGATAACCTGCCTGTTATGACGGATCGGTTTTCATAATCTTAACCTTCGCAGCAGGTTCATTCTCTGTTTCCATTTCTCAATTCGTTTCCGCTAATAAAAATGTAATTTTCATCTGCTTTTCTGTTTGCCAGTGACACGTGTTTTCCTAATTTTCCAAGAAAAAATAAAATTGTTTCCCAAATCTGTTTCCATCCGAATACCAGACTCTCGATAGATAAAAAAATAAACTTTAGGAAAGAAGAAATCCAGATGGTTCCATTCCCACCAAGGAAAATGACTCCACACTCTCTCTATATTCCAGCCTATATTTCATTTTGGGCTTATGCCTTTTGTTTTCTTACTTAGAATTAAGGTTTAACCTCCTCGCTGTTACAGTGTTACATTACCCCAAGATAATAGAAAAAGGGAATTACTGTGGAGTTTATCGCAGGATTGATACAGGTAGCTATATACTGTTTTATTTTGCTAAAACTAGACAACTTTCGGAACAAAATTACAGGCAGCACTAACGGAATTAAAACATCTCTAGAATATCCCGCTTGGTGAATGAGTGGACATCTTCGCTTCATATGACATTGAAACCAAATTGTTCTAATCGAGTTTGTGCCGTTTCCAAGCTCGTAATAGTATTACCAAGACTGACGGCTAGCCGATATAATATATAAATTAATTCAGTTCGAGGTTAGAAAACAAATGATACTTCATGAAAATAGATTTTGATTCTGTTGATCATCAAATAAGTGTTCCCCCCGAGGATGTAGTTAAAACATCTATAACAACATCTTTCCTCTTGTTTGAATTTCATAATATGCCATTTGGTCTTAAAATTGCTGCAGCTATATTTCAGCGATTCTTGGACAAGATATTCTTCGATGTCGATTGCTCATCTATTTAGACAACATATTAATTTATAGTGATAATGAAAAACAAACATACGACTTGGAGTGAAATGATTAAAAAATAGTTAGTATACCATTGGAGATATATTACCTCCCACAATTGTTCCACATTCGACTGGGAACTCCTAGCGGATTATCTGGCAGATATTCATTTTCGCCGTCTTAACTTATGCCGCCTTATAGTATTATTCACCAGCCCACAAGACTTTCATAGCCTGGCCCCTTTCAAAATCAGCAACATTTAAACAAAAAAAAATAATTCTACCTCAAGCAAGGCGGGAATTCCACTAGTACGCTGGGGGTTACAGCGAGTGAAAATGAGAGAAAAGATTGAATATAGTGAGGATTGAGGAAAGGACAAAAGATGAATGGGATTCAAGAAGATAGAAGATGACGATTGACGTTGCATTTAAATTTATGAAGATTGTAGTTATCAGAGAAGCAAATAAACTGAAGGGATTTCCACGGGCGGGAAGTTCGAGAAAAGAGACTGTTGGAGTAGAAGTGGTGATTGCATTTAGCGATTTCAACAGTAAACGGGTGGGACCTAGATGCTAATCTAGTAGCACGCTTAAATTCATGTAGTCGTGGCACCAGAGCAGTTGCCATGAAAATCTTTGTAGAAAAGGGACAGAGGGAAGACACGCCACGTCGGTGAGAAAGTGACTGAAGTTGAGATGCCAGTTCAGGATCGATTATATTGCAGATTATTTTTTAGACCCAGCCCGACCCTATATAAAATTTATATAACCGTTTCAGAAGAAGAAATATTTCGATCATCCCAGCAAAAGAAAAAGAAAGAAAATAAAGAGAGAATGGAAATTGAAGTTTTCTGATTTATTCTGAAAATCAATGACTAATTATTTTAAACGAATTATACAGCTCAGCTCAATACAATTGCTATAGAAAAAGAAATTTAGTCTTCTGTTAAATTACCAGTTTCAGCAAGAAGTGGTGAGCTGAAGCCTCCCAGCTCCCTTATAGTGTCATGGATGCTGTAGATGCGCCGTCCAGTCGTGTAGGTGACTTCCCTCAATATTGAAATCAAGTTTATCCAGTTTCTAGCGAACAATGACTAAATGACTTAGGAAACGTTATTCAAAGTTTGCATACTTTTAAACTTAAGAGCTGCCATCAAAGTGTCATATTTTTTTTGTTGCAATGATGGATTACCTCGAGGATGAATAACATTTGAAACTTTTTACAGCAACGAAACTTATTTTGAAATGACTTTTCTTTGTCGCTACGAAGAGCTGAATGTTTATGTTTTCATACAAATAAGCTATAGTATATTTTTCTTAAGAAAACTATCATAGCGTTAGGAAACAAAGGAATTTAATGATTGGCATACCAACTTGTATATGATAGTGGTGTAATAGTTAAAGATTAGAAAAGGAAAGTCGCAAGTCGTGTTCGAATTCCGGTCGCGGTCTTTATAAATTCAATATGAAGTAAGTACGAAAATTTAACTATATGGGAGGTGTTTTTGCAAAAGACGGAAATGTGGCACAGAAAATCCAAAGAATTATTCGAATAGCAAACGATGTCTACGCAAAGCTAAGCAAGGTATAAAAAACAGTAAATATTCACTAAACGTAAAGAAAAAAATTGCTAAACTGTTATATATTATCGGTCCACATATATGACAGTGAATGCTGGACAATTTCCTCACAGATGAAGCAAGAGACAGTAGAAATATGCTTCTACAGAAGGATACTGAGAATAACGAGGAAGTTTTAGGGAAAATGGAAACAAAAAAGACACATACTTAGAATCAGAAAGAGACAATTGAAATTTCTAGGACACGTAATGAGGAAAGGGTGATTGTAGAATTTGATACACACAGGACATATTGAAGGCAAGTAACCTACCTAAATTTTCCCCGTATTCGTATTAAGAGTTTCGGAGACCGTATCTTCACGGACTTATTTTTTTTCTTCTATGTGCGTTTCCCCTCAGGTACTAGGCGATCATGGCTCTCCACAATTTCCTATCTTTTTTAGCTCTTAGCAATATTCGTCTTTTTCACTATCCTTCTTTCTCTCTGTTCTGCCATCCGTTTACACAAGCTCGTTAGGTAGGTTACTTGCCTTCAATATGTCCTGTGTGTATCAAATTCTACAATCACCCTTTCCTTATTATGGGTCCTGGAAATTTCAATTGTCTCTTTCTGATTCTAAGAAGTAGAAGCACATTTCTGTTGCCTCTTCCTTCATCTGTGCACTGTCATAATACTGAAAAACAATTTTCTTACATTTAATTCATTGATGCATTTAATTAATAGCTTATTGAATATTCATACTACATTTAGCAATATATATATATATATATATATATATATATATATATATATATATATATATGTATGTATGTAGTGTGCATAATTAAATAATATAGGGAAAATATAGATTCTAAATTATGAGGCTTAATAGTAGAATAAGCGACTATAAAAAGGAGAAGTTAAAGATGTGATCTTAATTTACGGATCGATGATAGTTATTTATGTGCTTGCCTTCGCACAAAGGTTAAGATGACATAATGAGGAATGGTCGCTTCTCTTTGCCGCTTCATTAAGTATCCGGCGCCTTCTGCTATACTCAACCTTTACATGAGCTAGATCAAGCCGAAAATGGAGTACTGCTGCCATATCTAAATATGAGCTGCCGACTTTTCACTTTCTAGTCTCGATAGAGTCCAAAAGAGTTTCCGCGTCTCTGTAGGTGATGAATTATTTTCCACCCCACAACGCCTTTCCCACAGACGAAACGTCGCAAGACTCTCGCTGATTTATCACTATTTACATGGAAAGTGTTAAGACGAGTAACAGCGGACAACCCTTAATCTCTTCGTGGAGGCACGGTGGAGTAATGGATAGCGGCTCGGATTGAGCCGAATTCGAAATCTAGTCAGGTCCATTACATTCACTTACGTACTAATGCCCTTGCGAAAGATATGAATCCTTTTCTTCTTCCCCCAGCTATGGGTAAATGGCAGGACAGACCGGATTCTAAAACCTTGGATGGCAACTGGTCTACCGCAGAAAGAAATGGCAACCTACTGCCTCGCCAGTCATGTATCGTGTATCACGCATGGCTCATAACTGACTGACTGATTTAATTGGTGAAATCAATCAGTCCACTCGAGAATCTTCTTCCCACGAACCGCGGCTTGTGAAACGACTTCCAAGAAGATGCTTCCCTGATCACTACAATCTTAACCTGTTCGTCTAGATTTAACCGTTATCTTCCTCACATATCCTCCTAAACTGTGCCTCTTATTATGTAAGCTCGAGTGACTTTTGGACCTTGTACAAGGTGAACATTATTCTAAAATAAAACAACACATGCATCCAGGTGGCTATTGCCCAACCTTCGTGGTTTGTGGCACAAACGTATCAAGGCGACCAATGATTTTCTTATTTTGTGTAATGATGAATTCATGCCCCGGATTTAGAATTTCCAGAATCTAGACACGTCTACTTCAAACTAGAGAAACGTTTAATCGGTCAAGTATCTGTAAATATCCGCCTTCTTAAGTGATGAGACAACCAAACAGATAAGATTGTTGGAGAAGTGAGACAGCAATCAGTAGAAAGAAATGCACAGAGTGCGATAGATATGTAAATAGATTGATAGACAGCAAGGTGGGTAGACGAACAAACAGATAAATAGTGAAAATAGTAACAAAATATTTAAAATGATTGGCAAATAAAAAAGTGCACAAAAGTGCATCGCAAATGACGTAGTGCGAGACGCTATCAAAAAAAAAAAAGAAAAAAAAGAACGGGCCCACTGGATGACCTCATAACCACCTTCAAGAAGAGAAATGTAAAATGGTATGGACACAGGGCAAGAGCTAACAAAATTTCCACTGTCATCCTATGAGGAAAAAAAAGTCAGACAGACGGGGGAAAATGGTCCGATAATGTCACTGAGTGGACTGGAAGATCACTCACATAAAATGAGACATTGGAACGCAATCGTGACATTTGGCGAGAGCTGGTCAGGTTCTCAGCTGTGCAGCAACCCTACGACCACACCAGGTCATGGAACTGATGATGATGATGATGATGATGATGATGATGATGATGTCTAACTAACCGCCAAGATAAATTAATATAGAAAGGCGACCACATTTTAAAGATTATAAATGACCGTAAGTATATAAAAGAAAAGGTAGAGCAATATGAAGAGAGATGAATTCAGGTCGCGTCTGGCCTGTTGCAAGGTATCAATCTACTCGCATGTCGGCAAAAAGTACTCATAAAACATTACAGTTTCGTATATGTTTGGTTAACTTGTTTACTTATACGGGAATAATGCATACGAATGGACCAACATAATTCGGCCTTGTTGGTAACTGGCAATAAACAGTAAATGGAAAAGGAAAAAACAATATATACTGAAGTCTGAAGAACGAAAATGTAATTAAAAATAAGTCGTCAGAAAAAGTGGCTGAATGACAACAAATTTTGCATATCATTCTCCTATTCTATGTATGGATGTTTATTGTTTACAAACAGTTGTTTGCCAAAACGTCTTCTGCGTTTAACAGAGTCAACTGAATTCGTCAACTGACCTCCTAAATTTGAGGTAATAGAAAATGTTATTATGTGTGGGGTTGCATCAGTTTGTCGTTTTCTTTTTATTAACATTCACTCAATACAAGGCTCAAGAGACACTCAAGGTGGATGGTTTCTGAATGAAGTGTTTGAAAATAAATGTCAAATTAGGAAGTGGAAAGTGAAGATTTTGAAGGTATAGATAAGGTGTGACTTGAAGAGGTTAAGATTGTAGTGTTCAGAAAATAAACCACGTGTAAGTCTGTTCTACAAAGAAGCAGTTCTTGAGAAATGCTGGGTGCAACTTCTTCTTTACTATTGGAATACTAAGAGGCGCGGGGTAATTCAGCTCCGCAGATGCATGATGGCGAGTTTTAGCCGTAAAGATCTGAACTGATGGAACTAAATAATGAAGCTCATCTGATCATTAGCCTTATAGCAACAAAAGACAGGAAGTTATGGAGAGTCGTGATCACTTCTGTCCTGCGGAAAATGTCACATAAAAAAGAAGAATGTACGCGAATATTTAAAGGCTCTTATTTTATTCTGGCGATGGAAATGAACCTTAAAATGTTCAGCTTTTCTTCGTGTTTTATACGATCGAGCTGCAATTACACTTGTATATGTGATCCTCCGTTAAAAAATTCTTCTTTTTCTTCTTCATGTTCCGTGTCTCCTCAGGACGTAGGCGATACTAGCTCTCTACAATTTCCTGTCCTTTGTAGCTCTTAATAAATTTTGTGTTTTTGTTAATTCTCCTAATCCCTCTTCCGCCATCCATTTAGTCAAGCCCATCAAGTATGTTATGCGATGTTTCTCTCTGTCTTCAATCGGCCCTGTGAATATGAGATTTTCCAAGCCCGCTTTCCTCATTATGTGTCCTAACATTTTCTGTTCTCTCTTTCTGATGTTAAGTATAAGTGTCCTTTTTGTTTCCATTTTCTCTAGAACTTCGTCGTTGCTCACATATTCGGTCTCAAGTCTCTTCTTCATCTTTGGGGAGATTGTCCAGCATTCACTGCCATATAGGACAGATATCACGTAACAGTTCAATACACTTTCATTTATTTCTAACGAAGTTTTCCTGTTTCTTAGTGCTCTGCTTAGCTTCTGGAATGTATCTATCTTTTGGGAAGCTATCCCAATGCGCCTTCGAAAGCAGTAAAATAGAAATAATTAGTACCTTGCTTAGTGGCTGAGATAACTATGTACTGATACCGACACTATAAATCAGGGATCGAACTTAGATAAAAGCAACGATTTTAAATGTTAATTTTCAAGGCCAGCAAATCTACCTGACTTTGAAGAATACCGAAACACAATGTTTCTAGAAGCATACATTTAATCCTAAGACGCATTAAATTAATTCATTGATTAAATTTTTTACGGCTTATCAACCTTTTGCAGGTCATCTAAAGCCAGAGGATATTTTTAGATTGTAAGAATATGGGGAGGATAATAATGATTAACTAATACAAATTCTATTAATTAACCCATAACAGGGGGAGAAGAATTGGAGTCATTAATTTCTCAAGGATATTTGCATGTAAGTGAATATAACGAACTCCGCTAGAATTGGAAATCAGCACTCCCAAGCGGTCACTCATCTAGGGACTGACCAGGCTCGACGCTGCTTAACTTCAGTGATCGTACGAAAACCAGTGACATTAAATTAAGTTCATTGAATATCGCTACTATAAATTGTACTGATATTGTAATCGCTAATCATTACGACCCAGTAGCAGAAGATAAAACTGATAGTAGAAAAGTGAAGTTATTTAGAACATCCACTCCTTATGAATACAATACGAGGTCTTTTTAATCTAAGGGCCTTTGCGACCAAAATTTAAAAAATAGTTCAGTTAATGGCTATCGATGTTTATGTGTTATATATTTAAATAAATCCAACAACTTTCGTTCATATTATTGAGGACTCAATGTGAGTCCAAGTGAAAAAAATGAGTTACACAAAACAATATAAAACAAACGATAACTAATTACATGTATTGTCAAAGAGGAATTACATGGATATACAATTACGATAAAAGAAGAAAACATTAAACTAGTAAAGGAAAACATATAAAATAGCTATAAGAGAATGTGTATTTTTTATGTGTGTGAAATTTGTGTACGTGATAGACATGTATGTATATGTGAGTGTGCAAGAAATAAACGTGTGCGACAGACACGTGTGTGCGAGAGTTCAACAGTCAAAAGAAGAAAGAAAAAAGTACTCGAGCCTAGCAACTGCGTTCCAACTATACGTCCAACTACATCTGAAAGCCTGTGCGGAAAAAGTGTAAAAAAGACTAGGGAGAGAAATGCATATTTTTTTTGGCAAAGTCAAATGGGATATTTAAGTTAACATTTATGTTATGAAGGTGAAATAAAGCCTATGTTCCTTGAAAAATAGAGAATTGAAACTGCTCGGGATGTTTTTTTTTAGTTTTAATAGTTCGGGCCGAATTTTATCAGCCCGATCAGCAGATTTTTACAAATAAAGAATGAACGTTTTGTTCTGCTGAGATATGCCTGTTGGTTTTGACAGTTGGGTTACTCTGGCTTAGCTTACCAGAGGATCAGATATAAAAAGAAAAGAATAAGAAATCTTTAAAAATTAACGTCTAATTTAGAACCGCCTACTTGTAACATCGCATTTAACCTCCCTACTTTTCATTTTGTAGCGCCTTGCTTATGTAAATAAAATGTAAATAGTTGTCCGTATGAACAGGTTTGAGCGCGATGACGACCCCTGAGGGAAGAACAAGCAAAATTGCATAAAAGCAAATTTTATCATCAAAATCTTTGCGCAATTACTAAGAAGCAAGATAGGATAAAATTCTGTCATAAAAACATATTTTTGTAGACTCTATGAACACGGAGATATTTGTAAAAAGTAATGATATGAAAAATTGTTTACACGTAAGAGATAAGAGTTTGCCACGTGAGGACTTTAGAACTTCATGTTGAAGACCGAATAGTAGTCTTATGCAGAGATAATCGAACTAAGGATGAAGGTTTCATTGTATGGGACCAATGTTGGAATTTATTCCTCTTCTTAGTGTTGTTTTTATATGATAAACTTATTTTTCTAAAATTATAAGTCATAGAAACTCACAGACCATTCTCTGATATGTCATTAACTGGAGCCAAACAACTACTCAGAAATGAAGATGGTCAGCATTGACTACTTACCAGTTACAGCTCTTAATCGATTCGAGAGAGATTTTCAAATGATGTGTCTTACTATCGTAAATCCGGTTTTAATGCCTGACAATAAAAGAAGTTCCTATTTTTTATAACTGAAGTCATCAGGAGATATCCTTAATTTGATTCATTAACACCTTCCCACAATTCCGAAAAAAAGTATGTTTATGACATCTGCTTAAGTTATTTTAGGCTGACACACCTGTATGTTTTTTTGGGTCTCACTGCACCTCTTTATTTCGGAAGTCCTCAAAATAACACACTTGCTCATTCAAAAATCCATGCATTGTTTAGTCATTCCACAGCATCCGTATGGGATTGGTTTCAGGTCACCCAGCGGATACCAAATCTGCGGATACTGAAATGCATTAAAGAAAATGCAGTAGTATTTGCATAGAAAAATCGGGCACTCTTCTCAGATGAAATATAATGTCCAATAAAATGTAAGTACGACGTACATAGTTGTTGTAGATATGAAGAAATTTTAGGCGGGAAGATGATCCCTGAGGGAAGAACAAAATTATATAGTAAGTAAATTTTATCTTCAAAATATTTGTCCTATTTGTCAGAAGAAAGATTGGAGAAAATTCTGAACTAAAAGTCGATTCGACAGAATCGGAGATATTTGCGAAAAGTTGTATAAAAACTCGTTTACATGTAAAAAAAAACAAAAATCGTATTAATTTGCATTAAAGATATTTAGCCGAAAAATATAGATTTTAAAAATCCATAAAAATCAATAAGTTGGAGTTTAATTAGATTTCTGTACATATTTAATAAAGAACGAAACTTTTATAAAAAGCGTTTCCATGCAACTTTTGGAAGGAATATCAATAAAATAGCGAACGAACGACTCGCAAGACAATGGGGATTTATAAATTAGCAGATGGCTCGATCAGTATAATCCTACACATCTCTACATTCACGTGAATGCAGTGTAAGGCTTGGTGAGCGGTAAATTTAAGTTTTGGACTGTGGAACTTATCTGTAAACTTTTCTGGTACTTTCGATCTTTTTCGATGAATACGCGGATGCGAAAACCGTGGATAGAAAGGGACGAATTTATATTCTTAACAATATTTGGGTATTTATATGATACAAATTCATGTATCAGCCCACTTTCCAAAATATCTAACCAAATGATTGAACATCAGTTTTTTTAAAAAGCTTATTAGTCGGGTAATTTTTCAGTGCACCCACGTCGCTACTGAATGTGACATAAGGTTAGTTTGAAGTTGGTTTAACGGCAAACCGTGGAAATTTGCTCAAGACCCCTCGGCACTTCCCATTTTTAGGGTCGTCTCAGGAACCGGGTAATAAACCCAGCTCCCTCTCGCAGAGAGGTACTGCTTGTGGAGAAGGTCAACTAGGGGCTTGGGCTATATGTTATTTGAGCCTCCCTGAACCAAAAGGCTGGGAAGCGATTAAATGATTTTTTATGCATTGCTTAGATGTGGCACAAGGCCGAAAGCGTGGAGTACTTAGTGAGGATCGACCTCGCTTCTCAGTTGTAATTGAGCTAGCTAAACATTACATCACGTTGATGTGCCCAAAGAGCTTTTTGGTCAGGTCGAGAACATTTCGCCATCGTGTATTTTTAAGACTTAGAACTTTATACCAAATTAAATAGGATTATATAGCAAACTAGTTCTGCATGACATTTTGTTCGTTCGTGTAGAATAGGGGTTCCCCAAATTTTTAGATCATGGAATCTTTGATTTTTCATCGACCCCCAGGCATGTACAAAACTATATAAATAACATATTTTATTTAAGGATAGAACTTCCTTTGCCTGTTTCTCGATAAGATTAATTTTAGTTTTACGTTTGGGCTTTCGTCTTCCAATTTCTATTTCGCTTTTCAAACGACACGTGTTTGATTCAATAATAATAGAAACAAACTTAAATAATATAGTTAATAAACATATTAAAAATAAATGAATATATCTTCAGTAATGGGAAGTATTATTTGATGAACAGTAGCAAGGGTATTGATATTTAATTGGAAATTGGTGAGATTTTGTCGTAAATTACCACACTTCCAGGTTCTGTCTCTACTTAATCAGAATTGCATTTTCATTATTAAAACCAGCTTCAATCAAGTATGAATTTGCAAATGCAAGTAAAATGTATTGTATTTTATTGCATTATTTTATGTATTTTTATTTACTTTATTTCATGTGATTCTTGAACTGTGATTTCATTGTGAGTTCTTGAATTGTACGTGTGTCAGTTTTTGTTTCAAAAGGTTTAACCAGTCCCTCGGCCCCCTTCTGACTCTAGGTATTTATTGACACTCATTTGATTTCCAGACATTTATTGATTCCCTGGATAATCACATTAAACCGAGGGCTCGATCTCGACAATTTGAATTTAAGGTTAGATAAACAAAAGCGCGCAGGATCAGTTACAGTTATCTACAAATTTATTACTAAATGTTCTATATGCATTTGTCGAATGATAGATAGTCATAACATTCTTATTTGTACTTACTGAGTTTTCGTATCAATACTAACAAGTGACCTTCATTACAGATAAAGCTGCGGAAAGTTTCTTCAGCAGCGGTGGCGCGTCTTACCCACGACCGGAGGCCCCGCGCTTTTTTCCCCCGTTGTCGCCTCTGCCATTTTTTTCAGCACTATTATATGGCCATCCGCCATTTTTTAAATTATTTTTAAACTGACGTTACATTGTCAGTCATCAATTGATAATATATACATCTTATACACTATACCTGCATGGCCGGTGCGGTGCGTACTATATCGGAACTCTCGACGAGGTTGGAGCCCCAAAGGGGCTAGTTTCAGCATCGTCTTTTTGCTTTTTGTACTTTTTTTTTCTAAGTTATATTTGCAATCATCAACTATAATAGTGGGACAGAAGAAAACAGTACACAACCTACTTAACGAGCTTTCGTAAATGAATGGCAGAACAGGTTTTAGGAGAGATAGCAAAAAAAAAAAAAGAAAATTAACTAAGAGCTACAAAGGAAAGGAAATTGTGACCATGATCATCAACGTCCTGAGGGGCACGGCATAAAGAAGATGTAGAAGAAGGGGGTATTGCTCTCCCAGCAGAGCACATAGTAAAATTTAAAGGAAATTAAAAAATATTGAATATCATTGTTTGGTCTGCAACAATCCCGAATCATACAAGCACGAACCAAACTCTTTGTAAAAGAAAGAGTAAAATAAATGTTACAGGATTTGAAAGAATAAAATAAATTCTACAGTACAATGCAAAGTCAAACAAAATAACCCAAACAATGAAAGCAGTTTATCTTGCCTTCGTTTCTGTGTCTGGTCGGTTGATGTGTAGCTGTTGTAAGTGACCTCATCTGCTCTGGTTGGAAGTTTCCCAGCCCAGCTACGTAGCCTACGTTGGCGCCAGTTTTTTACCGATCGTCACAGCCATACCTTCGTTCGTGGATTATTTACCAGGTGTTTACTACTTGACAAATTTGATTCTGTATGTACCAAAAATTATTTTTACGTGAAATCTTAATTTCATTACTTAAAAATCCGTGTGAGCATTACAGGATAAGCGTCATTAATTGTATCTGTATGTTTATATAAAACTACCTTCATGGTATATGTATAAGCTATGTTATGAAATGTAAAGGGATATCGTGTTTATGCTTGGGTTCCATTCCCATGTTGTCCTATTTTATAGATTCTATATACAAATTAAATAGCCTGTATACCAAAATCCGAAGAAAATCTGAAAGTACTATAATACACCGATTGAAGCTGCAAAATACTTAAAAAAGAAATCAAAAGCAAATGCAACCGACCAGATACAGAAACGAAGGCAAGATAAACTGCTTCACTGTCAATACTCTGCCCGTATCAAACAAGCTGATCTAGACAAACCCCGTACCCATCAGTGGCTATGTAGTGCAGGGTTAAAAGCTGAAACAGAAGGTTTTATTTTTGCTGCACAGGACCAATGCTTGCTAACTAGAAATTACCAAGCACGCATACTGAAAAATTGTGTTAGCCTAAAATGCAGATTCTGTTATAAATATCCACAAACAATTGACTATCTTGTATCAGGCTAGGCAGTTTGAGCACCTACTGAATATAAAACTCGCTATAAGAGAGTGGTTCAATATTTGCGTTAGAAAATCTGCAACTTTTACATGACGGAAACTGCAAGAGACTGGTATGAACATTTCCTAGACCCGGTTACAGAAATAGGATATGTAACAATTTTATGGGACTTTACGATACACGCAGAACAATCAAAGCTAATCACCCAGACATCAAAGACCACAAAACAGAATGTGCTTTCTTATTGACATGGCAATGGCTGCAGATTGTAATGTATTTTTGAAAATCTTCAAAAAAACTATGAAAATACAAGGGTTTTGAAGTGGAAATCTCGAAAATGTGGCACATGGGGACATCAGTAATTTCAGTTGGAGTTGGAACCATCGGATTGATTGGTAAAGGTTCCGATAGACTCATTGAAGCCCATGTCTTAAAGAAATACAAAATAATATACTCACAAGTACAGCTCACACATTACGAAGAGCTTTATTTTTTAAAATGTGTGTCTCAGCTCAATTTCCTTTGGTGACCGCATGTCACTGAATTTCCCACAGCTATCTTGAAAATCAGCACATAAAATTCTGCTTTTCAGAGATCAAACACCGACTTGATATTTTCTAAACCTTGTTTAGTCTGTCACAAGACCACTCGCGTAGAGCATTCAATGTGGATCTAAGTCATTACATTAGTATTAATTTGCCTGTCAAGCAGTGTTGCTTTATTTTTTAAGCTTAATTAAGTATGGCACAAGGCAATAATTGTAAGGCAATCAAATCGTACTCATTATACAGTAATAATTATTAAGGAAGCTAAATTTAATTTTTTTTTGACACAAAGATAAACATATGAGGTGTCCAATGAGGGTCGAACGCACTACAGTAGTATTAGCTTAAAAGATTGGCTTGTCCCACAGCAATGAGCCTAGTATTACTTTTTTATTAGTTAAAATAAATAACTTTCTTTTTTCAGTATATAAATCTCGCTCTGTGTCTGGCTATCCGTTTGCCTGAAACTAACGGTTATCATTTTTTATTAAATTTTAAGTTATGACAAACGAGGATATTTGATCCGGAATATTTTAGAATTTAAACTTTTTCAAATGTTGAAACTTTTAAAAAAAGTTTTCATTAATTGCCTCAAAATAAGAAAAAAATCAGTTATATAAAGACAAAATTGCAAAATATATGCTGCGCTGAGCAGTTGACAATTCTAAGAGAACAGTGTTAATAATTTTTTAATGAATGATATTTTGATTTGAAGGAAAATAATGATAAAAAGACAATATGTTCATATCATAAGCTACAGATCGTAGATTCACAGCGGAATTTATTATTTTGGACAGACCGCTTAGAAAGTTTTTGTTTGACTTAAGTCAATCTAGCAATGCCGCCAAGACAAAATAAAAGTGAAAGTAGAAACACAACAGACTTGGCTAATCTCTTTATTGATAATATAATAATTGCATTTAGAGCAATTTTGAAATACCAGAATTAAATATATTTTTTCAAATCATGCGTTATCTAATTAGACCACATTCTAAATCAAGATAAGAGTAGTCTACTTTTTGAACCATTTGTTATGAAATGAATTCAATGCTTTAACACTTTAACCATTAAAGAGATGAGCTTAATATAAAATGTTTAGTCTCTTCTGTTGGGATTTGGTCCCACAACAATATGATTTCTGAATTAGCAACAAACTCTTGGGAATGGTATGTGTTATGGAAATTTACCCACGCACGCATGGACTCTCCAAGCTATAAATAGGAGCAGGTACTGCATCTTAGAGAGGGAAGTTTCCAGAAGTCAGCTCTGACAGTCGAACCGAACATTCTTGCTGTAACACTCTCGTTTGTATATGTTTGTACTACTGTTTCTGTTAATATATTTGTTTAAATTCCTCTTTTGTGTCTTTATTTCTGGCTCTAACAAGGCCACAGCAGTATAAATAAAACTATTTATCCACCCCCAGCTATGGGTAACTAGTTGGACAGACTGGGTTCTATAGCTTTGGGTGAAAGAAAACTCTGAATTTAAAACTGTATGTAGCCCTAACGAAGCGGAAAGGATCGTTCGCATTGATTTGATCCCAACTACGTTCGACTCTTTAATATCTAAACAAATAAAGAACAATCTAGAAAATGTCATTAGTGACTAGTTCAGCATGAATATTAGAGTGGATAGTCGTATAAACGGACACTTACCTGAGAATGGACTAAATTCCGAAATAACACCTGACGAACCAACCAATCGTAACGTAAAGTATATTTTTCTTTCTGAAGAAGTTTTTTTTGCTTTTGCTTTTGCGAGTGAAATTCCTTTAATCAGTAAATGAACAAAGGCTGTCTGTGTGAAGTCATAGATGTTGACGAAGTATTTGCCTGTGGCATTCATATATTGACACAAGTCTCCGTGTATGCGACGAGACAACAAGTGTGCTTGGCTTGTAAGTCGTTGGTAGCAAGTTGGACGACCTCTGCCGAGGGTTATGGCTGGCTTTCTGCTGTTGGTTTCTGTAAGTGTCTCCCCAGGTGATTTATGAAGCGAACTCAGAAAGGCTTAAATGTAGGTGTGAGCAAATGACACCGGTACGGGAGCGTGCACAGGAGTGTGTCACGAGGAGAAAGAGGTGAAATGAGAGTTTAAGGAGAGTGACGAAAAGAGAGAGAGAGAGAGAGAGAAGAAGAAATGACGGAATTTGTTTATGTCTTGTGTAAGGTGCCAAATTAGAAAGTGGAGAACAGTATGCGTGTGTTTCGTGTGTGTGTGTATGTGTGTGCGCGCGCACAGGATTATATAAAAAAAAGTAAGAGGAGGAGATATAGATAGGAGGAGTGAGTTAATGTGATTGTATTTATGCATGAATATTCATGAAGGAGAGAAGGAAAAACACACACACATATATAGTATATATACGTGATCCAGTTGACACATTAGCAATATTTTCATTTTCCAAATATAACTGCCAAATTTTTTACTGTGTAAATTTAATTTAGTAAAACGGATATTAATTCATAAATTCCGAAAAGTCTATTTTGAGCTTTCTGCATTCATCTATGAATGTCTTGGGAAAACAATGCACCGTGTAAGACACAAAAAGCGTATAAATCAATATAAATGAAAAGTATTTCGAACAAGAGGTTACCTCTCTGTCTCTGGTTCTTCTCTTTTTCATTCTTGTCTTCTTTCTCACTGCTTTTTTTCATTTTTTGTTTTTTATTTATTTATTTACGACTTTACGCTAGTGGGGACAATAAATAAAGAAATTAAGAGTCAAAAGAATGAAAAGTGGAAACTGGAATGTAAGAAATAGTTGAGAACCGTTATGGCTAAATTGAATAGATAAAGTTTTACTTAGGTTAAGTTTCGTTACTTACTTTTACGTAAAATAATGGAAAAGAAGAAACAGAGAAAACATTCATAAGTGAAAAAAACTCCAAATACTGGCTGGATCCAAAGGGAAAGTTATGGTTGTTGCCGAGTTATCCCAACCAACGCTTGTTTCTTTGAGGTCAAAGGTAACGGCTGACCAGTGATTGGAGATGTCCACCACATAATTTTTTAATTTTTAAAAAATCTTTTAACTTTATTATTTCTTATCTTTTATAGAGGAGGGGTGAAACTAAATCTGCCCCGGAGTGCTACAGGCTAACAAGAAAAAATACGTAAAAACAAATAAGAAACAAAGAAATAATCAATAAAATCTTAAATAATCAAAAGTCACTTATATTTTGCTTCTTTTTCCTTTATATACTGTGGCAAATATTCTTCCAACGCATTTATGTACGTATGCAAGCATAGTACAAATAATGTTTTGCTATGTATCTCTTTCACTCTCTCTCTCCCTGTCCTTCACACACACTCTCTCCCGTTATATATATATATATATATATATATATATATATATATATATATATATATATATATATATATATATATATATATATATATATATATGTTGTGTAGGATCCACCTAATCTGCATAGGTGACTATCAACTATATAAATAATGGTTGGTACCGGAAGACGAGGAGGAAAAGGAATCACGAGATCAAACTAGAGACTCTGATCGACTGCGACTAGTCAACACATTCTCCAGGAACGTCTTCCCAGAAATATACAGAAATACTATATGTACTTATTGTGTACACTTTCTTGTTATAATACATTCTTGTTCTAAGTACATTTTGTGTTGCATTATTATTCCATGCAATAGGCGAGATTCAACATTGAGTCAAGACTCAACAATATATATCATTATATTTGTGTGTGTGTGTATATATATTCATATTCATATATATATATATATATATATATATATATAAATACACACACACACACACATATATATATATATATATATGTATATATGTGTGTATATATATTCATATATATATATATATATATATATATATATATATATATATATATATATATATATAAAGACAAGTAAAAGTTTTTTCACTTAGTTGATTGATGTTACCTTCAGCAGCCTGACTCCAGAGTTTCGTAGACAGACCCTCCGGGAATCACTCTAGCCACTTGTCAGTGTGCATCACCAATTGACTGCTTATACTTCTCTATTTTTTAATATGTACTTTTCTTTGGTGCAAGTTTTTACGTAGTGTTTGTGTGCGTACGCGTATGCACCCGTCTGCGCGTATGTGCGTCGTGATTATTTGTCCTTTTCGTTGGTTTTTCACTTTACACTCACTCCTTTTTTCTCTCTTTTTCCTCTTTTCTTTCAGTTGTAGCCATTTTGACTTTCGATTTTCTAGACATACACTGTTGTTAATTCTTGAGGTTTCTAAATATTACTTCATAATAATTTTCCCAAACACATTATCAAAATAAAATTATTACTAAAACGCAAACACTAAAATCATAGCACAACAAAACAGCAAGTTGTCCAGAAATTAATCAAAGATGTTATATAAAAAAAATAATTTTTGACGTCAACTTATTAATTTGTTCGTTCTTAAGGACACTATTGTATGACATATTCTAATCTGAAATTGTTTGATTATACACATAACAATAGATAATTTCTTCGTTATAGAAAGGATTTTTTATAAGGAAACATATAAAGTAAAAATATATACATAGTAAATTATTCTATTTTTGGTTTATTGGACGGAAATACCAAAATCAGGCAAGTACAAAAATTTAAATATCTGGGAAGTGTTTTGACAGAGGACGGAAATTGGGATACCATTGGGATATGCATTCCAAAACCTAAGCAGGGTATTAAGAAACAGAAAAACTTCGCTAGAAGCAAAGACAAGAGCACTGAACTATTGTGTGATATCTGTCCTCCTATATAGCAGTGGATACTGTATAATCTCATCAAAGATGAGGAAGAGACTGGCAGCAACAGAAATGAGTTTCTACAGAAGGATGCTGAGGATATCATGGACCGAATATGTGAACAATGACGAAGTTTTAGAGAATATGGAAACAAAAAGATACTCGCAGAACAGATTGAAGGCAAGAGGGGCAGATGAAAACAACGCATAACCTACCTAGAGAGCTTGACTAAATAGATGGCGAAGAGGGTTTGGGAAAAAACAACAAAAAAGCAATATTTACTAAGAGCTACAAAGGATAGGAAATTATGGAGAGCCATGATCGCCTACTTCCTTAGGGATCACGGCACATAAAGAAGAAGGATGTTAGACACATTTATATTATCGTAATATTTAAGGTTGCATAATATTGGTAAAACAAATTTTGTTTTGTTATCATTATTAATACTTGTCTTTTTCTATTTGAATTTCTGGGATTATGAATTATCATTATTTAATCCACCAGGCTAGCCTAGTATCTTAAAGCATTGATTCGAAAATTTAGTGACATAGTAATTTTTAGTTTAATCCCTGGGCCGGGCAGTGTGTATTTGCACTCAGTAGAAACGAGCGAACAATAATTGGGCAGTAGCAAAAAAAGTTTACGGCCACAAAACTTCAAATTGAAACACGATCACCGAAGTCAAGCAACATCGAGCCTGGTCAGTATTTAGATGGGTGACCGCTTGGAAATACTAGAATTTCTAAGATTAGATGTGAGGGTGGTGTAATGGATAATGGCTCAAATTTGTTAAGAGCAGAGTTCCATTTCCCGTTGAGTTTGTTATATTCACTTACGCGAAAATATCCTTGGTAAAATGTATGAACCCATCTCTTCTTTCCAGCTATGGGTTAATTAGTAAGACTTGCATCACTAAAACCATTATTATACCCCCCACACCAAAAAAAGAGAAATTTTTACAATCAAAAAATATTTTCTGGTTTTAAATAACCTGAAATGAGTTGATAAGCCGTAGAAAACGAATAAAAAAGTACTAAGAATAAGAGGAGATATATCTAGACATGAGCAGTGGAACGAGAACAGTCTTCCTCCATAGATTAGATAAAGACTTCAGTTCAGAATCCGCTTTAGGCTACCCAGATCAATGTACACTCGATGAAGGCCGGAGTGTATAACGACCAAAACGTTGTGATAACAACAACAAAAATGGGGAAAATAGACCGAATGTAAATTGTGTAAATAAAAATAGTGTAAATAAAAATCTGTCTCTCTCTCTCTCTCTCATATATATATATATATATATATATATATATATATATATATATATATATATATATATATATATATATATATATATAAATTGTTAACGCCTGAGAATACATTTAAAGTAAATAGAATTTAACTCGTTGAAAGGTGAGTAGATTTTTGAAAAGAAAGTGTTCAATAAGTGTTGTGGTAGGATCCACCTAATTTGCATAGTGGAGTACAGACTATATAAATATGGTTGGTACCGGGAAGACAGAGAGGCGAATCAAGAGATTCAACTAGAGACTCTGCCCGACTGCGACTTAGTCAACACATTCTCCAGATACGGTCTTCCCAGGAATATACAAAAGACTATCTGTAAATATTGTGTACACTTTCTTGTTTCAATACATTTTGTTCTAAGTACATTTTGTGTTGCATTATTATTCCACGCATTAGTCAAGTTTCAACAATAAGGAAACTAGAACAACAATAGTCAACAGATGAAGAAAAGTTCAAGGAACTTGCGACCGATTTTTAGATTTTGGATTTTAAAGTAATAATTGAATCGAGGGTTTACATGATTAATATAAATTACGTTTTATTTCACTGATGTAGTTTTTTTTTTTTAAATAAAATAATAATTTACGAATTTGGATTGATCAGCAGTCAATCCAAATTCATGAATAATTATATTGGATATACAATACGATATATGCCTAACAAGAAGACTCACATTACGTATCTCTGACCATAGCTCAGTTAGGTCTCATTTAAATACACATGGAGACCTCCCAAACTCTATCCGCAACATACTCGTTAATAATACAAATATAATAGCCTCACCAACATGTAAAAAAAGGCGAAAAATAATGGAAGCATTATTTATAATAAAGAAAAAGCCAACACTCAATGATATCAATTATGAACACGGTCACAATGTGCTGACCCAGTTTGGAAAATAAACTATAACTCTAGATACATGCATAAAACAGTCTATACATTCAGTTAAAAGTAAAAATAAAATTATCCTTGAAAAAGGTGTAACCGAAAGCGTTCGGACATAAAAACATTTGGACAATTTTAACTTATGTAAAAAATCGTTACACAATTGCAGTTGTGTTTCAATGCGTATCAATGCATCTCAGCAGGCGATTGTAAATTACTGGCGAATGAATGAATTATTTAGATTTCAAAGCAAAATACAACCACTTTTTACGAAAAAACACAAAAAACACCTAATTATAAACACCTGTTTATAATAAACTTTTAAAGAATAGAGATTATAAGTGCGCTGAAATCAAGTTTAGAAAATATGATGACAGTGTTCCAAAGGAAAGAAATAAAAATAGGAAAATCATTTGGTTACACACCCCATTTAATCAATTAGTCATTTCTAATCTAATCCATAAGTTTCTCCACTTGATTGATAAACATTTTCCTAAAAGTAACCCTCTTAGTAAAATATCCAACAGAAACATATTAAAACTAAGTTATAGCTGCACCAATAATCTTGAGAAGATTTTAAAGTTACCCAATAATAAAATTTTAATCTATTTAATAATCTGGATCATAATACACATTTCAAGATAAATATTAATGTAATTGTAGGATTTCTAACCAATGCCCATTGCTAAACAAATGTTTAACTAAATCTCTGGTTTATCTTAGTACTATCTCTACAACAGAGAATCCGACGGTTGAAAAATTCTATATAGGTAGTACTATGAATTCTTTTAAGACTAGGTGGTATCAACATATCTTGTCCTTTACCAATAGTACTTACAGAAATAATGCATCAATTTCTAAATATTTTTGGAGTTTAAAAGATGATAATAAGACTCCTAAGGTGAAATGGAACATTTTAAAAATGGCACGGACATGTAGATCTTTATATGAACCCTGTTTTCCGTGTTTACATGAAAAACTCGAAATTCAAAAGCTTGTTTCAGTTGGAAACTATAATTAACTTTTGCCTTTATTAGTCTGTGTTTAATAAAGAAAAAGACAACAAAAAAGGAGAAATTTTTTTTTGGTACGTAATGAACTTGTACCATAGTCAAATAAAATTATTCAAGTCCTCAATAATAATGCTGTGGTATCTAAATTTTAAACGTCGGAATAATGCTTTGATACCACAGAATGAATATATTGATTTGAACAAACACAATTTTATCTTCATTTTTTTAATTAGGACCTAGGCTGCTTTTCGGCCAACGCTTCCTTAAGGGTCGCTTGTTGTCAAATATTTGATTTAATTAGACTGTAAATATGCGGGAAAATTTGTCCGTTCTCAAAACTTGACCATACTGATAAGTTGGAATTAAAACTTCAGAAACGGTTATTGGCGGTGTATAAGGGTAATCTTATATGTAAAGACACCTACAACAGGATTAGACCTGTAGTTTCTCAAAGATCAAGACTCTATGTGTTCCCTAAAATTCACAAAGACAATGTTCTTTTACGCCCCATTTTATCTTTGATGGGTTCGGCACAGCACGAGTTGGCCAAATGGCTGTCAGAATTGATAAAACCTGTATCCGATTACTTCTCAACCTTCTGTGTATCAGACTCTTTTGCCGTTTCGAAATCTTTTATTTGTCCAATTACTTCTAATGAGAAGATTATGGTTTCATTTGACATCGTGAATCAAATGAAATGTCCCCTTAGAAGAGACAGCACAGATATGTGTTGATGCGCTCTATAAAGATTGTCTGGGTCCTACCTCCATTCCGGGGCCTTTATTTTTACAGTTCCTAACATTAGCAATAGAAGGGATGAAATTTAGCTTTGAAAATGTTATATATGCCCAGGGTGATAGTGTTTCTATGGGTAGCCCTTTAGGTCCCTTCTTAGCCAACATTTTTGTTGGGTACCATGAGAGCCGTTTATTTGAGTAGTGTCGGAAACCATATATCTATCAACGTTATGTTGATGACACTTTCTCTATGTTCAACAACATAGATGAAGCAAAACTTATTTGGTGAATCTTTGAATTCATTACACCCATCTTTAGTCTTTACGATGGAGGAAGAGGAGAATCTCATTTTTTGATGTTCTTGTTGAGCGGAAGAATGGTACTTTTACCACTAGTGTGTTCCGTAAAGCGACTTTTACAGGTCTTTACAGGTTGGAAATTTTTGTCCCTCGTACCAGAAAAAATAAAATCTGGTCAAAAATTTAGTCCATCGGGCCCTAATGATTTGTTCCTCCTGTACACTCCAGCAAGAGTTGTTCTATTCTTATCAATAATAATTTTCCGGCTAATATTGTTGATCGTACAACAGAACGGAAGATAGATAACTTTAATATGTTCCCAAAATTTGGCCCTTGTCTGTGTCCTATCTATCTCAAACTGCCTTGGCTTGGCGTAAAAAGGTAAAATTTTGAGTGACAGAGTTTCTGCTATTGTCTCTACTACTTTCTTTTCAGCCAAGTTACGTGTTGTTTTCGGTACACGTCCAATTTTTCCCTCATTCACTAAAACTGTCTGCCCTATCATAATAAGAGTTTACTTATCTATAAGTTTAAATGTCAGCGTGAAGCTGAGTATATAGGGCGGACACGTCTTAGATTGGAAGGAAGAATGGGCCAACACATCCCTAAACATATCAGATTACATGTAAGTAATCATAATTATGTGTCACAGTCGGCACACGATTCAGCAATCGGGCAACACCTTTTGGAAAATGAGATATGCTCATCACGTTTTACGACGGACTCATTTTCTATTCTGCATACAAGCAGGTCCAAATATCATTTGTTAGTCTTGGAGGCCATTTGCCTTAAATTGCAGCAACCATCCCTGTGCAGACAAAATTTTCTGCGATCCTTAAACTTGTTCGGAGGTATGTGAGCGATTATTTACTTGTTTTATGCTCTGGTTGAATCATGTATCTACTTTTATAAGTTTTACGTATTTGTTTTAATCGTAAATTTATTTACTTTCTTAAGTTTACGCATTTACATTATTCGTAAATTATTTTAGACGTGTTCCAGCCTTATCTCCGAGGATTTTCCCGCATATTTACAGTCTAATTAAATCAATTTTTTGCCAACGATCGATCTCTGAGGAAGCGTTGGCCGAAAGGCAGCCTAGGTCCTAATAAGGAAAAAAAGAAAAAAAGAGCATGAAATTGTGTTTGTTCAAATCAATCTATTCATTATGTGGTATAAAAGCATTATTTCGATATATTCGCTGTGTTATTGAATGTTTGGGTATAGAAATCACACACATACACACATCACGCAGACGAATATATATATATATATATATATATATATATATATATATATATATATATATATATATATATATATATATATATATATTCTTAAAAAATAAAATAAATAAAAACAGAGGTCTCCTAATCTGCACAGGCATTGACGTCAGCTGTTTTTATATGCCAAATCTTTAAACTTCCTGAAACCACCGTCTCATCTCAATTGGACTATTTTATACCATTAAAATCACAGTACAATGTACCTATATGTATACAAAGTAATTTTGGGGGTGAGTGGGGGATGTAGCTAATCACGCTTTATCACTCACCACGTGTGTTTCTTTTAATGTGTATCTGCCTATCCCGAGCACGCATTCCAATCTAAACACAATAATAACATTTAAAAAATCTACTTTAAAATGCCTTGCTTTCGTGAATGGAACGATTCGGAAAACAATTTTGAAGAACATGACCAGCGCTTTGTCCATCCCACTAACATGGTTGGAGTCATTAGTATTTCTTGATATCTGTAACAAAGTTCGTGAGAATTTGGCAATTTTAGGATGAATCATTTCAGTATGTGACATAGAACGTCATATACTATATCGGCTCTGCATACATATTCACCGCACAAAGCCACTGAATTTGGTATTGTTGGATGCGAATACAACATATCAGATTTTATTCTGAAAGTGAATGGGTTTCAAATAAATTGCTATTAACCAACCGATGTTGGAAAATATTTCAGATTATACTATATCTATCGAAAGTGCACGGACGAACTACATTCCCCCAGGTCTAACCTTCACGGCTACGACCTGCCATACCATTGTATGAAACTACCCACATTCCATCCATATTCCGTCGGCGAAAAGTAAGTTTCACTCGAACAGCCTCTTCCCACGAACCACTGCTCTGTGGAACAGACTCCCATGAGGATCTTTCCCCGATCACTGCAATCTTAACCTGTTCAAGGCTAGGGTTAACCGTTATCTCCACCTATCCATATTAACTACCCTTTAACGTAACCCTCTACCTCGAGTATCCCCTTGGGTCTTGTACAGGTTAAACCTTACTGTAAAAAAATTAATATTAACTTGTTTTGGTGGATGCCAGATTTTAAGCAAAGTCCAGCATAAAGATTTATTTACGAATAAATCCAAAGATAAAGCCAACATAGAAATACAATGGACTAAAACACTATCTGAAATAGCTGAATAAATTATTATACTATTATTTTACATGCTAACATGGGCTCCATAATATTTTATAACCTTCATCATTGTCTCATTCAATGATTATTCTAATGTTTTGTAGTTAACATTATTTTCAGCAGTTTTTATTGCTTCCCAGATATATTTGTTTGCATATTGTTCTTTATTCTCAGATATAACTCTTTTAATGATGAAGAACGAGTTTTCTGCTGGTTAATACCTGAAGAGACTTAGGACCATTCCATCAATTTAGTATCTTGGAACCCCCTTTTTGGGAAAAGTGGACAACAATCTGCTTTGCAGAATGTTAAGAAGCATTGGCTTACATTAATATACTTTTTAGTTTAAATCTTATTGGTTGCGACCTGTACCATAAAAATTCCTTGTCTTACAATAATTCTTTGCATTTGTCTTGGCACCTTTATATATTCAAGAACTTTGTAGAAAAATTATCGCAAAACATTACTCCACCCTACCAAACCTGTTACGTTCTAAGTCATGTTAATTGACAATTTCCATAAAGGATCCAACCTCTCGCCCAGCCATCAGCTCTACATTTATCACGAAAAATACTGTTGAGAAATCAGTTTTCATGTACTGCTTCTTCGTCCAAGTTACAAGATTCTCTTTAGATTTTTTTTATTTAAAGGTATTAGTCTTCGTAGAATTCAGAAGTATCCTTCTTCTAGTCTGAGTGCCAACCAAAGCTTGAGAGCACATATATTGTTTCTATATTCTTTCATACGACCAATGACAATTTTTTAAATATCTATATATGTACTATTATTCAACACTTGGCATGGAAGTGGTCTAGAGCCTTAATCGGTAATCCTAGAGATGGTGTGTCGATAAAAGCTCCCAGCCTCCTGTGCTGTTAACAAGTTAATATGAGTACATAAGTTCACCTATCTCCCGACCAGTACTCCTTCCATGTTTATTGAATAGGAATAGAGGTCTATTCCTTGTTTCCTGTTTAGAATATGGTTGACCGGTTCCTCTCTTTCATGACCCTAATGATTTAACGGTGTTAACCTTTTAGTGATCTTATAGTGAGTGGCGTGGGACTTCGGGGTTAAAATGAACAGTTGATTTACCCATGCTAAGAAAATTAATGGAGGATGGTAATGACGAGGAAACACACGGGTAATCTGAACAAAACAAGATAAGGAATTTATTTACGAATTTACACGCTTGAAGTAGTGTCACTAGCCCGTTCCAGGAAAATAAATCAGAAATTTTTAAAGTCCGTAGTTTTAACGAATTGTCATGAAGAGTAAAATTAAAAAAACAGACTAAACAAAATTAACACAAAATAATATTAAAAAATGTTTAAAACAAAAATAAAAATTGACACAAAATAATATTAAAAATGTTTAAAACAAAAGTAAGAGAGTTCGTTGTTAACAGAAGGGATATACGATTGCATGTGTTCAAAAGTAGATGAAGAGAGATAGTTTGAAATACTTAGCTTTCTTGGATTGTTGAAGAAAAATTCTTTGAAGTGTCGCGTTCTGATAATATAATTAACGAGTAATTCGACACTGGTGAAAACTTCAGCGCTAAATGCACCTTTCACGTGACTTCAATCACTCTTCTCTTCTTAATTTATTTTTTCTCCTCGTTTTATATAAATAAGGATTTCGCATAGGCTTGCTACTTTCTTTCCGGATAATTTCTGTGAAGACAAAGTTTTCATTGGTCCCAAAACAATTTCATATAAGCTCGCGAATTTAATTCCGTCTTTTTCTCAGCTCGTCGGTTAATCTCTGTGAAGGCAAGGTTTTCATTGGTCCAAATAAAGTTTCACATATGCTTGAGAATTCCTTTCTGTCATTTTCCTCAGCTCACCCAAATTTGAAGGAAGTGGGAAAGGGGAGTTATTATTATTTCGTACTCACTGAGTGATCAATGGTTGAAACTTTTCATTATCATGGTACCGGATTAGCAGTTTTTTGATTGCTGCATCCGACTAGTAGTAAGGAGCCCAAACTTTTTGTTAGGGGTTGGAGAGGGTGTTCTGATCAACGGTTGCATAATATCAGGGCATTTGGAGTGACATGTCGCGCATGGATAGGTGTCGCTGCATGTATTTCTGGTGAACAACCATAAGGCTTTAATCTTAGCCACCTTTAAGCCAGTTTGTATTGCTATAGACGATGGTTAGTAATAATTATTTTGTCCTTTTTCTCTTTAATTTTTTTATGACAGATGCAATGAAAAGAAATAAGAGTAAACCAGTAAACAAAAAATCGCCTATCCTTCTCAATGTTTCTTTCTCCAATATTCGTGGTATTCGTTCCAATTTCTGCAGCGTAGAAACTTTTCTCTTGAAACATTATCTTTGCAAAACTAATTTAAATTCTTCTGTCTCTGTCAATGAATTCTTTGTTCTAGCCTATCTTTCTCTCCGTCGAAAAGATTCCAGGAGACATATACATGGTCTTGGTGTTTACATCTGGAAAAATCTTCCAATGGTAAAGGACTTGTCTCTTGAGTCCTCAGATGATTCTTTCATGTGCTTTCGACTTTCTTTATTGTCCTCTGTCAGCTATCTCTTTTTTTTATTGCCCCTTCTTCTCAGGACTGTAACATATTAGACAAAATATATGGAAATATAAAAATCTCTCTCTCTCTCTCTCTCTACATTCGTCTGCGAACATTTTTGTGCTTGGTGATTTTAATGTCCATATCATTCTGATGTTGACGGTATTCAAGATTTCAAATTTTCTGTTCAGTCTCTCAGTCCAATAGTGGATTTCCTTACTCGTTTCCCAAATAATTCTGGTTAATTTGCTTCTTTACTTGATTTGTTCCTTACCTCCTCTCCTGGCACTTGTCGAACATCACAAATCTGTCCGCTTGACAATTTGGATCACAGTTTAGTATCTGCTGATATTTCTTGAGTCTATTAGAACGGAACCTCCTATTCACAAGACATCCTTTTGTTACCAGCGTATTGATTCGCATTCCTGACGTACTTTGAGAACCTACTTGGAGTGATATGCTTAACCTTCCCATTGAGAATTATGACACATAGGTTTCTTCTTGGGTTAAAGCCGGTATCGATGCTTTTGTACCATCTCGGAAATACCAGGTGAAAGCACAATCATCTCCTTCACTGTCTTTTCAGCCGCTATAACCTACTAACACTTTTTCCGGTTGTTCCAGCAAGATAGTTCTGATCATAGCAGATGCCTATTTGTATATGCACGTAATAATTGTAAATGTGTTCTCAAAGAGGCTAAGTCTTTGTTTATTGATAGAATGAGTTTAGTTCTCGCGACTACTGGCGGATCTATAATCGTGTGTTAAATAAGAGTAAATATTCTATCCCCTTTCTCTTCACTCAATTTATGGTGTTAACATCTTTTGCTGATGAAGCAGAATGTTTTGCTCATAAATTATCTTCCAATTCTATTCTTGACTTATCTTGAGTATCTTTACCTGACTTTCTACTTAAAACTCAGGCTCTTATTGAGTGATATGCATATAACTTTAAGGTTTTGGCTATCGTATATAAACCGGATCCCAACAAAGCATGTGAACTTAATTGTACCCCTGCTATAGTTCTTAAGAAATGTGCTCCCGAACGGGCCCCTGTTCTCTCTAAACTCTACAATAAATGCCTTGCTGTTTCTTGCTTTCCTGTTTGTTAGACATCTCTTTCTGTACTTCCAGTCATTAAGATATTAGGTGAACCGTCTGATCCTTCTATCGGCCTATTAGCCTTCTACCTCTTTTTGGCTAAGTACTAGAGGCTCTAGGCTCAACTTGTTTAAGCATTTCACCTCGCAGAGTATTCTTTCAGATAAGCAATATGTCTTTCACTTCTCTAGATCAATTGCTGATGTACTAACGATTATCACTGAAACGCTCTCTCATGCTTTAGATGAAAACTGTGAAGAAAATGCAATGTCATTGATCCCAACCAAGCATCTCGGCTTCAGTCACTTTATCACCGCGCCTAAACGTAGATTCACTGCGCCCTTTTTTTTTATAAATACTTTCAGGGTAATTGCTCTGATGGACATTCCTCTATGAAACCTTGACTTTATGATTTTAAGCGTATAACTAGATTAGTGGCTAGGTATCATCATTTTACAGTTGAAATGGCTTGATGTAACCATATGTTCAATGCTAACAGTTTCTTCTCCCGCACTTCACGCTTGTAGAAATCTCTTCCGTCTTGTTTCTCAGTCAACTTTGATCTTTAAAAAATGAAATGCTATGTCAATCGTTATCATATGTCTTCTTAATTCTTGCTCTTTTATTATTCTCTCTCTCCTTTTTCTAATACTCTGTCAAACCCAGTAACCCATTGTGTTTTAGTGGCTTTATTGTCTTGCTTGGGGTGAAATGATCAAACAATGATATCTAGGAAGCAATACGAATTATTATAAGTGATGTTAATATCGAAAAATTAATGAAAAAAAAAAGATAATGGGTATAAAGTATCAAAGAACCCGTATTAACACGAGAACATATTTATAATAATGATATAATATATAATAATTTATATAATAGGAAAGATAGGTTCGTCTGTCGTCTGGTTCATACTCCTTCTCGTTTCTTTTTTAAAAACAGGAGTAGAGGTTAACCCCTTGTTTCCTGTTTAGGATTGGGTTTCAGGTTTCTTCAAAAGTCTACTGCAACTCTATACTTTAACGTTTCAGCCTAAACTCTGAAATTTTATTTACTGTTTATTTTTAATTTTCCCAAATTAGAGTAGATAGGTTCGCCTATCGTCCGGTTTACACTCCTCCTCGGTTTTTTGAACAGGGGTTGAAGTTTATCCCTTGTTTCCTGTTTAGGATTCGGTTTTCAGTTCCTTCTAAACTCTTGTTCTCTTTCTCTCTTATTAGTCCTTTGAGTCTTAATGCTTGGGGTGAAAAGAAATCAGCTATTTTAAATATTGCGTTAACCAAATGTATATATTTCTATGATTTATATGTTTATATCTATTGACAATAATGCATGTTCTACTTTGTATAATACAAGTTCATATTCCAAATATCACTATCTTCTTTGTTCTTAAAATAAGTATTATTATTTACTAAAAATGATTAATAGTAATTCTCACAATATATTGCTCATATAAATATATCGTGAGCATTTCTCCATTATGGGTTGGTCAATACCAATTTTATTGCGAAGACTGGGACATGTATAACAAAATCCTGCATTGTTGACGCATTGTCATATATAATAAAAAATGACACATCTGACATGGAAATAATGTACTTCATATCCGCGTGACTTTGGAGAGTAAATGAAATACTGGCACAAAGTGCTCACAAGGAGAGGTACCGGATGTGACGTGTATGGACAGGAAATTCCAATACACCTCTGCTAATACCAAATTGCAATATTAAAATACAACAGATATATTAGAAAGCCTGGAAAGGGGAGTTGTCAAAACATTACGATAAAAAAACAAACAAACAAAAACAAACAACAAAAAAACACAAAAAACGAGGAAATTATTAGGAATGAACAACTGTCTCCAATTATTTCTTCTTTTAGGCGTCGCAAACATTCAGGATGTGGGCGATCACTGATCCTCACAACTTCCTTTCTGTTGACTATTTACCACCCGTTTTTATCCCCACTCTACCATCCATTCATCTAGACTCTATTGTTTTTCCCGTTTTGTTCTCACTTGTTCACTCACACACTCTCTCTCTCCGTCTCAAAAATGTTTGGGGAAGCTAGTGTCAAAGGAGAATAACTATTATATATTTCACTAACCTCCTGATGGATAGTGGGTACCTCAGTCAGAAAAAAGATAACTAATCACTACCAATCTGTAATTTTCAATGTGCTTCAGAGTCAATCTGCAGCAAAAAGCCTTAAATTGGCATCTCTACTCAGGAAACTGCGTGAACGAAAGACAGTTATTAAGTAGGTTATTCACTGTTCCCCTTTGCACCTCTTTTATTCAATATATCCTGTTAGTGTCAAATTTTTCGAACGTTCTTTCCTTGTGTAACAGAAATTTTAACACTGCCTTTCTGATTTTGAGTATAAGGGTCATTCTAGGTCTCATTTTCTTCCTTGTTGATCGTGTCTTCTGTCCATGGTATTCTCAGTGTCCGTTTGTATTCTGATTCCGCTGCTTATAACGGCTTGTGATAACTCAGCGACTTCGCACGCGCTCAGGCATATGCTTACGTGTAGTGTCTTCTGAGTGAAAAATCGTTGAACATTTGAAAATGGTTCAACGTGATTTTTCTTGATCTTTTAGTAGTGCTGCTCGCTTGATGACATAGCAGTTCAGACCTCTTTTTTTGTTGTTTCGAACGAAATTTTCCCGTCTTAATACTTTACCTGGCTTCTTGAAGGCGTCTTTCGCTATTCCGACGAACCTTCGGATCTCTGTATCATACTTTTCGTTGTCTGTTATAACACCAGCCAGAGAGTCAAATTTCTGCACCTGTTTGATTCTGATGTTTTCAATTCGAAGCGCACACCGTTGACTGCTTGAATGATCAAACATTCTTCTGGATTTGCTTTGATACATTCTGTAGTTGTTTTTTTTAAAGGATAACAATAAAATATCCAGCTTTTTCAGATCAACGTATACATCGTCGTTGAGGAAAAGGTGGAAAAGAAAGAAAACTAATGAACGGAATATATTGATATACAACTGCCTTTTCGCTATAAAAATGACATTGATAAAGCTTTTAAGCATATACACACAAACATATGCGATAAGCTACCTGGATATCTCGCAGAATCATCTTCATCCGTTTCTTTTTGTCAATTACAAATTAGTACTGTCCTGGGTATGACGATAAAATACATCTGCGTCCCGGGTAAGACGATAAACTACGTCCAACAGCAAGGCCTCTGATCAGGAGGTTTTGAGGAGAGTGGAACCACCTCTTAATTGCTGGTGTTCCCAGGTCTACCCTGACCCGAGATGGTAGTACCTGTTAGGGTCCCAGCTGCGGGTAAATAGTTAGCACCCAAAATGGGGTCAAAATACTATGAAAGTGTAAAAATAGGTTTTAATACCAGAAATACTGTACTGTAAAAAATTACTACCAGCAATAATTTTTTGATGGAAAAAAATTACTACCAGCAATAAATTTTTGATGGAAAAAAATTATTACCAGCAATACTTTAAAAATATTACCAACTATACATTTTTGAAAAAAAAAATTACCAGCTGTACATGTTTTTTTTTTTTTTAAATATTACCAGAAATAGAGTTTTGAAGGAAAAAAATATTATCAGCAATAAAAATTGTCAGCATTAAATAACCCATTGAGGTTGATAAAAAAAGGTAAAACAAAACAAACCAAACAAATTAGTATAACAATTAATAAACTAATATATTTAGGATTTTACTGCTACGTTATTCTGTTCAATAATTAGATTTATTAAAAATGGAAAATTCTGTTGGATTAAATATACGTTATTTTTCATAACACAATAATAACTTAATAACGATCATTAATCTTTTGAACGGGGCTACTTCGATGTGGTGTAATGGTTAGCCATCTTGTCTCGTTATATCTTAGTAGTGAATTCGATCGTCTCTGGATGCTTCACATTTTCGGCCTCATGCTACATCTAAGCTACGCTTAGAAAATCGTTAGAACGCTTCGACGCGGTGTAATGATTAACAAGCTTGTCGAGCTAGAACAATTACGACTGAATAATGAGTTCGAATCTCACTTAGTGCCCCGTAAATGAGACCTTTTGTCATATCTAAGTTACGCCATTAGTCTTTCGAACTTGTTAGGTTGATTAAAATAAATTTGCCAGTTTTATTTAAAGATAGAAAATTTACCGACTTTTCGAAAAAGGATAACTGCATTTTATATTTTACTTTTGAAATGATATATTAATCGTTGATTATTTACCAAAAATTTTACTTTATTCCATTAATTATTATGTGCCTTGCCACTCGGACCAGCATGTTAATCTTGGCTGTTATACTCTCAACGCTTCGGTTATTGTTTCCTCCGACCTTTTACAGGCGTCTATCGGTGACGTCAGAATTTTAAACCGAATCCTTTATTCACACCACGGGGATAGATTGTTCTCATTTCGCTCTCCATGTTAGGGGAATATTTCACAACCATTAATACTCGCTAGGCTTATTCTCTATAAGCTTGGGTGTGCGGGTGGTTTAATGGATAAAGGCTCGGAATGAGAAATCGAAGAGCCGAGTTCGAATTCCAATCAAATGCAAATACACTTAGGGAAGATATAAATCTATCTCTTCTCCTTCCACCAGCGGGCTAAATAGTAAGACAGACTAGACTAGCTTCGATGTCTAATTCTTGACAGACAAGTTCTTGTACACATAACGGATTAAAAATGTTTCGTGATGTTCAGGTTGTTGATTTGTTCTGAGCGGTGCTTGTTTCCTGTTCGACTTTCTGCATTTGTTCAACACTCGGTCACAAATTTATTCATTCCATGATGACAAATGTTTGTCTGTAGTCATTATTCAAATTGAACTGTCAAAAGAAACAGTAAAATGGTGCATCAAGTAGTAGTTAGCAAATTAATCTACGGACATGAAACATGAACTCGGTTTCGTCAAAACATCAAATGCCTTGAAAAGCTGTATATATATATATATATATATATATATATATATATATATATATATATATATATATATATATTTCGGCGGATAAAGATATCGGACGTCTGTCTTGTCAACCCCAGTGTGGACTGAGTTTGTGCCTTGGGAGAGTAATAATTCTGTTAGGAAAGGTGATATTGGGAAAAAGCCTGGGCGTAGATTACTATTTGGATAATATTCAATGGCGGCACTCTCGAGGATTATCCTTCTGAGTGAGTTATTTTCCTTTTTTATGAGTGTAGCATTTTTTAAATCACAATTGTGGTTGAATTTATTTCTATGTATGACTAGTGCATTAGTTAAGTTTTTTATGAGGTCTCATTTGTGCTCATAGATGAGTTTTTTTTAAATTTCTGCTTGTTTCTCCAATATATTGGGAGGAACAGTTTTGGCAATTTAATTTTTCCTAACAGAATTAATCTCCCAAGCCAACTTACACAACTGTATAAAGAAATCAAAAGAAAATAGTTGAATCCGTCAACACAGCAATAAAAACAATATTTCCGCACGTGATAGTACTTGATATATATATATATATATATATATATATATATATATATATATATATATATATATAATGGTGGACTCTCCTATTGTGAACGATAAATGAGGGTCAGCATTGGTTGGTGCCTTTTGTTTTACACTTATGCATGCTAGCAAGGGCTATTGTGGAAAAGATCAGTTAAGGGGAAGACACATTTCGTTTGTGCTTTCTTAAGTGTGATACTAACCCAGCCTTGCTGCAGGCGACAAATCCACATGATAGATGAAATTTGTTAAAGAATGATTTTGATGGCATCTCTGCTTCAGAGCTTGACGAAGCTGATCACTGTGCTTCAAAACTCTTTAACTTAATGAAAAATGTCTTAATGAAAAATGTCTTACGCCACTCCTTTCGGTTTGATGCTTGGGCTTTCCAGGTTTTCAGATCAAAGTTATCTTTCAAGTTGTATCTTTGCTAAAATGATTTCAGTGCCTGTGATGTTACATTTATTCAGTATTCCACTATTCTTGACCCTGCCATCCCATTGTTAGCACATCAATCTATTGACATGAAAATGCCTCAGAAACAGGGCGAGCAATAGCTGAGCAGTACTAAAAATAAGAACTATACGATATATCCCTAGTCATGACCAGTCGAACGAGTACAGTCTTCTCTCGTAGATTAAATAAAGGATTCTGTTCGGAATTCCTACTAGGCTTCCCGGATCGGCATATGCTTGACGAAGGCCAGTGGTCACAATGGCTGAAAATTTATGATAACAACAGCACAGATGTAGACAAATGTAAATAGTAAAAATAATGATATCTTCTCATTTCAAAACTTCTGACAGGAATATATAATAATAATAATAATAATAATAATAATAATAATAATAATAATAATAATAATAATAAATGTGAATATCAGTGTGTCCCTGTGTCACACTTTTCCAACTTTACTCATAGAAACCGTAGCCCAACATATACCATTTTGGAATCAGGCCGATTCCGTGAGTAAATTAAAAACATTTCGAGCAGGATCTGGATCCTGAAATATTGGATTCCCAATTTTCATTACTGCGATTTTTTACGTGATTCTTTGCGACGAATATTTTGTACGATAACAATTTTTATAACTTGGAAATTAATTTGCGAATAATCGAAATAAATTGCGAAATCCAGCGAAAGTCACCCATGAAATAAAAATAATTGTTTGTACGGAAAGTAAGGACCCACATACATCAAATTGTCTTTAAATTAAGTGGCAGCAGAAGAATTATTGTTGAACTTTTAAATGCAATACTTAAATGCAGCGATCAATTTTGAGTTCTGTAGTTTATTGTTTCCTATCGCATCTACTCCCTATCTATTGTGATGAAAGCCCAATCAAGAGGCCTGCCCGAAGTCCGACCGACTTTTCTGTCGGTCGGACTTCGGGCAAATGCTGCTGCTAGGCGTTGTTGTTTACTCTGGTCTAAACCGTTGCTCCGCCCACGTTGTGTTGTTTGATCACAGAGCCGGCAAAGATCAAATTGTCGTCAGCAATTGTGATGTTGGTCCGTTCCCGGCAAAACTATGCCACAAAGGAATTTAATACAGGAAAAAAATGTCCTTGCACTTAAAGAAAAGACAAGAGTTCTTCAGGGTATAGTTGTATGAAAATTTATATACTGTTTTATAAAATGAATTGGTTCTAGTTACGAAACACTAACCCTAGCCACTTTGCGATTTATCGTGATACTATATATAAATTGGCTAATTCCGGAGCAAGGCTTAAGTCGGGAGCTCTCTCTGACAGTCACGTGGGATTCGGCAGGGTCGTCGTCTCTCTTCTGCAGGCTGGAACCTCTTATGTCTTGGTCAACTCAGTATTCTGCTTATATTGACTTTCACCCGGAACTGGCATGGGAGTTGATATGGATATGGAGACTCGGTGGTCCAACAGGAGCCTTTTTCTTGTCTGGTTCTAGGTAATTAATTATATTTCTAAATTTGGAGAGACACCTCTTCCGATTGGTAACGGTCACACGGTATCGATCCGCCCAACTCCTACCTTCTCTTATTTGCACTATCAATTCCCAATGGGCGTAGGCAATTCCTCTGTCTTCCTCGCTATTTCACCTGCGTCTGTCACCTTGGCAACCCTTCGACTAATCTGGTTCTTAGCCTCTTGGCGTGGTTTAGCTTATGGTCATTAATTAAAATTATCATTTTAAATTTCGCGTAGGCGAAATTTCTCAGCCTGATTTTGCTTAAAAATCAGAAATTTACCAGCTGCTCCCTCCGGTCAGTCACCCCCACCCAAATCCCACTAGGGTCATTGCACTCCAAGCACCCTAGGTTACACAAAGAAACTCTATTCCTTTGATTTGGTTACAGATCTAATTTTATCCATTCTGCTTATATTATGTTTTCGTAACCGGTGCTTTTTTTTTTTAGCTGTCTCATTAATCAGCCGTCAGCTAAATATCGTCATATGGCTTTTGTGGTAATATATTGTAACAGAATCACTTTCTCTTGAAGCATCTCTGCCCTAAAAAATAGACTTTAGAAATAAAAAGAAATCCTTTTTTCTTCTCTCAGTCTATCGTTCTTGTCCATTAACCGTTCTTGTCTCGTTCCGAGCTATGCTTTTGATTTAAACACTTTCTTTCCGTTCACCAATGTCACAGCTAATATATATATGAGTATTTATTTCTGTTCATTACAGAAATTGTGGCAAGCTAGTATATATATATGTTGAGTGTGTATGGGTGCAACTGAAAAATTTCAGCTAGTCCTATCTGAAAATTTGTTCGATGTAAATGTTTACACACACACACACACACACCTGATTGTTCTGTTTACATTAGTGTGCCAAATAAAAGTGCCTGTTCCATTAAATTATTTCCTTCAATTCTACATAATCCCGGCTTATTATTTTGTAAATAATTTTCTCTGCAGCACTATTATTTTGTAGCAGTTTATTAAATTTATATAAAAAAATTATCTACAGAACGTTTATATGAAGCAACCCGCTTACTTTATAAGTTAAAATATTCCCTCCGGCATTGAATTTCACTATTTCCAAGCAGAATATAGCCGAAACCCTTACACTGTTGCCGTCAGCTTGTAGTTTTTCCACAGTACATCTTGCTTCTATTACATCCCCTTGATAATAATGTCATCCATCAGGAGAAAGCAAGACTCATCAGGCCAGGCGTCATTTTCCCACTACTCTAAAGCTCCATAAAATGATTAAAAAATAAGAATAAAAGATGGTTCTTTTTAGATCATTTTTTAAAATCATTAGACTCCAAGCAAGGTGAAAATGCCACTAAGATGCAAGGCGTCCCTGAGTGTGGAAGAGAATGAGGAGAAAGTAGAATAAAAGAACAGGGTTCAGGAAGACAGAAGATGGCGATTGACGTTGTATTTACATTTTTTAAATTGACGTTGTATTTAAATTTTTTAGATTGACGTTGTATTTAAATTAAAATCGATCGAAATTCAAATCACCCGAAGAAGGCCGGAGCGTACAACGGCTGAAATGTCATGAATACGGCAATGAAGATGAGGATAACAGTCCGAATAATGTAAATAATGTAAATAATAATAATATTATATCTGGAAATACTAAAGAGTAAATTCATTCAATAAAATCGCTATTGGCTTCAACCATGGCCTCCAGACAACTTCTGAATCTCCTGCATCTCTTCTGGACGGTCTCCTTGTTTAAGTTGGTGAATGCTGCCATAATCCTTGCCTTCAGTTCATCTTTGGTGTTACAAGGAGTTTTGTTGATCTCTCGCTCAACTAAGCCTCACACATAATAGTCAAGGGGGTTGTAGTCTGGGAGTTAAGTGGCCAGATGTAAAGGGTGATGTGGTCGCAGAAATTGTCTGACAGCTATGACTTGGTTCTCCTACTTGTGTGGCATGGTGCAGAGTTCTGCTGCCAGACATCTAGCAGCTACCATCTTAATCCAGGGTAGCATTACCTCTTCAAAATACCAAATATAGGCTTCCGTATTTAGTCTGATGCCCTCACCAACAAATTCAGGAGTTCTTTTCTTATCAGAACGATCAGTGTGAGTATTCTGAGTCGCCGTACTTTCGTAATCACCATTAGACTCATCCAACTCTTTCCGAATCCTCTGCACTGTCCTCAGGTTGACACTTGAACACTCTGAAATGTTCGGATTGGTGCGTCCGGCGCGAATGCTAAGCAGTATCATATGTCGTTTCCAAATATCTGGCGGAGTGAATTGCGCCATGGTGCTTTTTTCTCACAGACTTACTTGACTATACTGCGCAATCAACAAAATCAAAATCAAACAACATGCAGCGCGAAATTAAAAATGTAAAATGGCGACAATTTACTTATCGCATCATATATATATATATATATATATATATATATATATATATATATATATATATATATATATATATATATATATATATCCAGGTGTGGGATTGGTATATACGAAGTAAATTCCAATAACCAACAATTATTATTCTCTAAATAGGTAATTTTTTACTTTTAATTTTAATTTCAAATTTTATAAATCTTTTAATATCTATGATAACCTCGCTTCGTTGTCAAATTTTTCGAATTACCATATACTTGTATTTTGATTGGTCATTCTAGCTTATGTAACAGAATTTACCCCTAGCGAAGGATCGTTAATTAATTTGAAACTTTTAAAACCATTTATTCTACATTCAACATCATCACTTGATAAGACACCAGAAGTGTTGAAACAAAATGGCTATTTTTGTAGTGATTTTATAACATATTTATGTTATAATATTTAAATAAATATATATATATATATATATATATATATATATATATATATATATATATATATATATATATATATATATTGCTGCATAAAAGTAAGTGAACTCCTAACATAATATTAAGAAATGTTTCTTTTCACCAGATAATTCATAAATCTTAATTAAACTATATATTCATCAAGAAAAATCCTTTATTAAACAAATTACAACCACTTACAATTTTTTTTATCAAGCTGGAATAAAATATTAATTCAAAATTAAAATGTGAATGCAACAGCCACGACATAATTGGAACTCGGTTCGCTGATCCCATTTTCAACGCCGACAACCGCTACGACAAACTTACAATCACGCCAAAACATAATCGGTAGCCAAAACAACAGCGCGTACAGCTGCAGCGCTAAAAAATGTATGTCGTAATTTTGATGTAATTCAGTTTAGTTCGCACCTTCGAATACAAATGTAGAAATTAAGTATATGCAAATCATATGATGCGGGTGTGGTGGACGTGAGGGCCAAATATGTCGTTTGCATTTCTTCTTGGCTCAACAGTCTAGTGCGCGAACTGATATCTGGCTAATCTAGAGGGTCTTACTCGTTTACGTTATAAATGGCGGTGAGTGCAGTAGTTTTATCCACGGGCAGAATCACTGTTGTGTAACGAGATTGTCAGAAAGGTATATTTCGAGTATATCATTTTGCATATAACATCAATCCTGGAAAAATGGTAGCGGAACGCCAGGTTTTTTCACATGGGTTATTACTATAGTAAAGAAAAGAAAGAGAAATCATCACAATTTTCCATTGGCCAAATTAAACTACATGAAAATAAAAAGGTGCCAAACATGGACCTTCGTGCCCACAAAAAACAAAACAAAACAAAAAAAAACTGAGTTTCAAAAGGAAGAGTTTCCCATGGCATCGCTTTTATTTTAACTACCTTCGGCAATGTTTATTGTTTTAAAAGTAGATTATTAGAATTGTAAAAAAAACTAAACATATGATGAAAGTGTATTTATATATCTTTATTTATTATTTTCCATGCTAACAGTTCGCACTTCTCGATTGTGGAATTCTTGCACTTCTCGCATGTGGAACTCTCTTCCGGGTTTTTAAATATTTTCACCCCAATCAAAGCAATAAAGCCACTAAGATGCATAAGGTTACTGAGTGTGATAGAATATGAGAAAAAATAAACTCGATTAAGGAGAGGGAACAGTAATAAAAAAAAAAGATTAAAAAGACAGAAGATAACGATTGACATTGCATTTAAATTTTGGAATGTTCAAAGTTGACTGGGGAAACAAGCCATGGGAGAGTTACACAAGCTAGAAGTGCGAAAGAAGAAACTCTTAGCATAGCACCTACGGTTACATCTAGCCATTTCAACCATAAAATAATGAGACCTAGCCACCAATCTAGTACTACGCTTCAATTCATAAAGTCTAGATACCATAAATGAGAGTTCATTAGAACAATTACGATGAAAGAATTTATAGAAAAAGTACAGCGAAGCTATGTAACGACGGTGAGAAAGTGACTGAAGCCTAAATGCCAGGTCAGGACAAATAACATTTCAGATTCTTCTTTGCAGTTTATCAAGAATTTCTATATACTTAGCAGAAACACCAGACCAAATGTCGTAGCAATATTCAATGCATGGGCTTATAAATGTGTAAGATAGGTTTTAGCGAGAAAAATTGTCTAGTACGACACAGTGAATAAACTTTCATAGCAATTGATTCAATATAATCCAAGGTGCAATGAGCCATTCTCCTGGTGGTTAGCATCAGCCATTCTGATAGTAGGCAAAAAGGGTTCTCCCATGCGATTAAAACAGATCGTTTTGGAGGCATTAAGTTTAACAAGCCATTCCTTGCCCCAGTTAACAACAGATTGTATGCTGCCAATTTGACCACATCGAACCGATCAGACTTATTATTAAAAGAGGAGTAAATCGTCATCAGCATAGATACCGAATTGAAAACTGATGACATCAATATGATCGTTGATGAAGATTAGGAACAACGTAGATCCAAGAAGAGAGGCATGGGGGACACCTGCATCAATTCAAAAATATATAGAAGAGTAGCCGTTCAAACCAACTTTCATTTCATAAGAAAGACTCAATGAATTTTCAAACACCATAACCTTTCAACTTGCGAAGAAGACCAGCATGCCAAACCCTATCAAATGCCTTTGAGATATGTACAGCAACAACCTGAGCTTCACCATTTTTATTTAAAGCATGATAGACCCTTTCAGCAATACTCGTTAATACATCAGCAGTTGAATTATAGGAGAGAAAGCCATATTGCTTACCTGAAAGGAGACCCTTCGAGGTGAGATGCTTAACCGATTCAGTGTTGATTAGAGTCTGTCATTCTTTATGAAAAAAGTAGAAAGCTAATAAGACGATAATTAGAAGGACCAGACGCTTCGTCTGAGTTCTTAAAGACTGGAACTACAGAAGAGGATTTCTAACAAGCAAGAAAGCAAGAAATAGCAAAGCATTTATTATAGAGTTTAGAGCGAACATGTGCCACTTCAGGAGTACATTTCGTAAAGACTATTGCAGAGATACCATCAAGCCGACATGCTTTGTAAGGGTCATGTTTAGAGATGATAGCAAGAACCATGAACGTGGTTAAATGCATATCACTCAATACAGACTGTTCTAAGTGGAAAGTCAGGCAAAGATACCCCAGATAAACCAAGAGTAGGATTTGAGGAGAATTTACTAGTAAAACATTCTGCTTTATAAGCAGAAGATGGTAATACTTTAAATTGAGTGAAGAGAGGAGGGAAAAAAGACTTACTCTTATTTAACACACTGTTACAGAGCCACCAGTAGTCACGAGAACTAATCTTATTGGAGGCATTACGGTGCCTCATTTTATCAGCAAAGACTTAGCCTATTTGAGGACGCGTTTACAATTATTACGAGCAGAGTAGTCGGTTTTGTTTGAAAATATCACGTCGGTACAGCCAGAAAAAAGTGATAATGGGCTATAGCGGCTGAACTGGTCGATGTGAACCAAGAAGGTTGTGGTTTCCCCTTCTATTCCCGAGAATATACAAAAGCATCGATGTCGGCTTTAAACTAAGAAGAAACCCGTGGCACAATTCTCAATAGGAAAGATAAGAATATCAACAAGAAGCATCTCGAAGAAAGTCCGGAAATGAATCCCAATCAGTCAGTCGGTTATGTGCCATACGTGATACACGCTTAGGCGATCATGTATCTTTCGATATATGACTGACGAGGCAGAATTTTTCCCGCAGTAGGTTGCCATTTCTTTCTGCGGTATACCTTTTGCCATCCGAGGCTATAGAACCCGGTCTGTCTTGCTATTTATCCATAGCTGGTAGAGGGGGAGAAGAAGAGGATTCATACCTTTCCCGAGGTTATTAGCACGTAAGTGAATGTAATAGATTCGACTGGAATTCGAACTTGCTGGTAACGGAAAGAAGTCTTGTGACTAGAAGTTTCTTTTCTAATAGACGACTCAAAAGAAACATCAACAGATATTACAATGTGATTGTTGGGGCGCACCCACCTTCACAACCACAATAGACTGATCCTATTATTATAAATAGAACAGTAGTTCTAGAGACTGGGAGGAGTGTAGCAGTGTAGTGCAGTGCAGAGTGAGACTTCTGTAGTGATCAGTTACACTTCCGTTTCTCGACCGGAAGATACCGTTGGACTTTATTATTATTACTTATTGTTACTACTAACCTACGTTCGTTCTACTACTAATCTCTCTGATGTAAATACCTATCTGAATATACCAGTATTTTTCCCTACGACTGTGTTTGTTCGTTATTACCATATACTCACGTGGAAACACCCAACATCTCAACAGTGATCCGAATTGCCAAGCTTCTTGCTTTCCTGTCCACCACGATCTTCAAAAATTCAAATACAATGTCACCTTCTCTCTGCTTGAATCATGTCCTTTTATTGCCCCCTCTATTTTTTCACCCTCAATAACACTTTGCGTCTTAGAGTCTTTATAGTGTTGGTTAAATTTAAAAAAAATGTTTTACAAGTCAACGGTGAAGATGAAACAAAAGCGAAATTCTAACAAAAGAGTCAAGCACCAAACAGAAAGCAACATTTAAGGGCTTTATAGATCTGAGAAGCAAGTGGAAAACAAAGGCAAAAAAAAAACACAAAAACTTTGATATCGCTAAAAACTTGACCCATCAGCGGGTGCGGAGGTCTGAGTTGAAACCAGGATCAGGAGAGTTTTTCTTTACAGTTCAAGCTCAAAGAATGTTAACAAGATATTATCAGGCACATATTTTAAGGTATAGAAGATATGCAAACTGTCATTTCTGGACACACCCTGATTATATTGATCATATAATATTTAATATTGATCATATAATATTTAATATTGATCATATAATATTTAATATTGATTATATGATATTTGTTTACACCAACTCTAGTGACTAGAATAGTCATGATAGGGAAGAGGAGAACAATAGGTCCATTGAAAGATTTGCCAAAATTATAACTCACACCATACAGGTGTAATGCAGGCAGGATGTTCCTGTTGACAATATTAATCAATCAAATTTCGATATTTTAGATTCAACAATCTAAAATATCGATATTTTAGATTCAACAATCTAAAATATCGATTTAACTGATTAATTTGTTTTTTTTTTACGGTGTATCAACTTTTGCAGGATATTTAAAGTCATAAAATATTTTATCTCCAGAAAAATTCTTACAAAATATGATTTAGAATTTTTCTGGGGATAATAATAATTTACTGATACAAATCTTACTAATTAACCTTGGAGGAAGAAGAAGTAGATTGATACCTTTCCCAAGAGTGTCTGCGCGAAAGTGAATGTAACGAACCCGAATGGAACTCAACTCTCCGATTTCTAGTTCCGAGCCGTTAATCCACCCGCACATTTAAACTTGCAGCATCCAGTATTCTCAAGCTGTCATCCATACCGGCCACTGAGCAGGTTCGACATTGCTTAATCTCGGTGATCGTACGAGAACGGGCGTTTCAATGTGATATAGCCGTAAACCTATCGGAACTTGAAATAGCCCGAGAAATTAATTGTCATTTCATAAATTGAAAAGTAAAAGTTACTCTCTTTCTAGCAGCATGATTATGGTAATAAAAAAACTTTTATTTATGATGTCATATTGCGTGAAGTGCCGACCGTCTAACTTACAACTGTATTACCCTTGCTTATTTATCTCTTCAGATATACTTATATGAAATAATAAATTTGCTGAGTGATCATTTGAAGCGTTAAAATAGGGGATGGTTTTACTCAAGTACCTGATAATTTCTGTACACACAAAATATCACTATTTTTTTCTAGGCGCACGGTTGCATTGATAGTTAAATATATAAATTCCCAGGCCAGGTAGGATGTTTTTGTTGTTTTGTAATTACAAACTAGATTTACCCGGATCTGAACGCAGGTAGAAAGACACGCTATCAGCCGTCCCGAAAAATAACCCAAAGACAAGTACTGTTATTACAGAATGAGGTCATCACAGATAACATATTGGTGGAGTTTTATCTTATACGTAAAGTTTATCATGCTCGTTACCACAAAGAGGTGAAGCATTTTCTCGTTAAGTGACAAGTTTAGTTCTTGAAAAAGTAACATCCGTCAGCTGTGAGTGTTAAAGGTTAATGACTCGATCTTTGGTGCTAAGTCTGTAAAATTGCTCAGTACAAATTCAACAGATAGAAAGGAAATTTTAAGTAATTTGTTGGAATATGTTTTCTAAATTTCAATAAAGAAGTTTTATCTTATTTCAGTGGAAAATATGTTTTGCTAAGGTATTTCAATATTATGATTAAAACAGGAAATCACCGCTTTTTAATTAACTTGTGCATAGAATTGAATAACAATAAAGCAGGCTTGTCGTTACAGTAGCAAAATGGATTATAGTCAGAGAGTCTATGATGCACGCATTTCCTCCTAGTATTAATAATCATTATGAATTTTAAAACAATTAAATATATTCCATTTTCTGATATCTGTATTTAAACAACAATTATAATATCAATAAATTCCGAGGCAGTTAAAACATTTTCCAATTCAGTATTCTGAAGAAATATAGAGAAATTATATAAGACTGTCACCTATCAACTAAACTAACGCATCACTCTCTCCCGACTCTGTCTCTTCTCTGTCTCTTCTCTCTCTCTCTCTCGCTCTCTCTCTCAGTTGCTAGCTTTGTTGAGTAATACGGATCTTACTTTTCTTTCCTCGGTTTGGGCCGGTGTGTCGTTTTGATAGAGTTGTTCTGGTTTTCCAAATCTTATGATATTGGGATTGACGTGTGGGCCCTTCTGTGTACGTTGTGTACAACAGACAAGATTGCGTAATTCCCTCTGTAGCCGTGGTAACTTTTGTCTTTTAACGTCCAAAGATTACATTGGGAATCAGGACTGTAATAACAGCTCCTCCAATAAGATGCACAGCACTTATCTACTGCAAAATCAAGTCTTCTACTGCAGGATGGTGATTTGGGAAATCCAGTCAAATCTTTCTCAGTTTTTCAAATTCATAAACAGTCCGTCGAATCTCACTCAATTCTTCGAAGTAATAACGAGTCAATCGATTCTCACTCAATTCTTGTGATGCGTTTATCTGCATTTTCAGTAGAATTCCTTCATCTTTTTTCTAATAAAGCCGAAGCATATTTTTGGATTGCAAGAATTTTTTGGAAATATTTTCTGATACAAGTCTTACTGTTTAATCCTTAGATGGGAGGAATAGATGTAGAGTCATACCTTTCCCAAGGACCTAAATGAATATAACGAACCGGGCTGGAATTCGAACTTGGCTTTCCAAGTTCTCATTCCGAGCCTTTATCGATTACACCACCCGCACAACCATGCTTACAGAGCCTAGTATTTCTGAGCAGTCACCCATGTAGGTACTGATTATGTTCAATGTTCCTTAACTTCGATGATCGACCGAGAACCTGTATTTCAATATGATATGGTCGTAAGCTATTACATTCACTTACACGCAAATACCCTTGGGGAAGGCATGAATCCATTCCCCAAGCTGAGTTAAATAGCAGAACAGACTGGGTTTTTTGGTTGGCAGCCATTCTAAAGATGGTGCATCGATAGAATCACTCATCTCCCGGCAAGCCTAGGGCACTGCATTGTCCCATGACAATTCACAGTGACTGAAATTCTTGTCACATTCTGATACAGGCGGAGGAAGCGTTATCGAAATGACGTTGCTACTACAAAGTTACATAGAAGCTGCAAAAACTTTTTTTTTTTGTAGATTTCTCACAACACGCCTGCAATGTTAGGAAACACTACATTGCCTTGCAACATTACATTAGTAGGAAATAGATAACAAATTCCAATAAAATATTAGAATGTGCATTCGTCACCTAAATTAGTAATTCTCAAAATAAATAAATAAATGCGAAAATAAGTTTTTATAATTTCTAGATATATTAAGTTAAGAAAAAAATACTAGGCGTTATTTGACATTTGCAGTCAAAACGAAACTGCTCTCTATAAATCGTCTGAGAATTCTTTCTGTGTTCGATCGGCATGGCTAATGCTAACCCCCAGGAGAGTGACACACTGCACGCTTTCCACTGACATGTAGTGGAAAGATTATATCGAACCAATTGCTAGGTTTGCTGCTGCTGGGAAAGTTGGTTCTCTGTGTCATGCTCGACAGTTTTTCTCGTCCGAATTTTTCTTAAATATTTATAAGTCTACCATTCGTCCACGCTAAGAATATTGCTGCCACATATGGCCTGGTGCTCCTACTATATATTTAGAGATTCATGATAAAATACAAAGAAGAGTATGAAATGTCATTTATTCTGACCTGGTATTTCGAATTCAATCACTTTCCCACTGCCGTAATGTAGCTTCCCCGTGCCTTTTCTATAAATACTTTCATTGTAATTATTCCGATGAACTTTCTTCTATGGTACCTAGACTCTATGAATTTAAGCGCAGTATTCGATTGGTGACACTGCCTCATCATTTTACAGTGAAAATGGCTAGTTGTAACCGTCGGTTTTATACTGACAGTTTCTACTATCACAGTTCTTGCCCTTGGAACTCTATTCCGGCTTCTTGCTTTCCAGTTAAAAAAATTTAATTTTTGATCCTAAAAAAATTGAATGCAATGTCAATCGTTATTTTCTGTCTTCTTGGTTTCTTTTCTCTTATTGTCCTTGGCTCTTACATATGTCAGTTTGGAGTCACGAAAATCGTTGATTGAAACGTTACAATAACGTCGTCAGAACGTCACATTGTTCTTAACCCAAATACAACACATCTGTAACATTACGAGAATGCCCTGCGATACTTTGGCTTATCCCAATTGATTCAACAAAAACAAGATGTTTTTACTTCTTTCTCATAACAGCAGACATTATGGTCATAGTAACAGTGACTATTGCAATATTAAAGGATATAAACCTATATAATTATCGTAATAACGGAGATTAGAGGCCGTCAATTATACAAGCGTATACAGAAATAAACTGTTGTGTAATATCAGTCCTTCTGTATGGAAGTGAATGATGAATAATTTCCTGGCAAGTCAAAAGAAGATTTGAAGGAATAGAAATGTGGTTCTACAGAAGGATGCTAAGAATAACAAGGATTGAATATCGGAATAACGACAAATCTTAAGGAAAATGGAGATAAAAGGGGCACTTATGCTTGCAATTTCTAGAATGATACACCTTAATCTCAGCACATTTGTTAGAATCCAAGAAAACATTGATAAAGAAATCATAAGAGGCGCGTAACATTTGTTTAACCATATATATATATATATATATATATATATATATATATATATATATATATATATATATATATATGATAAGATAAAGAACAACCAGGAAACGTACATCAATCTAACCTTTATTAAAGCATCGTCATGAGGCAAAACAGATAAAAAGACGGAACTTATAGTGAAACATGTTAAATTCATATACGTTTCCTATTTTTTCTTTATCTTATCATCCTATCCTATATCAAAAGTACTTATAGAAACCTTTCGGCGGGTTCCACATACGAAAACAAGGACAAACGTCCATATAAACATATTTCCAAAAATACTTCGTTTTTGAGTTATTAAGTTTAAAGCAAGTTTACAGTGGATGGCGCTGTGTTGTCATGTAGACTAGGTTAGATTTGTCATTCGTGTACATTTGTGGCTAGTCTGTCTTCAAAGTTTAACGTGTGGAGTGGTGAGTTAACTGAGAAGTGTTCCGTTTAACAATGGCAAGATACTCATGAACAGGCAGATATGATTTTTACACACGGCCGCACGAATGGTAATGGACGCGAGGCTGTAGATTGCAAAGGCTGCATCAGATTGCGTTTCCAGACCGAAGGCAACCGAATCATGCAACCTTTGCTGCTCTTTATGGTGCCATTGTTGAGACAGGATCCGTGGCACAACTAACTATGGATCGAGGAAGACCGAGATCCACTCGTACGCCTGACCACATAGAACACATTATACAGGCTGTCGAAGACGATACAGGTATCAGCACACGTCAAGTGACACTAGCATATCGTTCATCTCATAGTAGCGCATGCAGAGTACTTCGAGAGCGGGTCCTCTGTTCGTATCATTTGCAACGTCTTTCGCTTTCTGATCAGTCACCACAGGAGAACTTTTGACGATGGTTTATTGCACAAATTTCTGATCTGTTGTCTCTTCAGTCTTGTTTACAAATGAGGCAACATTTGGAAGAGATGGAATAACACATTTACACAACCATCATTTGTGAGCGGATCGGAATACCCATGGTACAATATAGGCTAGACACCAGCATCTTTTTATGATTACTGTGTGGACTGGAATTGTAGGTCTCGTAGGTCTATATGTACTCCCAGCACGTCTTACAAGAGTAAGCTGTCCACGGGGACTTTATTTCGAACACAATTCCAGACCTGCAGAGGATGTACCGCTGTTAATACGAAGACGCATATGGTTTATGCATGATGGGCTTCCAGCACATTTTAGTCACATTGTTTGCGATGCACTGGCTTACATCTACCATGAACTAGGGGAATACCGGTTCCATGGCCTGCACGTTCCACAGAACTTAATCCTTTGGATTTTTATCTGTGATTCCACATAAGACAATTAATAATGCAGAGATACTTCATCAACGTGTAATGGAGGCCTGCGAAAACATTCGACAGCGAAATTAATAAATCTAACACAAATCATGAACGCGTAACTTTCCTTTAACTTAACCTGCACACATACACAAACATATATACATATATGTGTTATGGTCCAGGTTTGGACCAAGGAAGAACAACACGAAAACAAGAGTAAAAATAACGAAGATATATTACACGGAATAATAATACAAGATGTGGAAGGTGTTAGTATGACTGTCAGTCTGGTTTGGAATGAACTACTATCGGCTCGACTCGATTCGTCTCTCTCTCTTGAGAGGCGTAGTATACATAGTGTTAGGAAGAGTTCATTCTGTAGTTATAGGTAAGGACCCATAACAATATGCAAATTTACAAATATATATATATATATATATATATATATATATATAAAAGTGGACATTGAAATAAAACTCAGCAGCAACAGTCTCAGTTTCATGCTTAAATGCAATCCTCATGCTATGTACGTTGTGTTTGCCTCGACTATTTCTATATTTTAGCCAGTGGCGCATTATGAATAGATCTATTGTTATACATGTTCACCGTAGTCTGGATGTAGAATCCAACGTAGTAAGTAATTTGTTCAATGAAACAACACCAATATCTAGTAGCAGCTGTTCAATAATTTTTAGGTCTTCCATATCAGAGGTTGGCATTGAATATTCGGAGAAAGTAGCAGAGCGTAGTTCAGTAATTCTTCTGGTTATCGATATCAGAGGTCGGCAGTGGATATTCGGAGAGAAAACAAAATGGTCGTCTTTATACACGTCGGATTGAATATTTTAAGTCTTCTGATTGGTTAAACTTCTATTGGCGAACTATAAAATGTGTCAGCTCATTTTGGTTGGCTCACTAGTACACAGGGGTACCAAAAACTGTAACACCCCCTCATTTTCGGGTACATTATGGAATCTTCTTTCAAAATATTAGTAAAGTCAATATTCATATGGAACAAATGTTAGATTATTTTGTGTACTTTGGTACTAGTGAGCCAACTCAAATGACCAGACTCACTTTATAGTTCCCCAATTGAAGGTTAACCAATCAGGAGACGTGAAATATTCAATCCGTCGTGTATAAAGACGGCCATTTTGATTACTCTCTCCGAATATCCAGTGCCAACCTGTCAGGCCAAAGAACAGAAGGAAGAACTATGCTCTGCTACTTTATCGGGATATCCACTGCTAACCTGAACTACGCTTCCCTACTGTCTTCGAAATATTCACTGCCAACCTCTGGATTCTATACTCAAGGACTACCGTCATCATGGACAACAACAAATGCTTTAGTATTCATAAAATAAAGATTTTTTTTCTCTTTTTTTTTAAAGTATTCATAAATTTTTTTTTTTAGTATTCATAAAAGAATTTTTTTTTTGTAAAGAAAATTAATATCCACAAAAATTAGTTATATCATTTTGTCCACTGTTAAGTACATCAGGTTAATAAACATTAACAACAATATTATAAAATTAGGTTGTGATCACAACAAAAAAAGTGGAAAAAGTTGTTATTTTATCTATAGCTGGGACCGATTAAAACAGTCACTATCACTCCGGGTCAGAGTGATTCTGAGAGTTATTCAGGAGGAGGATTGGGTTAAAAGTAGGACTATTCACGTTTATACCCCAATATAGGACAATAACTAATGGATGCAGTTTTACGTCTTACCCAGGACTATAAGACAGTAACTAATGGATGCAGTTTTACGTCTTACCCAGGACTATAGGAGAACCTTATAAGTCAGTACCAAATATGAGAGGAATGAAAGCCCGTAATTTCAATTTTGTAATTGGCTTCGTAAACAAATCCGACACGTTATTTTCCGATTGAACATATTCAATTTGTACTGTTTTCTTTTGTACCTGATCCCTAACAAATTGATATTTAATATCAATGTGCTTTGTTCTTTGATCTATTATAGGATTTTTAGCCAAATCAATACTGGCCTGATTATCACAGTAAATAGTTATAGGCTCACTTATTATTAGTGCTTTAATAATTTTTATTAGTAATTTAAGAAAAATAGCCTCTTGTGTTGCTTGCGACAATGCAACATATTCTGCTTCGCAGGTTGAAAGTGAAATCATCCCCTGTTTCTTAGATTTCCAGCTAATTATTGGATTATCTTTTGCCAATCTAAAGCAATATCCTGTGATACTTTTACGATCTGGTGAATTTGACCAATCAGCATCACAAAATCCTTCCAGTTGTAGTGTTTTTTTATTTTCGAAATACTAGGCACTGATTCTTAGTTCCCTTTAAATAACGTAATTAGCTCTTGTTAAATGCACAGTCCTTGGTTTATTTAAGCTTTGAGACAACTTAGTAACCGTATAGCAGATGTCTGGCCTTGTTGATGTCATGACGTAAATAAGACTCCCTATCAACATTCTGTATTCTTTCTCACAAGCCGCTATACCATCTTCATTATTCATAATTGCGTTTAAATCCATTTCACATGGAGTACTTCGTGTTTTCAATTTTGCATGCTGAATTTTGATAAGAGTTTGTCGATGTATCTGGATTGATTCATTGTAATAGTGTTATCCTTAAATTCGAACTGTATACCAAGAAACCATGATAGTCGACCCAAGTCGGTCATTTTAAACCTTATATTTAAGGAATTTTTAATTTTTAATAGAGAAGCGTTACATTTTGAAGCAATTAACATATCGTCGATATCAGAGGTCGGCAGTGGATATTCGGAGAGAAAACAAAATGGCCGCCTTTATACACGTCGGATTGAATATTTTAAGTCTTCTGATTAGTTAAATTTTTATTGGCGAACTATAAAATGAGTCAGCTCATTTTGGTTGGCTCACTAATACACAGGGGTACCAAAAACTGTAACATCTATTACATTATTTACATTATTCGAACTATTGTCATCATCTTTATCGCCATATTTATTACAACGTTTCGGCCGTTGTACGCTCCGGCCTTCTTCAGGTGGTTGGAATGTCGGACTGAACCCTTTTATAATACCCAGAAATTCATATACAGATGTCCTCAAGGACACACGGCACAGTGGATAAATGCGTTGGTTAGATCCAGTGACAGGTCCCAAAGAGTGTGAGTTCAATACCCGGTTATGGCAGTGAAGAACTTTCAGAGGGAAAATTAACAGGAGATAACTGATAACTGACATCTATTAAACATGGCACGTGGCACGAAATAAAGGGTTCAGTTCGACATTCCAACCACCTGAAGAAGGCCGGAGCGTACAATGTCCGAAAAGTTGTAATAAATATGGCGACAAAGATGAAGACAATAGTCCGAATAATGTAAATAATGTACATAATACCTCATCTCAGAAATATAGACAGATATCTATTACATTATTCTAACGGTTATTAGGTGGTCGGTAACAGTTATGTTTCAAGTTATTCTAGAGTCTATTAAGTCTTATGGCTATTTTATAGTCTTTTAAACAATATATATGATGCTGGAAAAATGCTTGTGCAAGCAAGCATTTTTCCAGCATCATATATACGATCTATTGTTAAAGCATTATTCTAACGGTTACTGGGTGGGCGGTAACGGTTATGTTTCAAGTTATTCTAGAGTCTATTGAGTGGAATAATTGTGGATCCGAATGCAGACTTATGGCTATTTTTTTAAAACAGTATTTTTCCAGCATCATATATACGATCTATTGCTTTAGCAATAGATCGTATATATGAGATCCACTTAAGGTTTTGGGAGAGTTTGTGTCTTAATAGACGTTCAAGACAAGCAACCCCTTGAAAGAAGAGTCATCCATCATGATAGGCCAAAGTCCAGGGTCTGCTCGGTGGTGGTGGAACGTTATTATTGATTTTGGCCGTGTTGAATTTTACAATACTGTTCTTTTCACATTGATCCACCTGGACTAGGTTAGAGGAGAGAAGAGCTGATAGGTTCTGGTCTAACAAAACTTTGATGGTGCACCTGTAAACTGTTCTACAGATAACCATAATTTTTTTCTATTTTGACTCTGACTGGGCCCTTGACAGGGGAGTAAAACATCACAAAGGATCCACTTAGCAATGCTTCCAAACGAAAATATAAATGGCCAATTTTTGCATAAAGACTCAAATGTAAACGACCAATATTTACCTATTCCGAATTAAGAGAATGCTTACAAACTCAAATATAAACGACCAATATTTACCTATAGACTCAAATGCAAACAACCGACATTAACTATCCACAAATCAAGTAAACGTGTTAAATACAAACGGCAAATATTTAACAATAGACTCAAATATAAACGATCAATATGTATCTATCCTTGAATCAAATGAATGCTTATAGACCTAATTATAAACTACCAATATTTACCTATCATCGAATCGAGTCAATGCTTATAGAATAAAATATAATAATTAAAAATAAAAGACTGATTTCGATATTTAATAACCCATCAAAGATTGACATGTAAAGTCAAGCAAGCGACCGATGCAAACAACAAAGTTTCTGCATAATAAATGCAAAAAACAATCATGAACATTAAAAAAAAAGAACAGTATTATAAACTCATTGATATATCGTTTATGCAACCATAAATATCTTCTGCAAATGTCATCAATATTGCTGGGTGAAGAGATGTTATTCTGAAAACAACTAATACAAACCTGAGTGTGGAAAGAATCACTTCCGTCTTGTTGCTATCGTTAAAATAGTCAAGACAAAGTCAAACTAAAGAATATTCAACATAAAAATAGTTGACCTGATCATTTTTGTGATGACATAAAATTGTTAAATATTTATTTATTGTTTTATTCATTTTCAAGGAAACGACCTTCAGAATGTCATTTTAGTATTTTATAAATGTTCCTTAATTATTCATTTAGTCATACAATTATTGATAATTATAATTCATGAGACATTTATTTATTTTTAATTAAATGGAAACAACAATAAAATAAAACACTTCCTTCATTTGCCCAAGGTTATTGGCTATGACTCGCGTAATAAATTGAATTAGAATATTTTACAATATATATATATATATATATATATATATATATATATATATATATGTGTGTGTGTGTGTGTGTGTGTGTGTGTGTGTGTGTGTGTGTGTGTGTGTATGTATGTATGTATGTATGTATGTATGTATATAATTTAATCGACTTCAAAGTTGTTCGTTGCCGGATAAGTTCAGACAAGCGATTGGCAATAATCTGTCATCGTTCCAGTACAAAGTTAATTTCGTTATGGTAAACGAGGATAATAAGTAACTTGTCTGAAATCATTTTTACTATTTTTAAAATTATCATCAGAGCTTATAGTGTATTTAACGGTTCGCGCTGCTACACTGAGGAGGTTTGTAAAGTAACAAGTAAGGGTCCACCATTATGGCACTGCAACTTCAGTGGGTTAATCAGACAAAAAAACAAAAAAGAAAAGAAAAAAGAAACTACTAACTAAATAATTGTTGAAATTCTCAAGAAAGTGAATGGAAAAGTTGAGAAGAAAATTAAAAATAAAATGCGTTGAAAAATCATGTTTCAAAATAATAAAATGAAATTCCGAACAGGAACGAGAATCGGACCCAAATTTAACTAGACGGAATTTAGTAAGAACAAAACCAAGACTACCCATCCTTCCCCACTTCCCGCCGAGAAAAAAGAGTCAATTAATATATCCTCGAAGATGTCGAATAGAGAAACATATGTTTTCGATAATGAAACACGGGTGGTCACCGAAATAACTTTTAAGATTGTTCTGGACAAAGAGTCAGGAAAAACATTTGGTTTGAATAAGCCACCCAGAAGAAAAATAACCCTACAAAAGTAGAGATTAGCACTGGTTCGTTCATTTTAATTTCTGTGATATTCGTAAAAGTTTTTATAGCAGACATTAATTCGAATTACTTTGGATAGAAGTGAAATTAATTAATAGGTCTGAAGTGACCATAGGCGGCCGACTGTGTGGCCTGGTCGATCGAGAAATCACCTAAAATGCAATCAGCGTGAGACAAGCTGATAAAGGTAGATTAATGGCTGTAAATCTTCTTTTCGCCTACGCATTCTGAGAGTATAGATTCGTCACAAGGACGTTTTGCCTTCCCTTGGAGTGGGCTGACGTTAGATACTGAGAAAGTGAGAGAAGTATATATGGAGCGATGGTGCGGGATGAGATGTAAAGGGAGTTGGAGTTAAGGGGCGGCTTGATTCCGCTGACCACTCTCAACCCCTAAATTTAGAAAATCACTCAAGTAAACATATTTTGAAAATTTGAAATTTTAGAAAAAGGTTGATGCTAACCGAACCCAGACCCTAGTCAACCCCAAACCCGCAGGACTCCATATAAGCTGGAGTTTTTGAAAACTTGAAGAGTCCCTACATTACTGCTACTGGAATCCATATAGTTCGATGAGACGTCCTGATCAAGAACTTGTGCCAGCCCTTAAGACCAGAACTTATAAATTTTAATTACTACTAAAACAAGCAGCAAACTCCAAAAGAGGATCCTAGTTTCATCTGATTATAACAGTAATTGGGAAGGATTAAAACCACTGTACACAAAAAAATCACACACACACACACACACATATATATATATATATATATATATATATATATATATATATATATATATATATATATATATATATATATATATATATATCATTGTTACATTTTTAACACTAGTTAATTCTTTATTCTAAAGAATTCTTTTTTGTGTAGCTTCTCGCCTTCGACCTGTTCTTCGTTCCAGTTTACTTCGCCAGCTATCTTCTCACCCTCTGAAATCAAAAACACAACGTTGCAGAGGTGTGAAGGGTCGTGAAGCAGACAAAACGCCAGCTAGATCGAGTGGAACCGTGCTCTTCAACACGATACCAGCGGCACACCAGCAACGCGTTAACGAGTCAGTAGTCAGCTAAATGGTAACTACAATGGTCTGAAGATACAAAAATGTTTCTATATTATTTCTTTACTGTTTCATCTTATCAAGTTTTGTTATTGGGTAAAAGATTGCTTCTTTTTATTCTTCTATGTGCCGTCTCACTTCAGGATGTTAGTGATCATGGCTCTCCACAATTTCCTGTTCTTTGTGGTTCTTAATAAATTATTTTTTTGTTATTTCTCCTAAACTTTACTCCGCCATCCATTTACTGAAGCTCGTTATCTAGGTTATACTAACTTTTCTTCAGTCCTGAGAGTATCAATTTTTCCAAACCCTCTTTCTTTATTATGTGCCCTAGAAATTTCAACTGTCTTCCTGATGTTAAGTATAAGATTGGAGTTTGTCCAGCATTCACTGCCATATAGGATGACTGCTATTACATAACATTTCATCGTCCGGTTCCGTCCTGGGTACAACGTTAAACTGCATCCAACAGCAAGGCTTCTGATCAGGAGGTTTTGAGGAAGCGTGGAACCACCTCTTAATTGCTGGTGTTCCCAGGTCCACCCTGACCCGGGGTGGTAGCACCTGTTGGGGTCCCAGCTATGGGAAAATAGTGAACTTCCAGGTCTTTTCCAGCACATTGAAACAATGATGTTGCCAACTACACTTTTTTGAAACAATGATGTTGCCAGTTTTTGAAACAATGATGTTGCCAGTTTTTGAAACAATGATGTTGCCAGCTATACGTTTTTGAAACAATGATGTTGCCAGCTATACGTTTTTGAAACAATGATGTTGCCAGCTATACGTTTTTGATATATTTAGTAAATACTGGATCTGGCATTAAATAACCCATAGTGGTTGATATGCCATAAAACCCCAAACAACCAACCAAATCGTCCAGTTCACACGCCTTCCTGATGTTTTGAACAGGAAGAGAGATTTGTCACCTGTTTCCTATTTAGGACTGGGTTTCCGTTACCCTTCTAAAGACTTCTTATTCTGTTTCACTCCAAGTGGCCCCTTGTGTCTTAGCGTCATTATCGTCTTGCTTGGGGTGAATTGATTAAAAGTGATAATCTTTTCTTTGCTTCTACTACCTGGTTAGATAAGTGAATTATGGTTTGCTGAAATGCTCCCTCAACCACTTGCTTTTCCCTTAAGTATTGTTAAGGGCTTAAAACAGGACGTAAAATCAACAGACTCACACCTCATTGTTATCAATCCTCAATTTCCAGCATTGATAGAGTTCAAAATCATTTACATGGTCTTGTGTAATCCATTACATTTACTTACGTGCTAATACCTTTGGGAAAGGTATGAATATTCTTCTTCTTCCCCCAGCTATGGGTAAATAGCAGGACAGACCGGGTTCTATAGCCTTGGATGGCACCGGGTCTACCGCATTAAGAAATGACAACCTACCGCGGGAAAAAATCTGCCTTGTCAGTCATGTATCGAAAGATATATGATCGCCTAATCATGTATCACGCATGGCACATAACTGACTGACTTGTGGTAGAAGACTTATTCACCACTCTGAAGCCTCATTTCCCATAGACGCAATGCCGCAATCCATCGCTATTTCCATGGCAAACGTTCCTATAAGCATTCTCATCGGACCTTTACAGCTAGGACACGACATTCAACTTTAACGGAATAGAATCATTGAGTCCATCAGACAGGTTTTTTCCCAAATAATTTCTATTTTGTGAAACTTGCTCCCGCGTTGATGCTTTCATGACTATTACAATCTACATACCTTCAAGTCAATGATCAACCGCTATCTATCCCCCTTATTCTCATAATCCTCACTGCCTACCATCTCCAATTTAATGGATCTCTATAACTTCCTATCCTTTGTAGCTCTAAGTAATGTTTGTCTCGTTGCTACCCCTCCCAATCTATGTTCTGCCATCCATTTACTAGGTAGGTGATCATGGCTCTCCACAACTTTCTATCCTTTGTAGCTCTAAGTAATGTTTGTACCTATGAATTCCTGTTCTACCATCCATTTACTCATTAGGCATTTTAATCGATGTTTCTCTCTGCTCCATTGGCTTCAATGTCCCGTGAGTATTAAATTCTCCAATCCCTTTTCCTGAGTATAAAATAATTAAGATAATTAAGAGAACTAGAAATTCTGTTACATTTATTCATTGTTTGCGGATATAAGCTTAACAATATAAGATACACAGATGATACTGTATTGATGGTAGATACAGAAATACAACTACGGGAACTCCTAAACAAGATAGTAAAGGAAAACGAGAAGCAAGGACTAATCATCAACTGTAAGAAAACAGAATGTATGACCGTTAGCAAAAGGACAGAACTAGAAACGTCAGAATCATTACAGAAATTTAATTAACAGGGAAGCGTTTTAACAGACCATGGAAAATGTGACACAGAAATCCGAAGGTGGATTCTCTCTGTATTTTCTACAAATATTTTCATGTCAACTGTTCTGACCAGCTATTTTCACTGGTGCCCTGACTGCATGAATTTAAGCGTGCTACTAGGTTGGCATCTCGGTCCCAACCTTTTACTGTCGAAACTGTTAAATGCAACCGCTTCTTCTACTCCAACAGCTTATTGTCTCGAACTTCCAAACAGTGGAACTCCCTTCCTCTTACTTGGTTCCCTGATAACTACAATCTTCAAAATCTTTAGATGTAATGTCAATCTTCTGATGCCTTGATCCCTGTTCTTCTTTTTATCGTTTCCCCAATCCCCGTTAACCCAGTCTTTTTTCTTACTTTCACTCTCTGTAATCCCTTGCGTATTAGTGGCACTCCAGCCTTGCTTGGGGTGAAATGCTTAAAAATATTGGAATAGGAAAAGATGCCTTCCAAAAGTTAAGTAAAGTATTAAGTGACAGGAAAATTTCATTAGAAACAAAGAAAAGGGTGCTTTTTGTACTGCTATATAATATTAATTATCCTATATGGCAGCGAATGCTGAACGATTTCCTCAAAGATAAAGAGGAGGATTGAGGTAACAGAGATGTGGTTATACAGAAGAATACTGAGAATATCATAGATAAAACATGTGAACAATGAGGAAGTAAAAAGGAAAATGGGAGCAAAAGGGACAATTTGAATAAGAAAGAGACATTTGACATTTCTGGGATACATAATGAGAAAAGATGACTTGGAGAATCCAACATTCACAAGAGACATTGAAGGTAAGAGATTTAGAGAATAATCTGTTTAACGTGCTTGCAGGAAGATCCACGTGAAAAACAAGATCCACTGTAAGAATAAAGTACCAAGAGCGATGATTTGATTGACTGAATCGTTTTCTACGGTTTATCAAACCTTTACATGTTATTTAAAGCCAGAAAATATGTTTATGTTGTTGGAATTTGGGTGGGGAGATAATAATGATTTAATGATACAAGTCTTACTAATTAACCTATAACTGGCGAAAAAGAGGTAGATTCATACCTTTCCTAAAGGTATGAATCACGTAAGTGAAAATAATGAACTTAACTGAAATTGGAACTCGGCTCTCCGATTAACAATTCCGAGCCATTATTCATTACCCCACCCACCCATCCAAGCGTACAGAACCTGTTATTCCTAAGCAGTCAACCATCTAGGTAGTGATAAGGCTCGACGTTGCTTAACTTTGGTGATCGTATGGGAACCTGTGTTTTAACGCTATATGGCCGTAAACCCAAGAGGGATGGTAAGGAGCCAAATGTTAGATCAACAAAAATAGAGGAAGTTGTGGACAACCATGATCACTCAAGGTATATAAAAAGAATAAGATCACATCTCCTGCAAGATAATTGTGTTTCTGTTGCAAACAAATTAACATGCAGATTAGGCAGTGATATTAAAGATGGAAGATAGCTGGGCAATTTTTCGCAGCAATATTTGAGGCATTTCTGCATCGCAGAGTTTGCAAATATTTACCAATGAACTTCGAGAAGCAATAGAATTAGAGATTTCACCTAATTATAGTGGCGAGCACAAAAATGTTCTTTTTTAAAAAAAAACAACGTGTTTTTTGATTGCGAAAGTAAGGCTAACCTATAAACTACGCAGACAAATGACCTCCATATTTGTTGTCCTTGAAACCTTCATAAACAAGGACACCTTAATTAGATTTAATATATCGTGCAAGATATCGAGTTTCGTCTCAATTTCCCGCCTGGTGACAAAGGTAAGGTGAAATCAAGGTTAGGTTTGGAACGATGTAGGACATCTGCTAGCGGTCAATATTGACTTGGGCGTTTACATTGAACGTTGGTTACCAACTGAAAGAATAGCAGAGAGAGAGAGAGAGAGATGGGGGAAGAGAGAGAGAGAGAGAGAGAGAGAGAGATGGGGGAAGAGAGAGAGATAGAGAGAGGGAGGATTACCACATGCCGGAAGGTCAGGGTTGTCATGTGATATTACCATTTGACTGCTCAGGTAGATATCGTTAATATTTGCTTTTCGACTTTTAGAAGCGACAAAATGAAATTTCCAGAAAAAAATTAATAAACCGAAATGTAAAGAAGAAGGAGAAGATGATGAGGAAGAAGTAGGAAGGAAATTAATAATAATAATAATATCATCAGACATGGTTGTCATGGCTTCGGATCTTAATTGATTGGAGGCGTTAATATGTTTAACAGGGCATTGGCCCTGACAGAGTCGTAATAACACATGAAATGTCGTTTAGTTTCTTGAGGTATTGAGAGAGTTAAGTATTCTAAGTGAATGAATAAAAATACTAATTGAAAAAAATATGAAAGATTAGTTAACCAGATTGGAACCTGATTGAAGATTGCTCGATTTTAAAATGTTAACCAGAACCTATAAAATGCATATGAAGATGACATCGGTAGGATTTGAAGCCAAAATAAAGCTAGTAAGACTTCCTAAATTTAGTACAGCTGAATTTTCCCTACCCCGCTTCACAGCCCCGAAGAAGTTGGGCTAAATGTGTTTGCCAAAATTCTGTCGAGCCCTTGAAATGTTTATATGACGGGCTATTTTTCCACTTGACATTGATTTTTACCAAAACGTCCGAACCTAGAATCAGATTGGAGGCACTTTTGGGAAGCCCAAAATCTGGTTGAAAGTACGTTTCGAGATGACCATCTTCTCTCCTAAGAGGAAGTTCTTTGTTGGAAGATAACATCCATCATTTTCCAGAATAAATGTCTATATAAGTCAGAGTCCACAGTCGTTTAGTTTGTTCGCGCTCGAGATTTTTTGCTGCGTCCAGAACATGTGCATTTTTTGTTTGGTGAAACAAGATTGTTTAAAGTAAATATTCAGTATCACAATTTACTTGTCAGTTGCCTGGTCCTAAGCATTTGGGTCTGTCTCCTACTTTGCTCTGCATTGCTTTCCACTTATGATTTTTGAGCTTTATTTATAAGTCCGATGAACGCCCGGGTGTGCATTAATCTTGATATGATATTTCTCCAGAACGAAACTTTGCAAATCAATTTCATAATTACTAGTCATTTATGACTCCTTGACCCTAAACACTACATATTTTTCCAGATGTTTCCATAGAGTTATTGTCGCAACTCCTATAACATTATGTAACGTAAATGCAATTTCAATCCCTCCATTAGTAGGATTAAGAAATGTATTCTTTAATCCAGCCGTGCAAAAACTAAGGTGTGTTAGTGTACACTAAATTTATCTTTGATATGATAAGTACGTAGGATAATGTATTCGTCATTAAAATTGGTTCTCCAAAACGGAAATTACTTGTAACACAACCTAATAATCAGAAAAATGTATTTTAATCTTTAGTCGAAAAGTTCCGATCTTTATCGAGCGATGTTGAAATTGGGTAACTTGCATCGATATACTAAGAAATATTCATACTTTTTGGTGGAAAGGAAACATCGAACTGTAAGACATGATTTGTCCATTCGCGGTTGTTTGTATAAGCAGGGTTTGCCTATGTTTACGAATTTATACCATCCTCAATATGTCATAAAATTCCCAGTTTACCCTTAATACTAACTTATAACTTGACTAGTCAATAACTTGACTAGTGTGTCATAACTCGACTAGTCAAGTCACTGGATTACTTCAACCAACGCTTTTATCCAAGGACACATGGCACAATAAAAGCGCTGTTTGAAGTAATCCAGTGAACTGACCATCTTTTTTCTTCCAGAACGAAACTTTGCAAATCAATTCCATACTTACTAGTTGTGAGTTCAGCCAATGATGAGATGAAAAAAAAAAACCAAAAAAAAAAACCAAAACAAACAAACCCCAAAACATGGAGAGTTCAGTTATTAAAGGGAAATAACTGATACTGAGATATCCAGAAAAGGCATGTCACATATAACTACAACTATCTACCCCGGTGGATGAAATAAAGGGTTCCATTTGAAATTCCAATGTATATCATCTGAAGAAAGCCAGAGTGTACAACCACCGAAACGTCGTGAATAGTGCGAACAGTGTAAATAGTGTAAATAAAATAAACAAGTAACATTCTATTCCCTATTGAATAATTATGGCGTTCTATTTATGAAGTTTAACGTAAAATATTTCGACTGCTTCAAGCTAGGTGTTGATATTGTAATTTGTAATTTTAGTACATTTTTAAATTTGTAATTTGTATTTTGTAATTTTAGTATATCATTACTATGCATTTATAAGCTGACCTTCCAACTTCTGTCTTTCCAGATTAAAGGAAACGGCTATGACAGCATTTTGAACCCGCCTTACTAAACACTGCTTGTCATAGCTGGCTACAGAATACAGTCGAGATGCGAAGACAATTTGGAAGGTTGCTATGATATAAAGTTTTGTGTTGACAGAGCCATCAAAACTGTACGTCACCCTCCTTACAGACCTTGTGATTTTTGGTTGTTTCCCAAGCTGAAGGAGAACCTCAAGAGCAGTCCTTTTTGAAAACTTTGAGAAGATGAAGGCGGGTCCTGGACACCTTCACTTTGGATAATTTCCATGGGACCATCACAAAGTGACAGAAGTGCTACAAGGGCATTGAACTCAGAGGATTCTACTCTGAAGGATATTACAGTTTTGTACTTCTTTAAAATTAATAAACGTATCTCCTATAGAAGTCTCAAAACTTCTGGAATGCACCTTGTAGATACATACTTTTCCAAGTGTATTTGCGCGAATGTGAATGCAACATCTTCGGCTGAAATTAGAACTCGACACGCCAATGTAACCTTTCCCGCGTAACGTAGACAATGCAGTACATAACTAGTAATAAATATTATATCATAGTAATAATTTTATGATGGATTGTCACGGTCATCATAAGGCACAAATAGACTGTATATCTCAGCTTTGTCGTTATTCTGACAACGCATGGTGAACGAACTGGTTTAGCAAGCAATTAATACTTACATTCTTAATTTGAGTTCTACAAACATGACCTTGCATCAGCAGAATTTAAAAAAGAAATTTCTTTCTAACTATCACTTTTTCTACATAGATCGATATAGGTGTATGTAGGTGTATACGATGAATTTTTAAGCGTAGCTTAGATGTGGCGCAAGGCCGAAAGTATACGAGACACTCTGTGAGGATAGAACTCCCTATTCAGTCGTAAATGATTTAGTGAGACAATCTTAGGAATCATTACACCATGTCGAAGTGCCCTAAAATGATTTTCAAAGTGTAGTTTAGATGTGGCATAAGGCCGAAAGTATGGAGCACTAAGTGAGGATCGAACTCACTATTCACTCGTAAGTGATCGTAATTGTTATAGCGAGACAAACCTTACTAATCCTTACACCACATCGAAGTGCCCCAAAATAGGGTTTCTAAGAGTAGCCAAAAATGTGGAGCACCCAGTGAATATCGAACTCATTACTCAGTTGTAATGTATTTAGCGAGACAAGCTTTGCTAACCATTACACAACGTGGACCAGTGGCTTAAGAGACATGCATTCAACGCATGCACTGCATGCCTTAGATTTTCCCAGGATAAACATTTTTCTTGTGTAATAAAAATTAATTCTTTTTACTATCTTTTTTTTTTTGCATTCGTGATCATATTTAAAATATCCCATTTTTTTCATTTCTTAGGATAAAATGGGAACAAGAGACATTAGTTGAGTATTGTAAGCAGAGAAGACCACTGCTTCCGTATACCAGTCCCTCGTCATTTGTAGGCACAGAGAGCGTGAAAGATCCAATTAAAAGAAGGTCGAGGAGTTAAGGCAGAGTGAGCGGGAACAAAAAGACAGTGGAATTAGCTGCTGCTTTGTGTTCTCAACATGAAGATAGATTGAGTAAATTGGTTTTCATTTCCATGAATAATGGTAGAGCGCGGTACTGATACTTTTTACTTCAACAAAGTTATCGATGGATTTACCTGAACGAAACGAAGAATTGAATTCATTTATAAATTAAAAAAAAGTTTTAAATACATCGTTATTTGTTGATTTTATAATTTTCTCATATTTCTCTCCTAGCCATTAACGGTCATCATGAACTGCACACCCCGATTTCAAATTCACCAAGGGTGAACAGGTATGAATGTATATCTGTATTTAAACACGTTCATAAAAATAACAGATTGTTATCTACAACTTAGTCTATGAAGTTACTCTCTAAAAACACGTTTAAACGCAAGAAAAGTATTGTCCACAACAGAGGAAAGGAAAGAGGAACACAGACGATTGTACATTAATTACTTCTGAAATGTAATGGTAAATTTGAAATAGGTCTCGTACATGAGGGAGGGTGAAACAGATATTATAACATGTTTTTGCCAAGATTTTCTAAAACAAGAAACATTTCTAAAATAATCTTATTCATTTGTGAATAAGTCTTGAAAGTTTCATTAAAACTCGACAATTATTTGATTTTTTCAAGAATTTCCATATCAATGTGCTTTCAGCGTAAAAAAGACGCTAAAATTTCCAATACTTAATAAACATAATATATCTGAATTATTCAACCGCACACACACACACAGACACACACATACATATATATATATATTTAGTGTATTGGAGTAGCAAATCATTATTTAAACATATATTATTAAATATCACAGAGACAATGAATGTCTATTACGTCTGATCAAGAGCCGCTCTAATGTTCGAATGTTTGCTTTAATTTTTGGTGAAAATAAAGACAAAAACTCTCCAAGATAATATTGCATCTAGACATTGGTTCTGTTGTAATACTTCGGTCTATCACGTGGTATGACGTCATAGAACCGCATCTTGAATTTACGATCTGCGTCTGCTATTCCGCGATCGTTATCGTCGCATAGCAATCATCTATGTCAAAATAACAAAATATCATCTTTGACGGTGGATATCTTTGTTTCATGTCTGTATAACCACTCCGAGGATGGCCCATGTAAGCCTAAAGCTTAGGACCAACTTAATAAAAGATATCCAAATGTTGGACAATTTTTGTCTTTATTTTCATCAGAAATTAAAGCAAACATTCGACCATTAGAACGGCTCATGATCAGACATAATAGACATTCATCGTCTGTTATGCTTAATAACATATGTTAAATATATATATAGCATAATGAGAGGCCACGTATACTTTCTTGATATGTATATAATATCTGGATAAAATGAATGAAACAAAATTAGGTGTTTTTTTTATGAAAGTATTTATTTCTGTGTTTTTGTATATATTTATTTATTTAATATTTCAGACCACCTAGGTCTTTCCTCAGAAATCAAATTAGAAACTGTGTTTGTGTGTTTGTTTACAGCGTTTGTTTACAGCGTTTGTTTACAGCGTTTGTGACATGCGCACGCTTCACGACAAACGCTGTAAACAAACGCTGTAAACAAACGCTGTAAACAAACACACAAACACAGTTTCTAATTTGATTTCTGAGGAAAGACCTAGGTGGTCTGAAATATTAAATAAATAAATATATACAAAAACACAGAAATAAATACTTTCATAAAAAAAACACCCAATTTTGTTTCATTCATTTTATCCAGATATTATATATATATATATATATATATATATATATATATATATATATATATATATATATATATATATATATATATGTTTCTATGTGTATATTTCAATTGATCACTGTTGAGTGATAAGCTATTTCTATAAACAACAGCCACCTGCACTAATGCAAAGCTCTTCAGTAAAATGAATGGAGCACTTTGTCTGATTGGCATTTGTTTACATTTGTAAAAACAATACGCTAGATTTAGTTGTGTAACTCTACCGAGTGAAGATAGCTCTGGCTGACACCAAATTAGTTGTGTTTCAATCCTGGCTTGAGGCATTCGGAAGTCTAGTCGCACTGAGGAGCTGTGATACAGCGAAACAGTACTGTCTGTGAATGACATATATATATATATATATATATATATATATATATATATATATATAACATACTCCTGAAGATAATTAGCATTTTCTATAGTTTATCTTGAATTTTACAGTAAGTCATAAGAGTATTTTTGAGTGTTCGTAAATTTAAAAATTTTGAAAAGGCTAACGAAATTTTTACTGTTTATAAATACGTGTGATAAAATAAAATCTTTAGATTTGTTTCGATAAGACATCAGAGTACAAAACAAAGAAAGATTTTCGTTTCGTCTTTATTCGTATTCCCTTTTAGATATATTTTCTTTGTAGCTGAATTTTTACAGACACACACGCGTATATATATATATATATATATATATATATATATATATATATATATATATATATATATATATATATATATATATATATATATATATATATAACGCTGGATGAACAGGTGATATAATAGTTAGCGGAACGAGAAATCGGCGGATAGAGTTCGAATTCCAGTCGAATTTACTTTCGGGCAAATACCTTTGGGAAAGGTACAAATACATCCATGGGTTAAATAGTAGTCTAGATTGTGCTTTTTAGCCTTGGTTAACAACCAGTCTATGAGAAGTATAGAATTCAAAGCGTCTTGGGTATAGTGTTAGTAACTCTAGGACACGTAATGAGAAAGGGGGGCTTCGAAAATTTGATACTCACAGGGCCGATTGATGGAAAGAGAGACAAGCGAAAGCGATGCGTGACATACTTGACGGCCTTAAGCAAGTGTGTGGGGGGCAGAACAGGGCCTGCGAAAAATTTAAACTATTGAGAGAAAAGGGACAGGAAGAAATGGAGAGCCATGATCCTGAAGGGACACGGCACATAAAAGAAAGAACTCTAACCCTTAAGAACTTACTTGCATCAGAAAAACAACAGCAGTAACGCCTACCGTTTTGAGAACTGTGGTCCCCTTACTCCGCAGTGGTGTCTACGAGACTTGAGTAACTGGATATTTATTCGAGGAAATTGCTGAAGTTATTGGCCCAACCTACTTCCTAAATTCTGAGAAGATGACCAAACAATTTTTTAATCTCTTCTGATTAGAGTCACGAGCTTTTATAAAAAATATTAAAATATTTTAGGCGCCTAATAGACAGTTATAACGTTTATATCTTTAGTAAGTTTTCCGATCCATAAGAGTCTATTAATACCATCCGGTTTATTAACTTTGCATGTTTAATGAATTTCCAACCTCCCTTCATTTATCAAAGCCTCCACTTGTATTAGGCACCTAAAAGTAAGAATTACTTTTTCTGGCGAGTGATAACATACATACGTTTAAAACATCAGTGGGTTTCGATATTTACTAAGCTTACATGAGGCCAAATGGCGATAGGTCTAGAACATTGTGTTTTGCTAATCTTCCTACGCGATAAAAAACTTCCTACCGATAAAAGCAACATCCGAAATGTTGAATTGTGACACCGACATTTGACAGTGAATGGAAAAATCGTTTCTATTTCAGTGATGATCAGACCACTTTGACTAGTTGGATGCCGTTCCCGCAAATTTGAAATTCTCACACAATTCGAGGCAAGGTTTTATTTTCTCTTGTGTCTTTGATCATCTGCAGTTACAGAAAGACAATTTTCTCATTCGAGACTCGTATATGTTACAAAAATTATGAAGTGAGTCAGATTCAACTATGAATTCTTCTGAGAAGTAGTATCAAGGTTAAAAGAATTCTATTAACATACCAAAGAATTCTATTATTTTTCAAAAGAATTCTATTAACATGTAAAAGAATTCTATTAATTTTCAAAAGAATTCTAAAATTATGGAAAAGAATTATATTAATTTTCAATAGGATTCTATTAATATACGAAAGAATTCTATTAATATGCAAAAGAATTCGGGTTAACTGTCGAAAATAGCGCAAAAGTAGATACAACTGCCACAAAATTAGGAGGAAAATTGAAGCAAGCAGCGAAAAAGCTCGGCCAAACGCAAATAGAAGAAACCCAAAGTAAACAGGACAGTTTTTTCTCCGAATCAAAAATGCTCATGTAGATCAATTCGCAACCCGCCAGTGGTTAAGGAGTTCAGGTGAGACTGAAGAAATTCCTCACAGCACCAGAGCCTGCTTACACGCAACTACCAAGTAAATATCTTGCATAACAGTAAGGACCCACAATGTAGTTTCTGTGACCAATACCTTCAAACTTTTGATCATCTTATCTTAGGATGCTCAATACTCACGCCCAATAAGTACAAAAATCCATGCAAAATGGTATGAACATTATCCTGAATCTGTAACTGAGGGAGCGGACGTTACCATGCTCTGGATTTTTCTATCAAGACAGATCGATAAATTCAAACAAATTGCCCAAACGTTATTATCAAAGACAGAAAAAAAATTTGCTCAATGACTGACATGAGCGAACTAAGTGATAAAAACATCTCTGCGAAGGTTTTTGAAAAACTAAGCAAATGCAAAGACCTGTTAATGGAAATAGAAAAAATGTGGCACTTAAGAACTAAAACTGTTCCTATTGTGGTTGAAGCTGTGGGTCTGATAACAAAAGGAACTCAACAACAAATCAACAAAATGCATAGTGCACCATACTTATATATCTTTTTTTAATATCTGCCTTTAATGTAATTAAGTGGAAACAGCAAAAATCACATCCTTCGCTTGCCTTAGGTCAATGGTTATAACTCGGTATGGATTATAAAACAAATGCGGGTCAAAAGAATTTAATAATATTTCAATTCAAAGGACATCGACTGTGGTCTGACTTAGAGATGAATGGGTTCCGCCAGGACTACTGTGTCCAAAACACGATACATATGAATGAATACCTATCGAGATATGCGTAAGGAGTTGGCCAGGTGCTCAAATGCGCAGCGATCCCACGACCACACTCGAACATGGAACATGATGATGATGATGATGATGATGATGATGATGATGATGATGATGATGATGAAATCAGCAAAAGTAACTAAACGTAAAACATCTTTGTTTACTATAATACAGATAGAGTAATTACGTAAAAGGGTATCTGCATATAACAGATGTGCGTAATGGAGAGCGGATGGTGATAAGAAATCGGAGAGTCGAGTTCATTACATTCACAAGCGCAAATACACTTAAGTATGAATCCATCCCAGCTATGGGTTAAATAGCAGAACAGATTGGGTTCTATAGCCTTGATTGACGGCCATTCTGGGGATGGGCACTCGATAAAAACACCCATCCTCCAGCAGCTATAACGCACAGTGTTGCGCATTTTGTTGCAGGCGGATAAAGCGCATCTCATTCATATATCAAATATATGAGGTGTTCCCGACCAAGAAAACCCTCCTCTCAAAATTATAGTTTGTTCATTTGGCCAATTTTAGTACATAAGTCGAGCATCTTTTCGTATATTCAATATATATATATATAATATACAAATCGGCTTGTTTATACATCTTTATACACCTGACGCCAAACATTTAAAGATAATCGTCCCTGTCTCTTTAGCACGTTTTTGATGCTAAATTGTAAGCAGTGTTGTATTTCTCCATATTATTCCTTATAACATATATGTCCAAGTGTAAGGTAGGTTAGTACCAATTTTTAAAAAGTGCTCAATAGAGAGTAGAGCTTAATACTAATAATATTTATTAATTATAACAAAACATGTTATAAACCGCTACATAAATGCAATCATGTTCCGACACGGTCTGTGCCTCCTCAGGCGGTTGTGTCGAAATATGATTGCATTTGTGTAGCGATTTATAACATGTTTTTGTTATAATTGGTAATAAATATTATATATATATATATATATATATATATATATATATATATATATATATATATATATATATATATATATATATATGTGTGTGTGTGTGTGTGTGTGTGTGTGTTAGTAGGATGTAGAATAGTATCCAAAACAAAAGTGGTGATAATGGGACCAAGTGTAAAAACTTTTTTTAAATGACAACGCGGTACGCGAACGTCCGTTAGGTTTGGCGTCTTCAGGTCGGAATGAAAGACAAAACTGTGTGTAAGGAAAATACATGGAGAATTTTGAGGTTAAGAATCGCAATTATCTTATCAGATCCGACAACTAGACACCATGTGTTTATATATATATATATATATATATATATATATATATATTAGAGCCGATGGTATTTCTTGAATTTTAAATCAGCCCACTCCAAGTAAATATACGTTTTTTCTGTTCGCTCGTATACCGAATTATGTTATTATTGCTTTTGCGATGATCGGGGATATTATGTATGGTCCTGGTCTTAGGCATAATGACATACTTAATTGTGGGATTAGTGCAATCTCAATGTATTTTCTTCTTGGTGAATTCTTTTCTCTTTTGATCAGCCTGGCATTTATTAAGTCGATATTGTGCTCCAAGTGCGTTTAAAGTGTTGTTATCTAGCATATCACTGCGATGCCCAAGTAGTCTTTTGAGGTTTCTATATGTTTCGCCGATATGTACCATTGTATATTTTGCGCAATCCTCTTTGTATATTCCTGCCTTTGTCCTGATGCTGTTGCTATCTCGTTTGGTGCTTTAGAGATGGTGTTGATAATTTTTAGATTAAGGTTGGATAATTTATTTTCGATAGTGGCTATTATAGAGTTGGTAGGTGTTGTATCTCGTGTTTTCGAGATGACAGAGGGAAATAAATAAGGAAGACAAACTCGTAGGTAAGTAATGAAGTAGACGTTTTACTACACGAAGGTACAATTAGCAATTGACCTAATGCTAACTCTCCTCAACCCCGCTTAACTCCGCTTATTTATATAAACGGACGATTCAATTCTTTTATGCCCTATGATAGTAGGAAAGATTATGTTTTTACTTTTGTCATAGTTATTGGGATTATTATTATCAGTGATTTTTTTCTATTTTCTTCTGTGCATTTTGTAGGATTTGAGTTTGACATTGTACAGGAAATAATTCGATTATTGGAGGAGTTTGAAAGTGTTTTCAATGTATTTCTCTTCCTCGGTCAGGAATTAGAGGCTACAGATGTTAAGAGCTCTTAAGTAAAAGTTTATTACTCCGGATTTGATTTTATTGTTTTGATGGAAGTAGACCTGTATAAGGTCGTTCTTATATATCCTTATGACATCAAGAAATGATAAACTGTGCTTTGATGCTGTTTAATCTATTGACAAGTTCTGGTAGTGATGTATCCTTTGGATATATTAATAATTAGCGTCGATATATCGGAAATATGTTGCATCGTGTAGGAGAAAAACGATGAAAAAGGCAGGGTTCTAGAACCTAACACCCATTGCCGAAACCCGTTGCCATTTAAAGAAATATTTTGCACTTTGTCCCCTTATATATATATATATATATATATATATATATATATATATATATATATATATATATATGTGTGTGTGTGTGTGTGTGTGTGTGTGTGTGTGTGTGTGTGTGTGTATAATATGTGGTGCAGTTCAATTTATATTATAATGAATCATTCATACAAAAAGTAAATTAGTAAAGTTAATGATATAAAATGGCAAAATCCCTTCGCTAACTAAATTTGAAAGATACATTAACCTACTAATCACTCGATTAATGTTATTTTATGATCACTGTTTTTTAAACTGTATTAGGTCTTCCTTAAATACGCAAGTACTTTCGACTGTACGTCCAGTCATTATCAGGCATGGAAATTATTTTGCTTTTGGTAAAATTCAGGTAATATCCGAGACGAAAAATATAATGCGAATCGAAATATGTTTTTTTTTTTAATGTGTTATTGATAACGGATACAAACTTGTGGAGCGTGCAGTCGCAACCATTGTTTCCTCTTCAGTTACATTTGTTTCCATGGACAGTTGCATTTGTTTTCCATTCCAAGACTTTGAAATTGCTATAGGTTTTACATAATCCCATGCTTCCTTGAGCAAATAAACTGCATCTTTGATGGTAAAATTTTGTTGAAATTCCAAAGGATTACTAATTTTTACCATCATTTTCAGCATCAGGCTGTTTTATAGTGACATTTCATATTCATTATTACTCCTTGATCCACTGGTTGGATAAAAGAAGCAATATTAGATGGGAAATAGCACGCATAAATATTTCCACAGTCGGAAATAAGTTCAGATTCATGAGGATGAGTATAGCAATTGTCGAGAAGCTCGAACTGATGGAATAAAAATGTTTAAAAAAAAAAATCACTAAAGATATTTTTTATCCAGCTAATCGATTCTTTGGTTCTTGTAGTTGACCGATAAATGACTCAAACCTTTGAAGGCATGAGGCGGAGCCGATTTTCCAATCACTAACAGTTCTATTTTATGTTGTTCTGAAGCGTTTGCACAAACGAGGAGAGTTAAACGCCCCTTGTTATGCTTAAATCCTAATGGATGATTTTCTTCTTCTCCTGCAGATGTCTAGGTTGGTAAACACTTTCAGTATATTCCAGTTTCACCAGCATTGTAAATTTTATCAGAAGTGAATCCTTTTGCTTCTAAGATGTTTTTAAATTCTGTAGAAAACTGAAGCTGCTTCAGTGGAATTGGATTTTCTTTCACTAGAAATGCTTACTTGTCTTATAGCATAACTATTTTTGAAACTCCGTTACTATCCATCACTAAACTTGCATTCTGTATCTTTATTTAAATCCTCATACATAGATTTAGTTTTGTCAGTAATCACTGGACCAGAAATAGCCGTGACTTCTGAGCGCTTCGATTGAAACCGAACGAAAAGCTTCTTGTCAAGAACTTCGGATATCGTCTATGAAGAGTCTTACTGCTGTGCTCTGCTGATTTCGCTTGTCCGAGAAATGTTTCCTTTGTTTTATTTATATCATACAGAGTAGTTTTGCCAATGTTCTACACTTTCATTTTGTCAGATGAGCTAGTGCCATTGTCAAGTTTTTCAATAATTTCTAAATTCTGACGTAACGTGAAAGAATTTCTTTTCCTTTTTCTTCCAGTTGAAGTTTCTTCTGTGCGAGACAATATGGGTTGAGAAATTTCAGGTTACTAACAATTATCTGCAAAGAGAATAAAAATATTAGAATGTAGCATATTCCTGCAATATCTAAATGGCAACACAGAGAAGTTCGGATATGAGGACATTCGGATATGAGGTCGTTCGCGTGAATAAATATACATGAAAAATGTATATTTATTCTTAGTATAAATTTTAGCTCTATAATTATACATTGAGCACGTTTTATCATTACCATCAGCACACACTGTGTGCGATTATATATATATATATATATATATATATATATATATATATATATATATATATATATATATATATATATATATATATATATATATATATATATATATATATATGAGGTCAACAGCGAGCAACATTCTTTCCCACGCTTTATGTTGTGTGCTGGCTCGACTATTTATATATGCTGGTCAATGGTGCATTATGGATACAATGTCTGTTGTATTCTTTGAACAAATCTCTTAAAATCTCTTTCTCTCTTTGTCTTTTGCTTATCTAATTCATTTTTTCACATTCCTCTCGACCTCCAATGCCAAATTGTTCATATCTTTCTCACTCTCTAATCTATTTTGTTTCATTTCACCCACTCTCTACTGTAATTTATTCCATCTTTGCCATCCCCACATACAATTTGTTCATATCAGTCCCGTCCTCTAATTTAATTTGCTCACATCTCTCACTCATAAATTTAATTTGCCCTCATGTCACCCACCTTCTAATCTAATTTGTTCATCTATCTCCCACCCTCTAAACAAATTTGTCCACCTGTCTCCGACACTGTAAACAAATTTTTTCACCTGTCTCCCACCCTCTAATCAAATTTGTTTACCTGTCCCCCGCCCTCTAAGGCGCTTCTCTTGCCGCTGTACTCCTTGTAAATGATTCAAGCCTAAAACAAAGAAGTTAAAAATATATATAGAATAACAAAATATAAAATACTAAAAGACTTATAAACATATGAGTCATAAATGACTGCATCGATCAATTTATTAATTAAAGTTTAATCGGAAATACAACATTAGATATATAACTTGCGAAACAACATTCTTCTAAAACCGCGATTGTGGATTCTGTCAAATAAAAAAGAAATGCAACCATAAAAATCGTCTTTTACTACGCTTCCAACTACTCAACTTCATTCTCTTAAGTGCCGTCTGCATTTCCTTCCTTTTCATTTGTATCGACCAGACGGAATGGCATTTCCGACGAAATTGATTCATAGTTTTTGCTGTCTTTGTTTATTTTTTTTACTGCTTTCGCTCATCTTTTTATACTTTTCTTTTAGAGTTTTTTTCACTAAATTAATTCATTTGTTCTTATCTATCTTTCTATCTATCTGTAGATTGATAGATATGTTTGATGGCAGGTTTGAGAATGCAGAAAACAAAAGCGAATATTTCCTTACTTCCGCATGTAATTGGAACTACATATCTTCTTCCTTTTCTGTCAATATATTCGTGAACTTAATAATCTGCAATGATTAAACAACACTTCTCATGTCTTCTTTTGGGGTCCCCACTCGCACATTTTTATCAACTTTTAAAGTTATGTACTCTATTGTCTTTACGTCTATGTACTCTGTGGTCTTTTCATCTATGTAACAGTAGGTAGTGAAGGAAAGTCAGAAGAAGAGAGTAGACATCAACTGCAAGAAGACTGCTTGGTTGTTAGCAGAAGAATGCGCCGAAAATGCAAATTACAAGTTGAGAATACCAAAATTAAACAAGTGCAAAAATTTAAATATCTGGGAATTGCTTTAACAGAGGACAGAAAGTGCGACACTGAAATCCGAAGGCGCATTGGGATAGCGAAAGATGCCTTCCAAAAGCTAAGCAGAGTATTAAGTAACAGAAAAAATTCGTTACAAAGAAAAGATCGTGAGATCAATCCTCCTTATATGGCAGGGAAGGCTGGACGATCTGCTAAAAAATGAAGAAAAGACTTGAAGTAATAAAAATGTGGTTCCAAAGAAAGATGCTGAAGATATCATGGACAGAACATGTGAATAACGGCGAAGTTGTAGAGAAAATCAACACAAAAAGAAACTTATATTTTCCTTTTTGAAAGAGACAGTTGAAATTTCTAGGGCACATAATGAGAAAAGAGGACTTGGAAAATTTGATACACACAGGCAAAATTGAAGACTAAACAGGGACGGAGGAAAACAACGCATAACATACTTAGTGAGCTTGAGTTGATGGATGGTGGAACAAGATTTAGGAGAAATAACAAAAAGACAACATTTATTAAGAGCTATAAAGGACAGGAGATTGTGGAGAGCTGTGATCGCCTACATTCTGAAGGAACACTGTACATAAAGAAGATTAATATCAGCCTTTACTCACATCTCACATCAGCATTTCTGGAAAGGATGTAGATTTTAATTTATATTGCTTTACGTCTATGTACTTTATTGTCATTACGTCTATGTACTCCGCTGCCTTTATACACCTATGTGATCTGCTGTCTTTTCATCGATGTGCTCTGTTGTTTTACGTCTATGTACTCTACTGCCTTTATGTCTATGTAATCTGCTGTCTTTCGTCTGTGTACTCTACTGTTTTTACGTGGATTATACACTATTGTCTTTACCTCTGTGTACTCTGTTGTCTTTACGTCTATATGCTCTGCTATCCTTTTCATCTATGTACTCTGTTTTTTTTTATGTTGGTGTACTCTATTGTGGCTACGTCTATGTAGTCTGCTGTCTGTATGTAACCTAGATATAAACTACCCTTTTTTTTCTTTGTCATTTCTGAAAACCCACTGTCCCCATTAAATTTTAGTTTCGTCTCGCTTACAGCTGGCGGTACGTCATCAATCAAATCACAGTACTTTTATTTAAATTTCGGTAAATCAAAGAAATGGGAAATAAAATCTGTTGCAAGCTGATTCACAAAAGCACACAACTAGTATCGATATGGATGTAATGTCTAACGATGAGTAAGAAAATCCATATATTATATATGTATACGTGTTTAAATGTTTCATTAACATTATAAATAAATTTACCCTCTATCGCGAAGACTTTAAACTCCAAAAATGCATTCTCTCTCTCTGACACACACGCTCGTACGTAATTTTAAAGCGCTTGTACACACACATATACACATTCATGCACATATATATATATATATATATATATATATATATATATATATATATATATATATATATATATATATATATATATATGTATGTATATAGTAATAGCTGGCCACTCGTATTCGAGGACACCCGTCTATTAGGGCGGCTAGCAAATCCCTATTGTAGACGCCTGCTCTGTGGTTTATACTGTAACTATGCTTAGCAGACCTTAGTCACAGTTTCTGGGAAAGATCGTGTTATCTAGATCAATAATTTGAACAAGGTTGTGACCTCGTGCTAGCACAGCTCTCGACGGGTACCGTCTACCCATTTTCACACACAAGGCACAAAGGAGCCACACGTTGGGATCGGCCATATATATATATATATATATATATATATATATATATATATATATATATATATATATATGACAGGTTACTGCGATTAAGTTTTCATTCAATTTTTCTTGTATTCGTATAAATGTTTTCTTTTCTGCACATAAAATTTGTAAAAACTCTCCAAATGCTCTATATATCCGAGCGCTTTCGGCTATTCTATTAGTCATTATTAAGGATGGTCTTTATTTTTTTTATTTTTAGCTGAATGCGTAGTTTTTTTTATATATGTTTCTAGTGTGATGGGAATATTTTTTCCAACGAAAAATTGAATAAAAATTTAATTGCAGTACTTTGTCAGTCGTCTTTAATGAGCTTATATAAAACAGTGATTGCTACCCAAATACACAATTTTATATATATATATATATACATATATATATATATATATATATATATATATATATTGATGTGTGTGTGTATGTATATATATATATATATATATATATATATATATATAATATATTTATATATATTATGAATTGGACTTAGTATGACAATTATTTTAATATATTTTCTATTTATACGTTATTTTTATAGATACATATATTCAAGTAAATGATCTGTTTATAATAAACAGTATTAACTACATTTACTGGCCTGAATGTCCGCGAAATTTCATAGAAAATATGTATCTTCCAACATGAATCAAACCTACACGGAACCGTCATATAGTATGACGTGCTATACTATTTAGCTGCAGAGGACGCGTCTGGTTAGCAAACTACCGTTTTAAACAACAAATTTCCCATGATTAAAAACAGTAATTTGGCTTTGCTTCCTCTGTAGCTAAATCGTATAGCACGTCATACCATATTACGGTTTCGTGTAGGATACAGGTTCGTTCCCTATCGGAGGACACTTATTTTTAAGAAATTTATTTTTAAATACTGTTTATTATAGACAGAGCATTTACTTAAATATCTGTATCTATAAAAATAACGTATAAACAGAATATATAACAAATCCACAGTTTACAAAATAAACTAAATAAATCTACATTAGATTTTAAAAGTAAATAGTCTAAAGTCGACAGAAAAAAAGTTAATTACAAATTTATCAAAATTCAAACCATCGGATACACATCTGGAAGCACTTAGGTTCGGTCTAAAATTTGCCTCCGGATTGCCAAAAAATACGGATTTCATTATTGAAAAATACTAACGTAATGACTCGGATTTCAGCAAAGGATACATCCGAGGTCTAATTACAGCCACACTTGAAAAAAAACCCCCAAAAAACAAAAACAAAAAACAAAACAAAACAGTGAAACTACCCATCCAGGCAGATATATGAAAGCCCTGAAAAAAAAAAATCAAATAACAAAAACATTCATATATCCCCTTCCGACAAAGGCGGTGGAATTATAATAATAGATTGTATATCATTTATCAAAAAAAAAAAAAACATGGAACTCCTCGAAGACGATAATATATATGAAAAAATAAACAAACACAAGGTCATAAAACAGACAGAAAAATGTAAAAAGAAATCAAGAAATTGTTAAAAAGTTAAAACTCATCGAACATCACCCCGAAAGCACCCACACTCTATGAATTATCATATATATATATATATATATATATATATATATATATATATATATATATATATATATATATATATGAGGAGCATATCTTCATTCAAACATGTTTTAGTGAATAATATAGACACATTATGTATACATATCTTTATATTGATCCTTTTCAGTTGTCTAATTAGTTTTTTGATGTTAAGATGAAATTCATCAAGAAAGCTCAGTTTTTTTTTTTAACCCAGGTACTTACGATCTTTTCTAAGATCATCTTCAGGGGTTAATTAAAATTTAATTATGAAGACAAACTTGTAACTGCAATAAAAAACAAAAAACTACGGCATTTTCCTTGATGAATTTCATCTTAACATCAAGAAACTGATTAGACAACTGGAAACGATCAGTATAAAAATAAGTAGACACAATATCTCTATTATTCAATGAAACACACGCACACAAACACACACACACATATATATATATATATATATATATATATATATATATATATATATGTGTGTGTGTGTGTGTGTGTGTGTGTGTGTGTGTGTGTGTGTGTGTGTGTGTGTTTATGTGTGTGCAAATACATAATCACTGTAGTTAACCTAGAAGCCATTGGTAGTGGATAGATTTCTTACCGACTGTTCCTCGAATATGGCCTCCAGATAAAGTTATGTTCAATAAATTTGAACAAACAATGAAAGATAAAACTTGATATAATCACCAATAAGGATATATATTCAAATTAATGTTATTCGAACAATGTTTCATGGTAGACACACTCTCCTCAAGTTGCTAGAAGACTGGGATGACCCAGTCTTTACCAAAACATACATAAACTTATAGCAGATTTAACAAATGATCATCTGAGAAAGAAATAGAAAACGTAATAATCTCCCTCTTACGGAACACTCAAAAACGTGACCGTGGGCCAGACTCGGTTTAATTTAAGTAAATCAGTGAATAAGCCTAGAGTCCCAATCCAACGTTTCGTATAAACATAAGAATTCAACAGAGTATATATATATTTGTATATATTAATCTCTTTCTACATATACACATGGAAACACACATTTGTAAGTAAAAATGCGTTCACATAAATATACTCGCATTTTATAAGATTTATTTTGTAAAAAAGATAGAGAAAGAAAGAGGGGGAATCTCGATAAAATGAAAATAAGAAGATAGTTAACGCATGCGCAGATCTTAATGCGCAAGCCTTACCCAAACTCACTTAGTGCCATTAATGCAACAAAAATACAATAATATAAAAAAATCCAATAATCCATACAGGGTAAAAAAATAATAAAAATATCTCGACTGCAAACAAAATTGAAGAAGAGACAAATTCGTTAAAACGTGTCATAATCTTGTTGTCAGTAAAAGCGCTCTCCTTATAAAAATTACAGAAAAAGTGCGATTTAGATCCGGTATGTTTTAACTTGTAAAGAAACCGAAGTAATTTGTACAGCGAGGTGAGAGCTATAAGTATCTCACATCAGCCTTTCTGGAAATGATGTTTAATTTAATTTGTAGTGTGTTGCAGATTCTAAATTACTATCCTATTACTGATATGTACGAAAAACAAAAGGAATATTATTGGGACTAATTGAAATCTGTCTGGATTGAACTTATTGCTATTATTCTACGAATATTATTTTTCTACGAAATATTTGGAAATGACGGATTTATATAAATTTCACCTACGCACAGATACACTGATATTTAATGACATAAGCCTGAAGAAATGATTATTCAAATGAAGCCACGATGACCATTTATAAAAAATAAAAATAAAAATAAAAACGGTTTTAACCCAGCACGCGATCTCAGTGACAGACACTTTTTTATTACATTACACTTAGATGTTGCAAATTTTATAAGTATTGTTTTTATCATTTCACCCCAAGCAAAGCAATAAAGCCACTAAAACGCAAGAAGTTACTGAGTGTGAGGGAATATGAGAAAAATAAATCATTATTAAGGAGAGAGAAAACTAAAAGAACAGGAATTAAAAAAGACATAGGATAACGATTGACAGTACAATTAAATTTTTGAAGATCAAAGTTGACTGGAAAGCAAAACACCGGAAGAGTTCAACAAACGAAAAGTGCGAGAGAAGAAACTTTTAGCAAACATCTTACGGTTACATCTAGCAATTTCAACGGTAAAAGGACGAGACCTAGTCTCCAATCTAGTACTGCGCTTAAATTCGAGATACCAAAGAGGAATGATCATCAGAACAAGTACCATGAAAATATTTATAGAAAATACACAGGGAAGTTACGGTATGGCGACGTGAAAGTGGCTGAGGCGAGATGCCAGGTCAAGACCAATAACATTGCAGACTCTTTGGATTTCTAAATATATAGCAGGAGAACCAGACCAGATATGACAGCAATATTCAATGCATGGGCGAATAGTAGAGGTATAAATGTGTGAGATAGATTCTGGTGAGAAAAATTATCTAGCACGACACAGTGAACCTACTTTCCATTCGTATTCTATTTTTGAGATATAAGTTCCCCTTGATCAGCATCTTCCCACGAATCGACGCTTTGTGGAACTGACTCCAAAGAAGATGCTTCATCGGTCACTAAAATCTTAACCTGTTCATGTCTTTATCTATAAAACATGAAATGATTTTGTGGTTCGTTTTCGTCAATAAAATAATGGACAATTTTAGTAGTTAGAGTTTCTTTTGGGATCAACACACCTTTGAATTCACATAACTTGGTTCGTCAATTTTCGGAACTTTCTATAAAGAATTGGAATCAGATTGTTTATTAAACAAAAAATGATAAAAATGAAAAAGAATGAAACTCAAGATAAGCAAACACATCTTTCCTAAACAATAAAATTATGAGTGACATGAGTGATTATCAAAAAATGGCGCTGCTATGATTTACTAGATTTTATTTTCGTTTTCTACTTTTTAACACTTGGAGGATGTCGGTTTAATTACTATTTGCTTATCCTGACACAAGATCTTCAATTGGAGAGTTTCAGATAAAAGGAAAAATAAACCGATATAAAAGGTAAGTAGTGACTTTAATATTTTCTCGTTCATCTGTATCATCATAAATGATGACAATATTCAAATAATTTTGCAAACTGCACAGTGCATACTTATAAAATATCAAATACCTGAGTTTACATTATCTTATATTCAGTAACACGTAACATTCCACTTCCCATTGAATAACTATGGAGTTTTATTGGCCGATTTTAACATAAAACAAAATTCTATTTCTACTAATTCTCCAGAAGTGTCCTTAACAACTCTTCCATTTCTTCCATTTTCTTGATTTTTTAATCGGTTTTCTCCTAGACTAGTTGACAATCAGAGAGCCCAGTCTGTCCTGATATTTAACTCCTAACTGGGAAGAGAAGAGATGTATTCATACCTTTCCCAAGCAAACGAGATGGAATTTGAACTCGGCACACCGATCCCATTTTCTGTACCGATCTGAAAAAAAGATTAGAAATTCACCAACCAACTCACTCACTCTCTCTCTCTCACACACAAACACACACACTATCTTTCTCTCTCTCTCTCTCTCTCTCTCTCTCTCTCTCTATATATATATATATATATATATATATATATATATATATATATGTGTGTGTGTGTAAAAGTTTAAATGCAAAGCCAATTGCTATCAACTGTACTCTTGATAACACTTGTCTTGTTCCCGCTAATTAGTAATGTTTCTGTTTCTTCTAATTTTTCCGCAGCCAGCAAACCCTTATGAACTCGATTTATATATATATATATATATATATATATATATATATATATATATATATATATATATATATGAAGTAATGTATTTTTATTTATTAATCCGGCAGATTATATCACTTCAATCCACTAAAAATTTTTAAAGTGATTATATATGTGTGTGTGTGCGTGTGTGTGCGTGTGTGTGTGTGTGTGTGTGTGTGTGAATATATAGAACGTTTTATATATATGGATTTACGATTTTAGTTGGATATAAGTTTCCTCCGAATTGTTGAAGGTAAACTGCTACTGAGCGTCCTAAAAAATTGAAAAAGAAAAATGGCTGTGGTTTATGCTCCCATCAGAATAAAAGAGACCGCTATTTCCTCAGAGTAGTCCTGGGTACGGTGATGAACTACATCCGGTAGCAAGACCTCTGCTCGGGAGACTGGGGGTTTTGAGGTGCGTGAAACTACTTCTTAATTGCTGTTGTCCCCAGGTCCACCCTGGGCCGGGGTGGTAGTACCTTCTAGGGTCCCAGCTATAGGAAAATAGTAAACCCTCAGACAAAATCAAAACATTATGAAAGTATAAAAATACATTTTTATATTAAAATGATCGGCCATACCTATTTATAATAGAATTACCAACAATACATTTTATAGCAAAATGACCAACAATACATTTTATTTGTAGCTAAAGGCATGAAAATGCATTCAAAATATTAAGATTTGGGCATTAAATAAACCATAGAGGTTGATATGCCGTTAAACGAAATCAGTCAACACGAAAGAACTCTTTCATGACATGAATCCATATAATATCCTACTATTTTTTAAAGAAATCAAACTATAATTCAAAATATAACTTCAACAAAACTACAACATAAAACATGCATGTCACCGTCTCTAGTAAATATGCTCACAAATAACATATACACAAAATCTGAGTATTATCTACCATGTACTCAATTGTGGAAACAGAATAACATATATCATACTTTTACTTCAAAGCTCGAAAGAAAATTAAATTTCAGCGTTTAATGATCCGTAAGTTGATATGCCGCTAAACAAACAAATCTTTCCTCAAAATGGTAAATGTGGATCCCCTACTAACTTGAATTTTCTATTGTAAGATTTGGACGTTTTTATTTTCTCTCTCCAATGATTATCTACATTGTCAGTGTAAATATAATATTTACATTCTTTGTCGATAACTTTGTACTTATTTAATAAGGACGAGCGTCACTCAGAGCGAATTTGATAATGTTATAATTGAAATATATTAAACAAAATGATAGATGAGTTTAATAGTGACTGAAAAAATGTAATGCGAATGGCTTACGAATGAGAGGAGTTAAAAGAATTGGATAGAATATTAAAGACCAGCATTCAAATCCGTCTCCTTTTCTAGCCTGATGCCATTTTTATTTTTATAAATAATCATATAAGGGAGACCAAAAGGAAGTTTTGTCGCAGTTTTGCTAAAATCGAGGTAATTTAATGCAAATTAAAGTAAAATTTTGTGATTGTTAGAGGCTTCATTTTTGTGCGTATCTTGCCAGACGAAATTGTCACAAAGACTGATTTATTGGACATTATCACAAAAAGATATGTAAAGGCCTCATTATTTCTTCTTATTATAAACGTTATTTTTAATGGGTAGACGTGTTTGAGTTGCTAACCTGTTTTTTTTTCTTTTCTTAAACGGTGAAATTAATAACAAGCGACCGAGATTGAGAGAAGACCTACCAAGAACTAGGCTTGTTGTTACTAATTTCATTGTTTAAAGAAATAGAAAAAACATAGAGATAGCAACTCAAACAAGTGTATCCGATAAAAATAATGTTTATAGAAATTATTCCGAAGTAAATAAAAATATTTTTAAACAATATTTTTGTTCTTATATTGGTTGCGCATGTTTTGTTTTCGTGATCAAATCTGGAATATTGACAATTTGATTGTTTCAGTTGAGTTACTTTCTCCAATGCCATTCATAATTTTTATATGAATTCTTAAAAATAATAAATATTTTGTGTTTATTATATTTAATGATCTTTTTTATTGCTAATGTACGAGTATCTTTTCAAAGATGTGATTGTTGCGTACTATAGACAAACCATTCGCAATTCATGTTGTGTGGTCCCAAGCTTTCGACTCGCATGAATTCTCATCGGAGGTAAGATAAGTTAGAAAAAAATGTATATAAGAAGTAGGTTGAATCATTTTGAAAGCTACATTTGATTGATTGATTTACTTATTTATTTTTGGAAAACTATATTTGATTTAGTTGGACAAATACGTAAGGTTATAAAAAGGTATTAGTTCAATGTAGTAACGTTTACCGCACGTGTTACAGCTGTCTGGGTGCAAATGTAAGGAGTCATCTTATGGAGTTTTTGCAAACAAGTAAGGAAAACAATAAGCGGACGCACGCGCGCGCACGCACACACACACACACACATTATTAGTCCTATTTGATATCTCTTAGCGCGTGCACTCACTCACTATATGACGTTTGATTTTTTTGTGTAAATCCATGAATTTGTTTTCCTCATGCTAAATCTCGAAAAAAGACTATATAAAAAACTAAAACACCTATATAAAATTCACCATTTTTTATCCATAATGTTGAATGGGTTAAAGTTTTTCAATTTTGTACTAGAAAAATCTTAAGTTGATATTAAAAATTGTCGCAAAACATTTTGTTGATTTTTTCAAAATGGAATGATCTATTATGATATATCTCTCATATGTACTTAGATACATTGTATTTAAATTTTTTCTTGTTGAATTGTTCATCTATATTGCATATGATCCATTATCGTACATAATTAGGTTGCGATAAAATTTATATTTTATATGAAAACTACCATATGAAAATTGTGATTTAGTACAGTGGGGACTCTTATCATAAATTCGGGGGGGGGGGCGTATTATAGATTGGGGGTACATCATAGATTCGGGGGGTCAACGAAACCCTTACACCGACCATATATATATATATATATATATATATATATATATGCAATATAGTTGAACAATTCAACAAGAAAAATTTTAAATAAATACAATGTATCTAAGTACAAATGAGGGACATATCATAATAAACCATTCCATATGTGTGTGTGTGCTTGTGGTGTGTGTGTGTCTGTCTGTGTATCTGCCTGTTCTTTCTTTCTCAATTCTTGCATGCACACACACACAGACACACACACAAACACACGCGCGTGCGCGCGCGCGCGCGCACACACACACACACACACACACACATATATATATATATATATATATGCATACGTAAAACCTTTTCTTACTATGTAAACAAATTTTTCTCCCTCCAAGATTGCACCGGCTGTTTCCACATTCTCTGCTGGAGTGATTGATTGAACGCAGTTATTGTTCTTTTCAAGAATTCTAACCGACACAAAACAAAAACAGATAATGAATCGACAAACTAGACACCTGGGTCTTGCCTCTCAGACCCCCTCTAATTGATCATCCTGTCAAAAGGATCAATTCGCACGTACACACACACACAGGCACGCGCGTGCGCGCACACACACATGCACGCACGCGCGCGCACACACACACACATATATATATATATATATACAAGGTTTGATAAAAAGTATTAGGATTAGTGCTATAAAAAAATAAAACTACAATACATATCAATTCAGCATTTAATTTCTTTCGAAGTAGTCTCCTTCTGAAGTCGCATACTTTATCCAGAATCATTTTCATTGACCGAATCGTTCCCGGAACTCCTTTTTTGGAATGGTGAGCTACTGCCTCGTCTCAGTCTCTTGGATTTCTTCGGCGTCCTGAAATCTGGTTCCTTTCAAGCCTTGGTGTCTGTGGTGTGTTGAGAGAACCACTCTCTACACACTTTCCTTCCAAGCACAAGGATGCGACACAAGGTCAGTTATTTAACATCGGGAACCCGAGCGCGTACATTCGGGTCAGAAGTCAAAATTTACCCAGACCCCGCATTCCCCGATCAGGAACAAAACATGCCTTTCCTTGTCTTGATACTTAGCCGGCATGTGCCAAGTAAGTATCAAGACAAGCCGTATTACACCCCCCCATATATATATATGAATTGGGCTCAAATATGGATCAAATATGGATTAAAATTCGATGGATGATAGGATAAAGAACAAATAGGAAGCGCTTATAAATTTAACAAGCAAAATAATAAAAATATAAAATATTAAATTTATAAAGGTTTCCTATTTGTTCATTATCCTACACACACACACATACAGACATATATATATATATATATATATATATATATATATATATATATATATATATATATATATATATATATATATATATATATCGTATTATAATCCTTCCTGTTGCTAAATCAGTCAGCATGTATTTCGCGTCTCGCCAATACCTCATAAATAATGAACTATTCTGTTGTGAGTTATCGTGACCGAGAGTTTGAGCCTACCGGTCTTCAATTTGTTGATCACGCTGTATGATGTAGCTCCCTTCCTCCGAAACAGTAACTAAGGACAGATCAACATCAATATACAGTATAAACCACAGGTGGACTCTATTGGTATTGAACATAAAAACATGTGCCTAGGCAGGTATCTGCAACAAGGACTGTCCAGCCGTCCTAGCAGACAGACATACTCGGCTACCAGCGGCCATTATTATTATTGATCTGTATGTGCGATCCATCTATATTACTTATACGCTTAATGTAGAGTACATTGTGACTTATATTCAGGGTACTGCAATTTTTCCACATTCTATCTTCTCTTTCCACATACACCCCCACACACACGCACATACACACACGTACACACACACACATTACTTCAAACGCTATTATAGCGGTCACATCATATTCGAAATTGATGCTTCATTTTTATTATATATATAACAAAGACAGCACTAGCCGTTACTCGAGTTTCATGCTTTTGCGATCTTGGCTAGTTAGGTCCACTCAAGGCGGGTTTCATTTGCTTATTTTTTTTCTATCATGAGGGAGGGCATTATCCACTTTAAAATTTTTTTTCACGTGATGTATTAGCGTAGATGTATTACGCTCAAGGGTATATAATGCTAGGCACTCACGCCCCCGCTTCTTTCAGTTGCGTTCTCGTCTGAAAATCGTGAGAGCGTAAAAAATCGAGTAACGACTCGGGCTGTCCTGTGTTAAGTGTTGACATTTTGGAGCATTTTTTGTCCTGTCTCTGATCGTTGAGGACTTTTCTTTACTGCGTAGGTAGGCTTTTGCTTTTTGGTCTTTCTTTCTTTTTTCGTTCGTTGTTCGGGATTTTAAGTCTTCTGGCATGCTGTCTGTTGGTCATCAACATATTTGATTTTTCTTTTGTGTGTGCGTGTGTATGTGCGTGAGTGTGCGTATGTATGTATGTATGTGTGTGTATGTGTGTGTGCGTGTGTGTGTGTGTGTGTGTGAATATAAAGACAAAAGGAAAAGTTATCTCCTCTGAGGGACATTATCAAGGCAAATGCAAGAATTTTAATTTGAAAAAAGTATTTATGTACAAGAGCAAAAATATTATTGGTTTTTCAAAATTTTATTCATGTTGTCCTATTACAGATAATCTATCTGTAATATATATATATATATATATATATATATATATATATATATATATATATATATATATATATATGATAAAATATAGTTTTAAGGTATGCTATATATACGTAGAAAATATGTATTCTCAAACAGGAATGGAAACTGTGTCCTATACGGAATCGTCAGTTGATCTGACGTGCTAATTTGGACTTTGCTAACCAGATGCTTTCTCTGTAGCTGAGTAGTATAGCACGTCAGATCAATTGACAGTTTCGTATAGGACACAGATTCGATTTCTGTCGTAGAACGCGTATTTTCTACGCAATTTCTCGAACATTCAGGCCGGTAAGTGTAAGACTGTTAAAAAATACAGTGCATTTACTTACATTACTCTTTTCTTTGTTTCCAATGAAATCTTTCTGTCTCTTAATACTCTACTTAGCTTTTGGAATGTGTCTTTGGCCATTCCAGTACGTCTTCGGATTTCAGTGTTGCACATTCCGTCCTCTGTTATAACACTTCCCAGATAGTTAAATTTCGGTACCTGCTTGATTTTAGTATCCCCGACCTGTAATTTGCATTTTGGTCTCATCTTTTTGCTGATGACCATGCATTCTGTCTTGTAGTTTATGCTTCGTCTCTTCTTTTCGCTCCCCTTCGCTACCTTCTGTAAGACGTTTTGTAGTTTCCTTTCCGTGTCTTTTATCAGCATTGTGTCACTTGCATATCTTATATCGTTAAGATTGTGGCCGCCAATGATGAATCCTGGTAGGATTTCCAATTCTCTCAGAATTGCCTCGTTGTATAGGTTGAATAAGTCCGGTGAGAAGACACATCCTTGTCTTACACCCCTTTCTATTTTTGTATATCTGATGAATTCATTTTATATCCGTATGCAGGTGGTTTGCTGACACACACACACACACACACACACACACACACACACACACACACACACATATATATATATCTCATCTTAGTTAAAAACAACATTGATGAAATACACAAACTACAAGAAAATTTAAAAAAAGCTCCGTTCTTAACTTCATATATGAACATAACAATAAAATTCCTTTATGCTCGTTGTTTTTTATATGGAGAGGTAGTAAATGTATTATTATTAGTGTATATATATATATATATATATATATATATATATATATATATATATATATATATATATATATATATATATATATATATATGATTATTCTAATGTCTTTCCCGAATATGTCAAGGTTGCTGAGCAACTCTAACAGATCTTTGTGGCGTACTTTGTCGAACGCTTTTGTGATGTCTATAAAAACAGGTGCACGTCCTTCTGTATTTTATTTGTATCGCTCTTTCTGATGACATTCTGAGCATAAATATCGCGTTCCCTGTTGCGGTGTCTTTAACGAACCCGCAACATTTTAAAACATTGCTACTATACTCATAAGAAATTTTGTTCACTGTTGGTTGGTTGCTTTTGATATAGAGGGCCTCGAGAATTTGAAGTTTTTGTTTATTATTTTTATGGTGTAGTATATTGGTGTTATCGACAAGTATTTTTCTGTATTGTGAAGGTGGACAGGAATGTGTCTTTAAATGTTGTACGATAGAACAAATGGAGTGTAAGACGTCTTGATAATGTGGTTGTCAAGCCAACATACGTATTTACTTTTTTGTCAGAGATCCAATCTCCCGAAGGACATTTAAACTGATATACATTGTTGATCTTTACCAAAACACTAGTTGACGGAGAAGAGTTTTGAGTATGATTAAATTGGTTGTGTTAAATTTAGTATATAATCAGTTTTATTTGTTTTACTGGGATCAGTGGTGAATATATTACTACTTATGAGATTTTTTTAGGATATTTTCATCTTTTTTATAGTTAAAATGCAATTGATTATGGTATAGTAAGTTGATTAGGGTTATTTGAGGAAGAATTATGTTCTTTTTGATTTATGTTCATATGTCTAATAGCTCTTCTAATTTGTCCATCAACAATGTAATTAGCAAAGTCGTTATTAATGAAAATTTGTTTACTTTTTTTTAATTCAGTGCAGAATTTTTTTTTGTGGAAGAGTTAAACCTTTGCACGCTTTATTAATTTTTTATAATAGCTATTTTGTAATAGTGAGGACATTCGCTTTTATAGTTTAGCGTTAGTTGTTTTTTATATGTGGAGGTAATAAATGTATTATTATTAGTATCTATCAGTACATCAAGGAGGGTTTTTAGTGGTGTTAGATATCTTATTTTCTAGCTACATCTACCTAAGATATAAAGATAATATTCTCATCTTAGTTAAAACAAAAACATTGATGAAATGCACAAACTACAAGAAAAAGTTTTAAAAGCTCCGTTCTTAACTTCATATATGAATTTAATAAAATTCTTTTATGCTCGTTGTTTTTTTTTATATGGAGAGGTAGTAAATGTATTATTAATGTCTATCAATACATCAAGAAAAACACATTGATTTGGAAATTATTGCAAAAATCAAATAATTGTCGATTTTTAATGAAACTTTCAGGACTTATTCTCAAATGAATAAAATTATTTTAGAAATGTCTCTTTTTAAGAAAATCTTGTCAAAACATTTTTTTAGATCTGTTGCCGACTCCACTTATTTAATTTTATGAAATTTCGAGGAATTAAATTTGCACCACTTAATGTTTATATTAGTTATACGTAGAAATCCTTTGGGAATTTATATCATTAATTTTTTTTTGTAAAACAGAACCCTCAGTTACCGAAAATCTGCTCTGAATCTTAAAATAAAAAATGCAATAAAGTAAGATATTATTTCATTAGAAAATCTTTTAATTGTTTATATGAATAAGATATATAATGGAAACTATTAATTTAAGAAAAAAATGTTTTTCCGTGAACAATTAGTTTTTACAAGAATTGTTTGCCTTTTTTACAATTTTACTTAGAATAATTTATAAAGTTTTAAAACTTTTAAATTTCTGTATTAATTTGTACCGGTTAGGTGATATTATTATTAAGTAAAAACTGTATTTACTAATGATAAATGGAAATGCTTAATATAATCCAGCTACCTCAATATTTTAAAAAGAATTTTGAATTGTTTTGTATGTATATAAACTTGTCGTCGCTCGATGTTGAACTCAGTGTCCACTTTTATATTTACATACGCCCTATCTTTGATATTGAGCAATTTGACTCATAAATAAAACATACCGTAAGACTATATATTTGTGTGTGTATGCATATAAATACATATATATCATATATATACATATATGTAAAACAAAATTTTGAGGAAATTATATATTTATATAAATTTTATATATATATATATATATATATATATATATATATATATATATATATATATAGATAGATAGATAGATAGATAGATAGATAGATAGATCATATATACCGGGTGTAACAGCAAAATTATCCAAATTGTGTTACAGCATAATTTAATTATCCACCCCACAAAATGTTTAATATTTAAACAAACAAACTAATTGAGTTTCATTTTTCCTGGTTTTCAGATAAGACGTTTAGTTATCTTGATACTATTTGTCGTAAGAATCACACTGAAAACCCTTTGGGTTATTCAGCTAGAAAAAGAATAGGTTAAAATCGTTTTGTGTCAGCCCCACTCTCTTCTCAACTGAGCAATGGTGAGAGGAAAAAGATCAGTCAGGTTTTCAGTAATGGTACCAATATTCATACTCTGGCTTCCGTCTTCAAAGACCAATCAAGAACCATCAAGAGAGCGGTGAATTAGTTTTAAAAGGAGGGGGCAGTAGAGAGGAAACTTGGATCAGGAGGTTACAACACGAAGAGGGATCGTCATTTCAACTTAGAGTTAAAGAGATAATTAGAAAAGATCCAACTCAATCCATAAGACGTTTGCTAGGTGAGTGAGGAGTTTCACCTATGACAGTTCAAAGAGCAGTGAAAAAAGACTTGAAGATGAAATCGTACGTGAAACCTGTGAGGCGCCATATTACTCCAGAAGTTAGAAGGTTAAAGAGGGTGAAGATCGTTTTGAATAAGCTGGGAAATGATCCCGGAGTAATATATATATATATATATATATCTTCGACAGAATTGAGTCACTCTCAGTCACTGTGTGTTTATCCGAATCTAAAAATAAACACGCTAAAATTCACCTTCACTCCGTACCGTACGCTGATGGCTTAGCGGTTAGAAGTTCGGACTGACGCAAATTCAGTTGGGTTTCGATTTTAGCTAGAGGCAACCGGACGTCTAGCCAAACTGATGACCTGCGAAACAGTCTGTCTGTGGATGGCAAAAAAATATATATATATGAACTTTATTTCAATCCTTGCGATCCTTAGCTATGATTAATTAATGATGAATATGTCATTTTTGTTTATGATCGATTTCATCACGATTCTTCTGTTAAGCTTGGAGAGTAATTATACATTTTTATTGCTCAAAGTTGATTCCAATAGTGGTATAAAAACCTCGGAGAATTCCTGTAAGATATCTTTAATCATTTCTAAGATATAACAGTTAAAATCTTAATTTAACAATTGGGCAATTTTGCTGTTACACCGGGTATATGCAGGGTGTATCAAAATACTTTTACAAACTTTGGGGGCGGGTTCCCCACACCAAAACAAGGACAACAGTCCATGAAAATATATATCCGCAAATCATTCGTTTTTCAGTTATTAAGTTTAAAGAAAGTTTACTGTGTTGCGATAAGACTAGGTTACATTTGTCATTCGTGTAAATTTGTGGTTAGTATGTTTAATATGTGTAGTAGTGAGTGTTCCATTTAACAATGGCAGGATATTCATATTATGAGAAGGCAGGTATGATTTTTACATACATCCGCGTGAATGGTAATGGGCGCAAGGCTGCACGGCTGTACCAGACTGCGTTTCCAGACTGAGTCATCCAGCCATTGCTGCTATTTTTCGTCGTGTTGACATCACAAACTATGGATTGAGGAATTTCGAGATCCGCTTGTACGAAGAACACATTCTACAGGCTGTCGGTGAGGATCCAAGTATCATCACACGTCAAGTAGCCCTAGCAAAGTAACTGTATTTGCATAATTTGCAACGTGTTTGGGGTCTTTCGCCCTCTGATCATTCACTACGGGAGAACTTTTGCCGATGGTTTATTGCATAAAGTTTCGATCCGTCGTTTGTTTCTTCAGTTTTGTTTGTGGATGAGATACTATTTGGAAGAGATGGTATAACAAATTTACATAACCAACATTTGTGGGCGGATCGGAATCCCCATGGTACAATACTGGCTAGACACCAGCATCAGTTTACGATTAATTTGTGGGCTGGAATTGTAGGTCTGGTAGGTCCATATGTACTCCCAGCACGTCTTACAGGAGCTGTCAACATGGGTCTTTATTTCGGACACACTTCCTGCTAGAGGAAGACGCGTATGGTTCATGCATGATGGGACTCCAGCTCATTTTAGTCACATTGTTCGCGATTCACTGGCTGAAATCACCATGAAAGATGGATAGTTAGAGGAGGGCCGATTCCATTGCCTTCAGGTTATCCCGACCTAAATCATTTGGATTTTTATCTGTGAGGCCACTTGAAACAATTGGTTTATGCAGAAGACATTAATAATGCAGAGACGCTTCATAAACGTGTCATGGGGGGTCTGCGAAACCATTTGACACTATGTGGGAGTATTTAAAATGGTCTGCCAGTGTCCGACGGGAGCATGCGTGTGTAGAAGCAAGCGGAGGAAATTTTGAACATTTGGTATGAGCTGTTGTGTTGAAGTACAACGATGTCCTTTTGGACATATGTTTATATGGAGATTTTACTTTGTCTTGGTATAAAACCGTAGGGCATTTCTAAAAGGGCCGCTGTGTAATCAAGAAAATTTGACAAAGGTAATATCGACTACAGGTCACAAATCTAATATAAACATATAAAAACAACGAATATCTAAACTAGCAAGGACCTAAATTTATATCTTCAAAAACACATACGTATACACACATACACAACAAATATTAATATTTTCACGTACATACATACATATAGGCGTGTGCACACATTTATTCTGGCCGGTAAATGTAATTAATACTCCTCATTTAAAAAAAAACATTTACTTAAATAAATTGCGTTACTGCTATGTATGTATGTATGTATGTATTTAATTATGTGTGTCATATTTATGTTTACAGTCACTGAGTTTTTTTTTATTTATGCATGTCACTCAGTAAATCGTGTTTAACTGCGTTGTAAATATCTGTTGTTGTTCATTTAACCTCTTTTTGTTTGTCTCGCTCTTACTAACCAGATTTACTATTGGCGAAACTGTCTCGGCAAAATCTGAATAAAATATATTGGCGTAAAACCCGTGGCGTAAAAAAATTGGCCTTGAAAGCCAGCACAGATGTCTCCGGTTTTATACGCAGAAGTTGCGCCCCGTGTCATGCTTGGAATATTAAAGTTGGGAAATTTCGAATCCGGGAAGAAGTGAATGGCTAAGAAGTTTTAATCGCCATTGTAAGTCAAGATCAGCATAAGATTAAAAAAAAAAGCAATTGGAATAGAAAAGGAGACGAACGAAGGAAAATAACTTTAGTTTTACATGTAAGTATTCTTTCATTCAAACGCATAATATTTCCCCACTGTGTGTGTCTCTGTGTGTGCCTCTGTGTTTGCTTGCGTGCGTCTTCTTGCTTGTGTTATAAATGTGTATTCTGACAAGTATTTTTCCAAACGATTTCAACTCCCATTTTTACCGTAATATTCTCGTTATTATTATTATTATTATTATTATTATTATTATTATTATTATTATTATTATTATTATTTCCTTTGATTTTTATTGTATATTCATTTCCTTCAGGGTCCCAACCAGAGACCTAAGGTCAGAAATCGCATCATGATATTTTCCATTGAGCATTTTTGTGGATAAAAAGGAAACACAACACTTAGGACCGCGCACATTTTACGTAGATAAAACTCTTCGTAGGGTGTGAACTGTACTTGTGAGTACAACCTTTTGTATATCTTTATTGCGTGGGCTGCCAGTGAGTCTATCGGAACCGTTTCCAATCAAACCGAAGGCTCCAACTATACCTAGAATTATTGATATCCTCTTCAAAGATACATTACAATCCGCAGGAAATGCCATGTCAATAAGAAAGCACATTCTGTTTTTGTGTTCTTTGATCATGATGTCTGGGCAATTAGCTTTGATTGTTCTGTCTGCGTGTATTGTAAAATCTCATAAAACTTTTACAGGGCCTCTGCCTGTAACCGGATCTTTGTGGTGTTCATACCAGTTTCTTGCAATTTCATTCCTGTAAAAGTTACAGATTTTCCAGTGAAGATATTGGCCCTCTCTATCATGCAGAGTTTTATATTCAGTGGATACCAATACCGTGCAATCTGATATAAGATAAGTGAATTGTTTCTGGATATTTATCACAGAATCTACATTTTGGATTAACACAATTTTTCAATATGTTTCTTTCTTAGTTTCCAGTTAGCAAGCATTTGTCATGTGCAGCAAGAATAAAACCTTAGGTTTCAGCTTTTATCACTGCACTACGAAACCACTGATAGGGACGTGGTTTGTCTACATCAACTAGTTTGATACAGGCAAAGTATTGACTAGGAAGATGCTTATCTTGCCATCGTTTCTGCATTTAGTTCATTGTATTTGCTTTTGTTTTTTTTTAAAAGTTCTTTGACGCTGCAGTAGGCATACTTGCATTTCTTCACACACAATTCCCTTTTGAATTTGTTGGCTTCCTTTATTACTGAATAAAGATTCTTATTTTTCTTGTTCTTTGAAAGAGATCATCATTCAGTCTTCTGTAGTTTCGAGGTATCTTTGAAGATCAACATCAGCCTTAGAGTGATGTATGCAGTGATACATGTGAAGCTTTATCGTTTTGACGTTTAATGTCAGCGAAGGATGTTGAAACTGCATTGCACCAAGGTGTTTATTGTCGATATTCAGTTTTGTTAATACTACTCCATATTTATCACCAGATGCACACGTCTGTTCCCTAATCTTTGTGACAAAATCTAGATCTATTGAGTGTGTTTCCGTAATTCACCTTTTCTTGAGTGTTACTTTTGCACATTTATCGAATTCGATTGAAATAAGCGATAATTTGAAGGTGAAAGGTCAGGCGTGTACAGAATGTACAGGGTGTTTCACAATTGTTGGAACAAAGCAGCGGCCTCTCAGGTGGGGAGAGCTCGAGGAACGCGAGGACTTCGATGAGGAAGAACAGTGATTCCAGCAGGATGATGCTCCTCCTCACATTGCTAAGGTTACCATGGCATGTCTCCGTGAAAGGTTTTGGGAGTGTTTCATCAGCCGCAAAGCTGATGTGCAGTGGGAACCTCACCCGCTCGACCTGAACCCTCCAGATTTCTTCGTGGTTCCTCAAGTGCAACATATACCAGGGCAACCCTTGCACCATTGCTGCATTGAAGGCACTAATATTCAAGCGATAACCCAGGAGGAAGGTGCACGCGTTATCAACAACTTTGCATTCAACAGTGCCTTCAACGGAACAACGGACAATGTACTCCAGGGCTCCTCTTGACAATTTTGGTTCATGTTTGAGACTAAATGGTTGCAGATCCTAAAATGTTATCCTTTTACCTTTCAATAAATGTAATTTTTCCATTACTCTATCATTCGTGCTTCTTGATTTGTGCCCGATGATTTTGTTTCAAAAATTGTGAAACACTGTACATCCGAGGTGTACAAATTTTCTCCTGCGTCTGCAAAGAGACAAGAATTATGGCATTGTTCTGATAGAAAACGAAACTCTTGCGATTGACCAATTCCGAGCACTTTTCATCTATTTTTCGTCTTTAATAATTAGGGATTCAACGTATGAATTTGCTGGAGGAGCACGTAATACATATGTTGTAACCTAGGGAAAGTTACTGAATAGAATAATCACACGAAGGTTGGTAGTGAACGATGAAACTTAGGATACGAACAACACATATAAGATTCGCCAGCGGCGCGTAGAAGTAGTCAACTGCTAGAATTGATTCAAGTGAATTCCACAATGAATCTCGTACTGCAGACCAACATACAGTATTTACTACTGTATTGATATGAATGGGGATATACCCATTATCGTCCGTAGGTATGCTACAACAACATAATGCCTTTCCAGTCGCACCAGGTACACAGCATCACCTTCTTTTTTTATTTGCTTCATATCATATTGCAAATATGTCTTTAAAATAATCTTACAGCATTTGGTTACATTTCAAGAAAATCCTTAATAAAAAGAGCAATATTCATCTTTCAAATCACGTTATAAAAGTTGCGTTTTGTATATTGGGCCAGAACAGAAGTTCCTCGAATTTTTTAATTGAAATTCAAAGAAAATATTTACATTTTCTTTCATGAATTTTTCAGCTACATATGAAGTATTTTGTTCCACTACATTTCACCATCTTTGAGGCAGTTTCATGATTCCATCCTCGCAGAACTTGATATTTTTTGGATGGAAAGTGCTCGGACGAACTACATTCCTTAGTTTCGCTATATATAACCTTAGCCAGGACCCGCCATGACACTTACATTGTGGCAAACCATCAGCGAGAAGTAAGTTCCACTCAGATAGCGTCTACCCGCGGACCACTGCTCCCAAGAAGGTGTTTTCCCGATCACTACGATCTTAACCTGTTCAAGTCTAGAGTTAGCCGCTATCTTTCCCTCCTATCCATTTAAATTACCTCTTAACGTAACTCTCTACCTTGAGTGCCCTTCCGGGTCTTGTAAGGTATGAACCTTACTGTAAGTTAAATAATGAACTGGTCTAAGTAGTTTTTACAGGCTCCCAAAGAATTGAAGTTCTTCTCATTTAGAAATATTCCAAGATTCAAAATAATTGATGCTCCAAAGATTAATGCAGTCGGGTGAAAATACAGGGTGCAGTAAAACATCCAAGTCAAGTTGTAACAATTTCTTCCAGGTCGGCAAAGAGAAATGAGGTCTGGCATTGTTCCGATGAAAAACAGCACCCATCCAATTGAACAATTCGGGATGTTTTTCATTAGTTACTGCCTTTTATTGGTTCAATTTGGAACATTACTTGTCTGAATTCAACATCTGGTTGATCGGAAGGAGCACGTAAGACACAACACACCTCCAAACCCACACAGCATCTCCTTCTTCGGTTAATGGTGGCTATTTTTTAACATAGGACTGCAGATGGGATTTCGGATGATGCCATTTTTCCGTTAGGTCATAAGTAGGGATTCACGTATTCAGGTCTTTTCAAATCTCTTACAACGATCATATGGGATATGTGGAGAATCTGTGCGATGTTTCGTGTCGTGTGACCTGGATTATTTTCAATCAGAGTTTAAATTTGAACATCATCATCATCAACGACTGCAGGTTTGCCTAAACTTTATCGATCAACACTTTCACTTCTGAGCCTAGCGAACTGTTTAGGAAAAGTGCTCTATAGCACCATCTACATAAACGTTTAAAATGAACAATCTGCACAACAATCGTAACGTTCAAATATCACCTTAAATTTCAGTTACGGCACTTAACGAATATTCATTGATCGGACACCTTAAAACGGTTAATCATCAACATTATTTGTCCATTTAAGTTTCAGTAGTTTTAGCACGAACTTAGATAAAAGATTGAATGATTTATGATTGACTACGTTTTACATTCATCTTGTATTTTGTACATACATGTATCATTTTTTGACATTATATTTTTGAATGCAAATTGCATGTTTTGAGAGTGTGGCTTTTGAAGCTTTGGTGCTGAATGTTTGGCTTTGAAATTTGTTTTTTTAAGGTTTGGTTTTTGAAAGTCTGGCTTTGAAATTTTGGCCCCTAAAAATTTGGCTTGGAAATTTTATCTTTTGAAAATTTGGCAAGGTTGATTTTGAAAATGTCACATTGAAAGTTTACTTTTTGTTGTGGTAGGATCCACCTAATCTGCATAGGTGACTACCGACTATATAAATAATGGTTGGTACAGGAAGACATGGGAGCGAATACAGAGATCCAGCTAGAGACTCTGCCCGACTGCGACTTAGTCAACACATTCTCCAGGAACGTCTTCCCAGAAATATACAGAAATACTATATGTAAATATTGTGTACATTTTCTTGTTATAATACATTCTTGTTCTAAGTACATTTTGTGTTGCATTATTATTCCATGCATTAGTCGAGATTCAACAATGAGTCAAGACTCAACACTTTTGAAGACTGTTTTTTGTAAGTTTCTCTTTTGAAGGTTTGGTTTGGAAAACTTGCTTTTGAAACTTATGTTTTAAAGTCTTTCAATCTAATTTGATTTATATTTCCTTATGTCATCTTTGATCTCGTATACTAACTTTCTTTTTTTCAGTGATGCTAAAACAACGATGTGGGTGAATGAAATTTTGTGTTTATTAAGCCATGAGCCTTCAGGATGTAGACGATGATAGCTTTCCCCAGACTTTTTTTCTTTATTATCTGTGAATTGTAATGACTTCTCGACAAAGATAGTAGAATGATTTCCAATTTCATTTTCCACAGCTTTCGAATTCAGAACTGTCTTTCTCCAAGACTACTTCTATCTAAAGCTAGAGAGCTCGGCCTTTTCTGCTATTTAACCAATAGTTGACGGGGGTAAATATATACTAGACCTAAATTTGAAATTGGATCGTCGATTACAGTTTCTGTGCCGTTAAGCTACCCACACAACAAAGTGAAATATTCCTAAAGCGTACTACGAAATTATATATTCCCAAAGCGTATTACGAAATGAAATATTCCCAAAGCATACAATTCCTATTTGATTTTGTATTTTTCTTCCTTATTTTCAGATATCGGTCATGAAATATAAGATACGATTATCGTTACTGTTCTTCAGCCTCTGTGGGTTTATATGTTGTGTGTTCTACCTCTACTGTCGGGTACAGTGGCTGCTTTTTGAAGATTCCAAATCACAAGACCGGTCACCTCATCAACAAAAAAGCAGAAGGGGTGAAGTCCAACATGAGGAAGTAAGTTCTGATCAGCTTTTTGGAATGACAATAATGTTATGTTTGTTTATACCTGCTGACACTTTGCGTAGCATAGAGCCACAACCACGCCTAATGTTACCCCTGCAGTTTCCGTAGCAAATGAATTGTTACAGGGGGGTCGGAACGCTAGCAGGGTCCTCCAGTTGGAGTGCCCTTCAGAGCTAAAGGGATCCAATTTCCCTACTACTTACCTATAGGTTGGGAGGGAGAAGTATTAGTGCGAAATGAATGCAAACAATGTCAGTCGGAATTTGAACTCAATTCGACTATTCCATCCTCCGTGTCATTAACCATCAGGCCATCCAGAGCAACTACAAGAAATTAGACAAAATAAACAAAAACAAAACAAAACAACAAAAAAAAAATATTAGGATGAACTAACCTTGAAATTGACCTGAACTAGCATCAGTTTCAACTACACCTGAAAATCAGTTTAATTATGAAACTATTTTTTTAATCATTTCAACTCAAGAAAAGCAATAAAGCCACTAAAGGCAAGGGGTTACTGAGTGTTACAGAATATGTAAAAATATATTATTAAGAATAAAAGAACAAGAATTACGATGACAGAAGATAAGGAATGACTGCATTTACATTTTTGAAGATCAAACTTGACTGGAAAGCAAGAAGCTGGAAAAGAGTTCCACAAGCGAGAAATGCTATAGAAGAAACTGTTAGCATAGAACTTACGGATACATCTAACAATTTCAACTGTAGAATAATGAGACATTACCGCGTTCCTGTACTGCGCTAAAATACATAAGGTCTAGATACCATAGAGGAAGATCATCAGAACTATTATCTTGACATTATTTATAGAAGAAGCACAGGGAAGCTACGTTACGAAAATAGCACAGTGGCTGAAGCCAAGATGCCAGCTTAGGACCAATGACGTTGCAGATTCTTTTATTTCAACAAGAATCTAAAATCTAAATATATAGCAGGAGCACCAGACCACATGAGGCAGCAATATTCAAAGCAAGGACGAATGGTAGACTTATAAATATGTAAGAAATTTTGGCAAGAAAAAAATTGTCGAGCTTGACACAGTGAACCAACTTTCCTAGCAATAGACCTAGCAAGTGATTCAATATACTCTTTCAACTTCATATCAGCGGAAAACGTTAGTCTGATAAGGTGCAATGAGTCAATCTCCTGGAGATTAACCTCAGGCATGCTTATGGAAGATAAAATGGGTTCGTTTTACAGGCATTAAAATTAACAAATGATTCCTGCCCCATTTAACAATAGTTTGAATGTCATTTTTTAGATCAACTGATAATTTGACCGTATTACTTTATTAACTAGAATCCGACTATTTCATCTTATTTTTTAATGTTTTTATTGCAACACTTGTGTTGTTCTTACATTCTATGGCCGCTGAATAGGCAGTGTGAATTGGAAGTAAAGAGCAAGCTTTTGTGGAAACTTGACGCTTGTAGATTATAAAACCACCTAAGCATTGCTATAAAAACCATAAGATGAAAAGAAAACTAGTGAAATAATTATTTTGCAACTGCATTCCTTATATTTTCCAATACCCCGATTAACTTTTTTGTCACATCTCAGACATAATTCTGTTTTGTTTATATCATTAAATGTAAAACTAGTCAAAGAAATAATAAACATTATATTAGCTATTTGATATCTCCTACTTATATAGATATTCATTTATCTTGCGGGATAAATGTAGCGCACTGTTTGGTCAAAATTCTGTCATTGGTAGTGAAACTGGTATGACCTCTCCAGGGCGCGGTCCTAGTTGATGGTATGTGGAGGCCGTGTGTTGCCCAGACTACATGGCCCCAATCTCGGCCGTACGTACAAGATCCAAAGGAATGCAGGGTATTAGATTTAGGGACAGTTGGTTGCAGTAGTTGCCAGAAAGTTTTCAGTGCTGACAGCCAATCACCACCTTCTATCTGGATTTACTTCCATAGACTTGGTTGGTTTGGATATGTCCGTAAGGCAGCGGAGGGTTAAATTCAGGATTTTCCTTTCTCTAGATGGACTGCCTTCCTGGGCTCTCGAGCTGCATCTACCCGAAACGGCTGATTATGAGGCGCCATTTTTCTGCCTTCGCCCATTCTCCGGATTGGAACTGGACTTAGTTGTCAGTTGGCTATAAGACGCATGCCACGGAAGCATTTTATAGAGTGTGGGAGTTTGTCCCCGCTATCACTCCCGGCTGCGACAACCTTTGGAACATATGCAATGTACGTATATAAAAACAGTATATACATTACGTGTTTTAGAAGATAAAAAAAAAAATGTTTTTTTAAATTTATAAAATCTTAGGTAAACAAAAACGCTAGAAAAAAAAGACAAATTACGAAATATTACATAAATAAAAAAAATTATATCGAAAAGTTTGTTTATTTTCGAAAAAGAAATGTGAAAATGAAAATATAAATCGGGATTTAAGCCTAAAATATTCGGAGATTATGAAGTCATTATTTAATATGCAAAATAACTTATACTGCCTTTTTGACAATACGAACACCTAAACTATCAATTGATAAAGAATGATGTTCTAGAAATTTCATAGAAAATATGCGTTCTCTCCGGCAGGAAACGACCCTGTATTCCTATACGGAAACTGTCATTTGATCTGATGTGCTATACCATTTAGATACAGAATCGTCGAAGATAAACACTAATTTGGACATTGATAACCAGACGCTTCTGTGTAGCGAAATAGTATAGCACATCAAATCAAATGATAGTTTCTGTATAGGTATACGGGTTCAATTCCTGTCGAAGAATGCATATTTTCTACGAAATTTCTCGAACATTCAGATCAGTGAATGTAATTAATACTGTTTAAGTAAAAACAGGGCATTTAATTAAATAAATTGTATCTATAAAAATAACGTATAAACAGAATATATATATATAAACATGCGAAATCGTAGGTATTTACTTACTACACGAACTAAGCAAAATAATAGATAGAAATGACACAGGACTCTACAGGGACGACGGTCTCATAATCTTAAGAAACTGCAACAAACAAAACACAGATAAAACTAGAAAAGTAATAATAAAGATTTTCAAAAATAACGGATTCGACATAGATATAAAAACTAACCTAAACGAAGTAGATTTTCTAGATGTTACCTTCAACCTACGAAAAGGCACATACAAACCATACAGAAAACTCTAAACCACTCTATATACACATATCCTCCAACCACTCGCCTTCTATAATCAAAAAGATACCAAAATCGATTAACCGCAGGCTTTCCGACAATTCCTTCAATGAATCTATATTTAACAAAGCTAAGGAAGACTACGAAACAGCCCTAAAAGATAGCGGATTCCCAGCAACACTCACATACTCACCACAGAACACAAAAAAAGGCCAACGGGAAAAGAAATATCATATGGTTCAATCCACCGTACAGCAAAAACGTAAAAACAAACGTAGGAAAAATATTCTTCAAACTTTTACACAAACACTTCCCGGAATCAAGCACCCTACACAAAATATTCAACAAAAACACAGTAAAAATCAGCTACAGTTCCACCGAGAACATGGCACAAATAATAAAAAAGCACAACAGGAAAATTATTAACAAACCACACGAACAAATTAAACCCACGTGCAATTGCAGAATAAAAAACGAATGTCCCTTAAACGGCAATTGTTTACAAAACAACGTAATCTACCAAGCCACGATAAAATCACCAGATAATGAAGAAAAAGTATACATAGGAGTATCTGAAGGCCCCTGGAAACAAAGAAATTATGTACACAAAACATCTTTCACAAACAGTAAATATGCGAACAGCACAATGCTTTCTAAGTATATCTGGGAAATAAAAAAACAAAAAGCACACCACACCAAAAATATCTTGGAAAATAAGGAAAAAATCATCAGCCTACAACAACCTATGAAAAACTTGCAAACTTTGCTTGGAGGAAAAAGTAGCCTCATTACCTTCCCAGACCAAAATAAATTATTAAATAAAAGATCCGAGTTAATCTCAAAATGCAGACATGTAAACAAATTTTTACTACGTAACTTAAAAATCGAAGACGGAAAAAATAAATAAATGCATAATCAAACAAAATGACAATAAAATAAGCAAAATAAATTAATCCAGACAAATTACCAAATCACACCTGTTAGAATAGACGAAATAGAATAAAAAAAATAAGGAACAAAATCAATAAAGTAAATAATAAACAAATTACCAAACTAGTATGACCAAAAAATTAGACTATAAAAAATCAAAACAAAAAATCGGACGGGAAATAGCTATAACTCTCATATAACGATAAAAAAATAATAAAAAATAATATACTGCCTTACTTAAAAATCGAAAACCAAAAAGAGAAAATATACAGTGTAACAAATAAATAACAACAAGTATAATAAATTGATCTAAATAGATCCAAATATATAAATAAACTAACAACCGATACCGATAAACTAGCCGTTTAGAAAAAGCAAATAAAGATAATCAATCCAAATAAATAAATTAAAAACCGTTCCCACCAAAATAATAGTCAGAATAAACCACAACATTCAACTCCAAAATTAAAAAAATAGCTTTAATTATCTTCCCAAACAAAAACAAAACTATTAAATATAAAAAAAATCAATAATAAAAAAATATATATATTAGATAAAAAATATAAATAAAAATAAATAAAAACAAGCAAAACAATTTGACCCAAATAAATAAGCAAATAAACGACTTCCAGTAATATAACCGCCATAATAGACTACCAACAATAAGCTATATAAACAAATTTTTACTACATTAATAAAAACACCGATCAAAAAAATAAAAAATAAAATAAAATAAATAAATAAGATAAAAAATAAAAATTAAATTAAATAAAAACAAGCAAAAATAATGGTGCACAAATAAATAAATAAACAAATAAACGACTTCCGGTAAAAGTAACCGCCAAAATAGATTACCCACAACGCACCACTGACCCTTATATATAAATAGCCGAGAAAAATAACAGCACTAGTTGCCTGACAATTGCATGTAGCATGAAACAGACTGTCGCCTCTAAGTGTTGACTTCTATGTTCACTTTTATATTTACACACGCTCTATCTCTGTTATTGAGCACTTTATACCATAAATATAGCACACTTTAAGACTATATTTCTTCATATATATATATATATATATATATATATATATATATATATATATATATATATATAATCATTTATTTGAATATTACAACATAAATATGTTATAAAATCACTACAAAAATAGCCATTTTGTTTCAACACCTCTGATGTCTTATCAAGTGATAATGTCGAATGTAGAATAAATGGTTTTAAAAGTTTCAAATTAATTAATTAACGATCCTTAGCTAGGAGTAAACGCTGTTATATAAGCTAGAATGACCAATCAAAATACAAGTATATGGTAATTCGAAAAATTTGACAACTGAGCAGGGTTATCCTAGATATTAAAAGTTTTATGAAATTTGAAATTAAAATTAAAAGTAAAAAATTACCTATTTAGAAATCTCAATCAAATCTCTATTAAGTTTAAATTGTAGAATTACCGAGGAGAAAAAAATAAAAATAAAAAATACATATGCTATTTAATTTATTTTTTCATTGAAATTATGTTAAAAAGGATGTTCGTAGCTCCAGACAAAAATGTATACATTTTTACAGTTTAACTTCAACATGGTGGTTACCTCTCACTTAAAACAATTCAAACACACTTAGGTTGTAATACATAAGCGCCCAGACATATTTAGATATATATACACACACACAAAAAAACGGTGACGAGATACAACCCTTGATAAAAAAATTTAAAAAAATTAAAAAAAACGAATACATACACACATACACACGCAGACAAACACGCAACCAAACACGCATGTACTTTCCTTACACATAGACATCAATAAACACAGGCACATACATCTACATGCACATTGACCTAGACAATCAGACGCGATAGCCAAAAAAAAAAAAAAAAAAAAAAATGAACTTATTCGGGGCTTAATATGTTATTAAACGAATTTTAACTTGAAATATAACTAATCTAATCAAATATATATAGATAAAATTTAAACAAATAAATATATATAAATACATATATTTTTTTTTAAATATATAGTTTTCCACACACTACATGAAAGAGTAAATAACTACCTCCATATATAATCATACATTCACACATACGCATACAGATCTGCACATGAACCTACATATACATATATACGCATACAGGTACGCATATACAAACATACGCACATATACATACATATAAATAAGCACGTATAAATATATCAACCCATACACCAACGTAAAAAAGTAAATAAAGCAAGTAAAAATATATATACACAAATATGAACATATATACAAATACATACATACATACACATACATATTTGCATATACATACATACGCATGTATACATATATGCATATAAACTAAACATATACACATAAATTTACAAATACATTCGTATACATGAAAAATCGAACAAACGTAAATTAAAACTATATAAATATAAATACGTATATACACACCCGCGTATTCATATATACACACACATAGATACGCACATACACATATACACATATATACACATACACACATACATATATACACACATACACATATACATACATATACATATAAATATATACATATATAAACATATACATATACATATACACCTAAACATATAGACACACACATAAAAAAGGGAAATGAATATGTATACAGAGACCTACATATATTCTAACAATATTCCAACAATAGTATGATAAAGTATATTAGAAGTTTATAATAATTAAAAAAAAACAAAAAACAAAAAAAAACAAAAAACAAAACAACAGACAGTCTATAAGCAATTAAAAGCTCCTTATCAACAAAAGTAGGTTTTAGTTAGTATCTATGATACACTCTAAGACACTAAGGCATACATACAAATACACATACTACGACATACGAACATACATCCATATATACATAACTATATAATCATATATAAATACCCATATCAACACATCCAGATATACAGTACACCCACATCTGAGCGCATACATATAAAAACCTACACACATATATATTCCCATATACAAATACATATACATACATATATACATATTTAAACACACACAACTATATATATATATATACATATATGTACATATATACATACATATACACACACATACGTACACTCACATATACTTATACTTACATATACATATATATAGACATTTACACACACACACAAGTACACATACATATCCATATACACATACATATACTTACACACATAGTAGTATATATCTACCAAAGTTTACATCCCTACTCGTACACATAAACAGGTTAACATATGATAGGTGTCAATATACACACATATATACCTTCATATAAATAATAAAAAAAAAATTTAAAAAAATTACATATATATACCCCTATATACATATATACACATCCATCAGTACAAACACACATACATAACATACAAATATATACATACAAATACAGACACGTATAACACTTTGTAAGTACACAATACACATTCATATCAACCTGGTGACCATCATGTTATAAAGCTAATAGTCTATTAAATTAAATTTATCATTATCATTGAAAGCATATGATCTCTATACTAAGTTAAATTTAAAACGATGTTTACAGTTAACTGTTAGTTCATATCTTTGATTTAAAAGATCAGTCTTATTTTTAAATCTAATTATTTCAAGTTTCTCGTTAAGGCATAGGTAACACGGGGCATATAGGGAGTTACATGTCCGGGCTTTTCTAATCAATTTCCATTTAACCTTAGGTGTTTTAGCTAAGGATCGTTAATTAATTAATTTGAAACTTTTAAAACCATTTATTCTACATTCGACATCATCACTTGATAAGACACCAGAGGTGTTGAAACAAAATGGCTATTTTTGTAGTGATTTTATGACATATTTATGTTGTAATATTCAAATAAATGATTATATCTGCTCTACTCAGTATTGAGCACTCTTTAAAGAATAATAATTGTTGGTTATTGGAATTTACTCCGTATATACCAATCCCAAACTTGAGTATATATATATATATATATATATATATATATATATATATATATATATATATATATATATATATATATATATATATATATATAATGTTATGGTGAGAGGCTTCTCCACTCTGTATACACAGCATATCATCATAATAACAAACTGACGATTACCGAGGAAAATGCTATATAAACTCAAAAATTCGTAGAAGCAATTTTATATTAAAAATAGTCATATCAAACGTACTTGTGCATTTGAACAATTCTGTTATTTTCTTTTTTTACAGGTTCATTCGCTTAACCAGTTACGTGATAATTATACACAACCCTTGAATAAAAAACTGCTTACTAGGAAAGATGGTTTGAAAACATGTCGGGAGAAGCAAAATTTCGTGTTTATCAAATGCATGAAATGTGCTACAGAAACTTTGGGGACTATCTTTCGGCGTTTCGGACTCATTCGTGATCTAAACTTTGTGTTACCGGTCAAGAAACGCATCTACCTCGGATGGCCTTACTTAATGCAACCTAATGATTACAAAGCGCCTCGCAAACGTCCTTCGTGTCCCCAGTGTTTATCGAATTACAATATTCTCTGTGAACATGCCATTTACAATCGAACTTCAATGCGCCTTTTGATGCCACCCGACTCGGTTTATATAACGATTATTCGAGAACCCTACAGCCATTTAGTGTCGACGTTTAACTATTTTTCTTTGGGCATCCTTCTTAATATAACACAGCCAAATGCCGTCGGTGAATATTTAGCTAACTATAGTAAGTATGAATCTATATACAAATCGAATCAAGTGTCAAACATACGGACATGCATTCCTGATAATTTTTCTCTAACTGAAAACCTGATGGCGCACTGTCTAGGCATGCCACTGGGTTTTCCCAGTGACAGACCATCAATTGCACCCAATAGAGAAGCAGTCGCCAAATACATCGAGATGTTAGACGAGGATTTCTCTCTGGTGATGATAATGGAGTACTTCCACGAGTCTTTGATTCTACTTCGTCGTTTGATGTGCTGGACATTTAAAGACATCATTTACCACAAAGTCAATGTGAATAGAAAAGCCCTGACAGTGAGTAAAAGAACCCAAGTACTACAAGATCAACTCTATAGGACATACAGTCCTATAGATTACATGTTGTATGATTATTTCAATCGTACCTTCTGGAAAAAAATTGCTCTACAGAAGGACGACTTTTTTGATGAAGTTCGAAATTTTGAAAAACTTCATAAAGATATCGATAAATTCTGTGCCAGTTTTATGGGTAATTTTGCATCCAATAATACATTATTCGTGCCATCTACGCATTGGAATGCTGAATTCAACTTTACAGCGTTCGAATGTAATATGCTGTCACATTATTTACTGTGGCCCCTCCATAATAGATACGAAAGGCAAATGAAAGGTTTATATCCAACGGTAAAACCAAATAAAATTCAAAGTTACTGTTGATATCTGATGATATTCACTATACCCTTTTGTACCACAACAGAAAAAATAAATGTATATAAACAAAACACGAGCAACGAAGGCTAAGACTATACATTTTAGACACTTTAGTCTCATATAATCTCAAAGGCATTGTTTAATGCATTAAATTTTGTTGGTTTCTTTTTTATGTCCCTTCAAGACGTGGGCGATCATAGCTCTCCACACCTTCCTATCTTTTGTAACGTAATGTCTGTTCCCTTACACTCTTCCAGTACCTGTTCTGCCATCGATTTACATAGTTACATATTTTCATCGATTTACATTTTTTTTATTTTGTTTACTCGTAGTTTGCCTTCAATATGTTGTATGAGTGTCAAATTCTCCAAGCCTTCTTACCTCATTATTTGTCCCAGAAATTACAATTTTCTTCGTATGATTCTAAGTACAAGTGTTCTTTTCGTTTCCAGTTTTCTTAAAATTTCGTTGCCTACGTGTTCCAGCCAAGATATTCTCAGCATCTTTCTGTAAAAGGACATCTCAGTTACCTCAAGTTACTGCTTCATCTCTGAAAGAATTTTTCAGCATTCACTGCCACATATGAGGATTGATATTACATAGCATTTCTGCTTATTTTTTATTTTTGTTTCTCATGAACTTTTCAAGTTTCTTAATATTTTGTTTCGCTTTTGGACGCCATCTTTCGCTATTCCATTTCGCCTTCGGATTTCTGTTGTCTGTTATAAAACATCCGAGATATTTAAATTTTTGTATTTTTTTTTATTTTGACATCTTCAATTGAGTGCGTTATGTTAGGTTAAGCTAAATTTGACATACGAAATTCGTGCTCGACTCGACCAAGAAGGTTTAAAAAAAACATTTTCTGTTTAGTCATTTGGTCGGATCTTGGAAAAGAGATTGAACAGGGAATTTTTCAGCTCTTCCTCGTCAAATTATAATCATGGACTAAGGATATCAATATCAATAACAAGTAAAAAAAATTAAATAGAAAATTTAATAAACTTAAAAAATATATACTTGCTTAACATGAAGCAGAAAAAAATCACCTTTGAACTTGAGGGCGACCTCGATATAGCCTCGAGAGCAATAGAATTATTGGATCAGGAGATTCTTGTTCATGGTGGTCATTTCGACAGCTGGTCATTGATACTCCAAATGTAGTATTTGGGAGGATTAGAAACAGGAAAGTGAGAAGCCATCACGCGAGGAAGAGTGACATGATAATGAAGACTATCAAGACTATCGGCCAACAACTACTATTAGGTTGGTGCAAAAATAATGTCGTTTTTTGACGTTCAAATTCATGTGAGAAAACGACATTATTTTTGCACCAACCTAATAGAACACATCTCTGAGTACTTTGGCTGGAAACATGCTAAAGACACAATATGCATTTTCATTTCCTGTATATCACATTAGAATGTACCATGTTAATTAATATCAGCGTGAAAGTATGTGGTTTTGGGGCATTCTCCAAACTTGGATCTTCTTGTAAGGACGTAAGGCGCTTATATACCTTCCTGTCATGCAGTTATATCTCGTATGCACAAACTAGGCTCAGCTGGGTCGACCAGCTGTTTACATGTCAGAGGCAGCCACTAGCATCTAGTGAGGCGTGAATCGGTTGTGAGGGCACCTTTGAGTTCAACTTTCCGAAGTACTTGGCTACTCTGATTCTCTGGTGTAACGCTGAATGGAAAGTCAATTTTAGTATCTCTTGGACTGAGCCCCGTATACCGGGGTCATGAATGATCAACTTCTCTTAGAACAATGCTTCCATTTTTTTTAGTAATGTTCACCCAATACAAGGCCAAAGAGGCACTCAAGTTAGAGGGTCCCTGTGCGGATTTATATTTATGCTTGTCCTTTTCTATTTGTGCATAGGAAAGGACAAGCATTAGGAGCATAGAGCTGAAGCAGACTTTTGAAGGAACCGGAAATGCAATCCCAAACAGGAAACAAGGGATACACCTCTACTCCTATTCAAAAACCGGGGAGGAGTGTGAACCGAACGATAAGCGAACCTATTGCCATACCGCATTGGCTGCAGACACAGCTATGGAGCCCAGTACTACCCTATTATGTTTGATGGCTGTTAACTCTACATGTAGGTTCATTCGCCTTTTGACATTTTTTGTTTTTAACCCTTTGAGCCCTGACCACTGCTTTACCGGTGGTAGAGAAAAAAATGACCTAATGCCCAGCCACCGGTTGGACAGTGGTAGAGAAAAATGACTTAATGCCCAGCTACCGGTTAAACAGTGCGTAAAATCTTGTAACTATTTTTTATATCTACCGTGAAACATTGCATACCAATTATTTGTGAATGTTGACTCAGGAGCTCAGGCAGAAGGGTTAAAATTGTTCAGGAACGCAGGGCTCAAAGGGTTAATCATACTCAGTGACGAGTCACCCTCCTCACCCGAAACCGGTTAGTTACCGATGACCCGACCATTCGACACATACTACTATATCTATAGCAATCTGTAGTACTCGAAAAATGACCCGATATAAAGTTTTTTATTGACATTAAATCCCATTCAGACTATCTGGAATTTCTTGGCATTAATATGACAATGCTACAGATAGATAATTATGTAGATATACCATTACACACCGTGTATACACATGCTGTTTATTCGATCTTAGTCGGTCCAAATACTCAACAGTTGGGTACCCAGTAATGACCAAATTTACAACGGTGTCGTATGACCTGCAAGGCGAGTTTATCAACTCTAACTCTGTGATAATCTCCTCATAAATATGCGTGTTTCCCAAAATTATCCTGATTTTAGTGAGGTATATCACAAGGGAAGTATTTTTAATATAGATTTAACATGCTTCGAGGTGTAAGTTCTTTTTATTCAAGCGCATAAAATGTGCCTTTCAATTGCCTCTTATTTGCCCACGTCAGCACTAAGCGTTCGGATGCAGGAAAAAAATCAGACTGAGTACGTTTTACAAAAGTGTAACGCTATAGAGTCTTGTTTGAATACTCGGCCAATGTAGGCTCTAGGCATTTAACCTGCTTGCTGTTGTTTAACCTGATACTGTGTCTTACGATAGTGTGTTCATCATCATCATCATCATCATCATCATCATCATCATCAGTCCCATAATGGGGGGCCGTGCGGGTGGTGGAATGAAAAGTGACTCAAAATGAGAAATCGGTGAGAATAGTTCGAATTCTAATTGGGTTTGTTACATTCGCTTATGCTCAAATACCCTTGCGAAATGTATGAATCAATCCCCCTAGCTATAGGTGAAATAGCAGGATTGTATTGAGAAAAAAATCATTGGTATTCTGAAAAAAAAAAATTCTTAATGTAATTATCACTCGCAAAAATAAAGAATTATTCTTACAATCCAAAATAAGTTTCAGCTATAAATAATCCACAAAAGGGTGATAATCCGTACAAAACAAGTTAATCAATCAATCCCATGTCCAGGGGTGGTCGTGGGGCCGCTGCGCAACTGTACACCTCACAGTTTCTATCTACATATCTGGGTCGGAATCTGGAGAGGTATTCATTCATGCGTAGCGTATCTTGGGTAAATAAACCTGGCGGAGCCGATCCCTGTCCAGTTCAAACTAGAGCCAACGTCTTCCAACTTGAATGCTCGCTTTGGTCACAGACACGTAGCCGGTGATTCCATTTGGGGATAACCTTTTTTTCTTGCCGTTGAGTTCTGTCTACGAAGCTCTCCACCCAACGACGCCGTGTCAGTACCGCACTGACTGTATGCACAGCTCTAGAGCCCCGTCTACCTCATTATGTTAGATGGAAAAGGTTATGTTAGAACTCTACAAGTAGGTTCATCTGCAATTTGACATGTCTTGTTTTTAGTCTTGTTGAGTGTCGAGTCACCTTCCTCACCCGAAACCGGTTTAGTCACCAATGACCCGTCCATTCGACAAGTAATGAACCTCGTCCTGGGTATGCGGATAAGCTACATCCGGTAACAAGGCCTCTGATCATGAGGTTCACAGGAGCGTGGAACCACCTTTTAATTGCTGACACGAGGTAGTAACACCTGTTAGGGTCTCAGCTATGTGCAAATAGTTAGCCTCTAAACTGGGGTCAAAACACTATGAAACTATACAATTAGATTTTTATAGTAAAAATACCAGCAATACATTTTTGTGAAAAAATATTACCAGCAATACATTTTTGAAAAAAAAATGTCGGTATAAAATAACCCATTGAGGTTAATATGCCGTTAAACAAAATAATCCAAACCAAAACAAGAATGACCCGATATAAAGTATTTTATTATGGCGTTAACATTAGCGAACAGGTTAAATATTTGGCCCTATCAAAGGCTACATTAATTGACAGTAATATCAAAAGCACTAACAATTGCTTTAATGTAAAAATACTTGAATAAAGGAATAAATCCATGAAACCGTTTTGATTCTATTTAATAAGTGTTGCAAGTCTTTTTATTTTACATTTCTCGTTGGGTCATGACAAAGTTGGTGGTAAAAAGTATTTTATATCCAATACGACGCATGTATTAATGAGAGCAATGAATTCAAATTAAGTTTCTTTTGTTGTTTGTAAGTTTCGTACTCATCTGAAAGGATAATTTCTTTGATAAAACTGTCGGCAGCATTTTCATATAAGTCAAAAAAGTCATAAAACAGTCGAGAGATAATTAAATACTTAATATTTAAAATTCGTTTTTTGACAGCAACGTCGTAAGTGATATGATAATAAACGTGTTTATTTCACCAACTACGTTAGTGGTGGTCGTGGGTGTCTTGGGGAGAAGCAACGGCAAAGGATAACAAAAATAAAGTCTGTGAAAAACGAGAAGAGGGAGGAAAAATGATATATAAAGTCTTTTAAAATTGAACAGTCTATTTTACCAGCCGTCAATTGGTATTTTTTTAAAATCTGATATTTGACCATTTGGTTAGATTTGGAGGAGTAAGTATTGATTTGCATGACTTTGAAACAGCGTCTGAAAAAAAAGTTCATTCATTGACCTTATTTGCATACTCAATTGGATGATCTAGAGTACCGCATTCTCCAATGCATAAAAAACGTCATCACACATGACGAATACACATTATTAATGTAGCTCGTAACCTAAAAAGACGTCCTGCGTTTGGATTTATCCGACACAAATGAAAAGTATAACGAAACTTTAAAATGTACCACTGAAGACTTTATTTGTACACACTCCTGTTGATGACTCATGTGAGTCGAAAGCATGGAAATCTCACCACTCCTCACCACATATCTGGGTTGAAATCCGGAAAGTTATGCGTATCGTGCCTTGGGCAAGTAGACCTGACGGATGCCATCCCTTTCCGGTTCAAACAACAGCTGATGTATTCCAACTTGAAAGCTCTCGCCTTGCTCACGGACATGTAGCTGTTGATTCCATCGAGGGAAACCTTCGCCCTAGCCGCTGACTTCAGTCTAGAAAGCCCCCCACCCGCGATGCCGTGTCATACCGCACCGGGTTGCATGCACAACTATGGAGCTCACTCTACTCCATTGTGCTTAGATAGCTGCCAACCCTACAAAAAGGTTAATCCGCCTTTCGATATTATTAGTCCCGCTGAGTGTCGCGTCACCCTCCTCCTGGCCGTGGATATTTCGTGCCTCTGCATCCAGAAAAGTATTCGTCGTCCAGAAAAAGACAAAAGTTAAACTGAATAGACATAGAATGTCTATACTTTTCTCAATAAAACGAGTTTAAAACAAACAATTGTTGCTAAATTACACTAAATTTAAATTAAAAACTATGAATAAATATATCCGAGTGGTTGAACTTAGTTTACATCTGGTTCTAATAAACAAATCCAGATAAAAAAGTAACAAGAAAAAAGTCACAGATAAAAAAAGTAACAAGACAAGATTACCACACAACGGCCAAAACGCTGCGAATAAAATACCAGCCTCTTATCCCAAAAGTGGACAAATCCCAGCTTCACAAATAAATTGAAAATTCAAGGAAGTTTTATTCAAATTTTAGCGTCAATTTGTCACTTTTTCCATATAAAGTCAAATCTTATGGGATACTAAGACACTGTAACTATGAAATATATTGAATATGCAACCGTAGCATTGTTAGAAAACTCTTCTTACGGCTTAATCTATCTTCGTATACGATCCCCCTGTTGTTTACGTTTTGGTGCAAACTTTTAAAAACACCCTTCTTAAAGTCGGATCTTATGGTATACTAGGATCCCCTAACTATGAAATATATAGAATATGAGATCATAGCATTGTAGAGGTTGCATCGATTTACCACGAATTTCTGTTGTGAACAGAGCAGACCCATAAACTCGTGAATTACCCGACAGAAATAGATGACTTTATTACCGACCGCAATAAATTAGTGGTTACTTTTTCCTAGATGAAATTGTGACATTTTTCTTATGACTTTATTACCGGCCACGTAATAAATGTCAACTTGATAAAATTTATTACTAGTGGATCAGTTTACCGATGTGACATTCTCTAGAAAAGAAATGTAGCTTTAAATTTTCTTGTTAAAAATAGATAAACACAACACAAACTATTCATTATATATGCGGACAGTGTAACGGTTATCAATGCGGAAATTGGAATCGGCGACTCGAGTTCAAATACTGACCGAATCTCTTGCGTTCACTTTCGCACAAATGCAGGTGAAAAGGGCATGAATCCATCTTTTCTCCAGGCCCAGCTATGTTACATAGCAGGACAGATTTAGTGCTATTGCTTTGGGTGGCAACCAGTCTAAGAGAAGGAATAATCTGAAGAATTCCAACCGTGGAGAAGGCAACTGGAAACCACTCCCCTATATTTCACAAGAATACATAAAATTCCCGGATAACAAGGAAAAGGAATCTGTGAAGCGTCATAATCGCCTACGTCCAAAAGAGACTTGGCATTATAATATATATATATATTCTCTCTTTTTCTTTTTTCTTTTTTTCTTTTTTTCTTTATATACTTCTTGGTCCATCCCACTTCCTATATCAAGATATAACTTCCGTTAACAGAATTAAAGTGTCAATGTCTAGATTTCAGCGAAAATTTAAATTTGAAACAATAGAAATGTTACATCTAACTCAATGCTGTCTCTCTACCCCCCTACACTGCCCCCACTTCGTGAATTTCCTTATTATTGCCCGTCATAAATGTGTAAATTTATTTTCATTTTTTCATTTCAACATTTGGAAATAAATCTGATGATCCACTGTCCTTTAAAAGGGCTGTGGTGAAATAATTTATTATATGGAACCTTAAAGTAATCTGTTTTATAATATATATATATATATATATATATATATATATATATATATATATATATATATATATATATATATATATATATATATATATATATATATATATAGCTTGCAACTATATGATATAATTGATCACTTTCAATATGATTATAGAGCTAACAACTTTCATTTACTACTGCCTGTATTGGTAAAGTTTATGAAATTGTAAGATATTCAGTGAAAATAAAACAATTTCAGTTGGAATTGGATCTTGGTTCAGCAATTACCGTTTTTTGTCGATAACCATTACGTCACACACTACAATTATATTAGCGAAATATATATATAGATAAGTGAAGTCTAAACCTTTTTTGCTTAGAGAAAGTAAAAATAAATAGTTTGGGGCCAATTAATTATGGGACTAACAGAGAGAGAGAGAGAGAGAGAGAGAGAGAGAGAGAGAGAGAGAGAGCGAGAGAGAAAGAGAGAGAGAGACTGAAAAGAGAAACAGACAATGGGTTGATATATATTGTGACAGAATATAAGAACACGAGTATACAGGAGAGAAAAAATTAATATCTATCTATCTATCTATCCTTTTCTCTTCTATCCTATCCGTTAAAATTTGTAGCGGACAGCCAAGGTAGACGTTTTGCTATATTGATAACAGAATAAACAACAGTAAAATATAAATGACAATGTTTTCTAATTACGCCGGATTGTTGAAGGATCGGTTTTATCCAAATCAATTATCCAATCCACTGAGGTCATTCAACATTCCACGTGATGGCATTTAATCTGGGGACTTTAATAAGTTCCTAATAAGATGTTGTATTTGTGTAAATAGCTGCGTAGGACATGGGAGATGGTGATCAGACCTGCAAACAAACAGTGAACCTTTTTTTCTTCTTTACCTTTTTTTCGGCGGTTAATGGCGTCGCTATATTGTGAGGCAGGAAATATTTATTGAACGGCCGAAAATCGAAACACTAAGAAACAACTTCGTGTGTGACATGATGATTGTCACTGTCTTTTGTAATCTCACATAAAAGAAGAGTTTTCCCTGGTTACGGGCTATTTTCAGTTACTTCCGGCAAATTGAAATGGAGAGAAACAGACCAGCAAGGAAGCACCAAAAATAATGCTAGATTAAATTTTCAAATTACACTACAATTGGTTGGATTTTTATTAACTCAAGAAAGTAAATGAAACTTCTGAAGCCAGGACGACATTTGTTTCAGTGATTAATGCTTATTTTATACAAAGTTGATATAATTTTCAACAGCAAGCAAAACTTCATAAACATTATACTTCAGTCCATAGCATTTTCGTGAAGTTCTTAATCTGCTTTAAATCATCGATATATGTCTCCGCCATATTTGAGGATTCAAAACAACTTGCTTATATTTTCAACCTTCTGTACATGAATTTTTATAATGTAAATAACGCAATCAAATTTGGTTTGGAGAGAAAATTTCTCTAGTGTGGAATATTTTCATGAGCTACAAAATAATTGTAAAAAATTGAAAAAAAATTGAAAAAATTTTGACCTTCGCTTTGATAGAAAGTACGCAAAGAATAAATGAACGGAAAGAAACAAATTATAGAAACGGTTTCACAATATGAGTTATGAAAAATAACAAAAAAATACCGGAAGTCAACAAATAGAAATGAAAGTGATCGAAAAGGTTACATGAAATCGCCAAAGGTAACCACGGCTAACGACAAATATAAAATAACTTTTAAAAACAATACTCAAAAATCGTAAGAACCTGTGACCAAAAAAACAAAAAAGTATTTAAATAAACAAAGTTGAAGATAAAATGTTAAGCAAGAAAATATATTGAGAGAAATAATCTAATTCGATATTCAAGAGATATTCAAATATTTAATAACAATTTTTAAATTTATGAACAATTATTTTTCTTGATATTTGTATTATATTCTAATCAGTACAAAATGATTCGATCTAATAACCGGACAAGTTTTACGATAACGGTCTATATTGTGTATTAGAACATGTAAACAAAATCCTAATATCTTCTATCAATTTTCCTGTTTTTGAGCTAAAAAAATACCCACAAGAGAAACGAGAAAAGTTTCAGCAAAATTGAACTGTGAACGCGTTAACAGCCTTAGGACATTTTTCTTTTCATCTGACCGTTACAATTCAAACGAAATTGAGTTCTGACTTGTTTGAATTGGGGTGGGTGAATATCAACCGCCTGATTCGATCATCTTGCACAGAAGTCATACGAATAAAGCAAAGAAAATAAAGGAACTTTTTCAACGTTAATAATGGTCTTATGGAAGACCTTAACGCTGTCTATAATCGAAAATGTCTGACTTAAAGACGGTTCTTACAAAGTAGTTAACATCCTCTCGCTTTTATGAGGAAAGAGCTTAATGACGCTTAACGTGTAGCACCATTTCTAACAGATTTTACAAGCTGCTTCCAGTGACTATTAAATATATTGATTTATTTCAAAATGGTGTTTCATATGATCAGAAAATAACTTTTTAACGTATGTGATGATTTTGTCAATCGCATTGCTCCTTTTGTTTCTGTTACTTTTTATTTTAATTGTAATTGTTGATCATGGCTGTCGATATGGGGATTTCATTTTAACATTTTTTAAAAAACTTTTTGCAGTTTTAATTCTGTTTTTGTAAAACATATTTTTTTCTCATTTTCATATTTTCTTAAGCCAAATTTTCTCCTTAGTTGCCTAGACTTTATAATGATAATGACTTCCTTTTTTTTTCGTAAAATATTAAATGGCTAAGCAAATACAGAGAATGTTACTAGTCGAAGCGTCACTTTCTGCGTAATTTCCACTCCTGACAATTGTTTTGCCTTTTAAACATTTTACGAATATCTTCTTTATCATTTTTATCAATCGTTTATGTGACTTAATAAAAAAGTGATCGTATTTAACTGTCACTTTGCAAATTGTTTGCAAATTATTGTTTACAAACTGCTGAAATTCCGTCGTTATTGTGAAATATAAGATTTATATAGTTGTGTAATTGGTGCAATGATTTTGTATAAAGAAAATGTTACTTTCGTAATAATAATAATGATATTAATAATTTCGGAATGTAAACTATATTTCGGAATGTAAACTATATTTGTGCAGATGCGACAGTTAAATAATCTTAGTTGTTTAACTTTCAATTAAATGATATTAAAGTAAAAACAAAAAAGTTTAAAATTGGAACTTCAGCTTAAACTTTCTTCCTGTAACTTCAGTGGGTGAAACCTACCCACATCAAAGTAGGTATTGGTTTCATTATTATCAACTTGTAATTTAGACAATACATTTAAAAAAAATCTATAATGAAATTTTAACGTAGATTCATTTCTTACAAGTAGTATCATTTAATTATTTTTAACATTTAATGAACAGAAAATGTTGACCATAATTTATTCCTAATTAATTATTTACTTAATGTTCTGAATCTCATTGAAATTACGTTCTTGTTCGCCTTCATATTTAGAAGATAGCTACTTACAAGTGAACCATTGTGGCTTATTATCATTTAAAAATCAAACTTTGAATATTATATTATCCTCGCTATTACTTAGTAGACTAGAAAGAGAGAATGAAAACTTAATGTTCGTATGCAGAAATGAACGAAGTAAGAAAAAAAAGAATATAAAACAGTTTTGTTTTTATACGAACAGAAAATAATTTACTCTGAAAAATATCCTCATTGACTTACGATAAGAATAGGATTACAAGAGTGAATCAATAAGTCCATCATCTGATTATTGATATAAATTTTTTTTTGCATAATATTCGATCTCTGAATAATGCAGAAGCTTTAAGTTGTGCATTGACAAAGAAGATTACGTTGAAAAATAAATATTTGCTGTGCGACTTAAATGCTTTTTTCATCATAAGGCCAAGTACCCAAGTACATTCAAATGAAAATCATTTATATTGGTAGGCACATGCATACGTTGTTTTCATTATTATTATTATTATTGTCATCCATGACATCACGTAGCTATTAGTAACAAATATTTTAAAATTCTTATTCATTTATATAATAGCCTTAAAAACAGGACTATTTTGGGACTCTTCTCCCATGTCCTCATGAAGGTCCTACTTTGAAAAGGCCTTGGGCTGCATTTGGAACCAGTGGGCGTTCTGTTAAATATCTTAGTAACATAAAATATTTGACTGCAAGGAAAAAAATCAAACAATATTTTAAAACTATGTCCTTTCAGGACGTCGTCGACCATAATTCTATATAGATTCCTTTTCTTTTATTATCTGTCAATTGCCATCACTTCTTGGGGAAGATTGTGGAATAGTTTTCCGTTCCCTTTTTCACGATTTTGTATTCAGAATTGATTCTCTCTTAGACTGGCTACAACGTAAAGACTCGGTATACCATGCTATTTAACCCTACGGGGTTAATGCTTTTCATAATCGCATTACGCAAAACCGAACATCACGATCTCGGTGAAAGTTGAGCCCGGTTACTCTACACACACACCTTGAAAGGATAACTTCGATAGAATTTTAGGATTGGTTGCATTTGAAAACGGTATATGAAGTTTCGGGCTGACCGAATTTACTGTTGCGTTTCTACTCCTACACTTTGAGCATTCTTTGATGATTACGAACTGAATTTTACAAAATTTGATTAAAAATATATTTAAATGTCGGCACTCAATATGTTTACCATGCATTGAAAATAAGATGGAAAAGGTGTGCCATTGGTAAAAAATTAATGCAAGTGTTCCTAACGGAAAATGGTAGTTTTAGTGTGGTAATCTTATCACGTGAACGAGTTAGTATTTCGCTACTTCGTATAGTGGGGAATATTTCATTTTTTTCTTCTTAAATTAATGGGCTTGTACCCACTCTAACTTAACTCTTTGAAAATTCCCTCGCTTTGCAAGGCTCTCAATTACGATTGGTTTCCAGCATGTCCCCAAACTGCACAAATAGCGATATATTTTTCGGTTATAAATTCCGAATATTACCCAGCCCGCCACCTCCGTTACCGTGGTTACATTATCTTATGATGACATTGTATTTAAATCTAACCCCGTTATACTTACCTGTTGCAACCATAGGTAACGCTTTGTCAATCGCAGTTTTTAGAAGACCAACCATGTCTTCCATAAGCAACGGATTTATTCTGATCGCCCTCACAGATGTACTTGTTCTTTACATATGCATGCTGGAGTTATTTTTTCATTTGAAAGGTTATATGAATCATTGCAAACTTCTTTTTATCTTTATGAATATTTGGATCCGAAAAAGTTTCTTGATGTTTGATCATTGGTTACTTGTTCTGGTATCGATCGAGCAGACAATGGCGGTATTCCGTCCTAAAAAAGAAAGGGCAATATCTGCTGGTAAGATTTGCTGTTTATATATGTCTTTGTTGATTTTCACTTTCTTCATTAATCTCCCCTACTTTTTCATGATTCTACTCTACGATCCGATTCTTAGAAAATTTTACAATTTTATGAATAATTTTGACAAAATTCTCACTGGACCGGTTCCATTCATGATACTGTTGCTTCTGGACATCGTCATTTTGGTCAAACTCTGTTTAAAAAAAAGAAGAAAATTCAGGATGCGTAAGAGAAGAGAAGGATTTAAACAAAAATGGGGAATAGGGTTGCCAGTAAACGACAGTGAGACCCGTAAAGAGAACCGGGAAATAGAAAAAAGGGAAACGATAGAAAGGAAAGATGCTGTCTATGATCACGAGCCTATAAATCGTTCTCGCGTATTTGAAGGCAGCATTCTGATATTGACATTGAACATCGCCGCCATTTTGTTTGACACGCCATATTCAGTAGCGACTTTTCTTAAGACAAGCAATTCTGACATTGTGAATGCTACAATACTGTTAATCTTCACTCGACATGTATTAAACTTTAGTTTCTACTTTTTATGCTTTCGCTTTCGGCAGGAGTTTTCTAGGTTATTGTGTTGCCGTCGTCAGCATCCTTCAGCAATAGCTTTGCCATTAAAGACGAGACCTTTACAGACAGTCACAGGTAGGCTTGGTATATAAATCAAATGTCTTACTAAAAAGAATATAAATCTTATGTCTATTAAATTTATTAACCTTTTCCTTTTCTAGGGTGCGAATTATGTTTAGCAAATATGGTTGTTTATTATGTATAAACAAATTAACTTTCATCTTGTGTAGTCCAAACTTTAAATTCACATTGTAATGATAATATAAGCCGTTTTCTTATAAGAAAAGATTCGACATGCATTAAGCGAGCATTTTTCTACTAATGCTGGTGAAATAAAATTTTTCTCTTTAAATTTTTTTTCAAAAAATATGTTTCTCAAGTTCAGTAGCTGTTATCTAGGTACCTTCAAAAATTCGTATGCCTAAGGTTTAAATGTATTTTTCATAAAGGAAAAATCCATTTTGAAGCTCCCACCCCAGCTTCAGTTAAAAGCTAAAGGATTAAATTTTCTAATTCCAGAAAAAAATACTGTGGAGTATTTCAGATAGAAATTTGAATGTTTTTTAGTCGATTCTTCCGAAAAACCAATCGAAACAGCCATTTTTAACTTTTTTTTAGAGAAATGTAAACTAAACTTATTTTTTCGTTTTTGAAAATCCCGCTAAAATAAAATATACATTTCTGAAACGTTAATTTCGTAAAATTAGTAAATTTAAAGTTAAATTAATCTGTTCTGAAACAAATATCACTTACTTATAGCATAAAATGTTCTAGACAAACATTTCTTGACGTCGGAGTCTTGTTATTTTCACGTCTCCATAGATAATTTGATGGCCGAATGTGTTGACAGGTTTAGTATGGTGCACCAGAATTGACATAATTTTATGGATTCTAAGTAAGAACGTTTTTTTTTGTTTCTTATAATAATTTAAAATACTATAAAAATTTCTTACATTATTGAGTTACCTCTATAATGGTATTTCATTATTTAATAGCTAAGATAATGATAAATAATTTTTATTAATTATTAATATTACATTAAGTTATTACCTTTTTAATTTAATAACTGAGATAATAATTAATAAAATTATTATTATATTAATAATTAAATTATCTCACTCGCTTATTAATTGTTTAAATTGATAAATGAGATAATTTTATTATCTCAATTTAATTTTTAATTTAATAACTGAGAGTGAGATAATTTAATAAATTTTTAATTATAAATTTTAATTATATTATCTCAGTTATTAAATTAAAATTAAATTATTAACTCACTCTCAGTTATGAATTTTTTAACTAATTGAGGTAATTTGTATTCTTTATTATTAATTGCTATACTTTGATGGTTATGAATTGTTAAAGTTATTTTATTTAACTCGCAAAAAAAGAAATTTAAAATAAACTAAAAGATTTTTTAATTATTTTTCTTAACTAAGTAAAAAAACTAATAAATAAAACAAATTATGCAAAACGCACACTATGAAAAGTATACACACTATAAAGTAAGATGAATACATAGCAAAATTAAAAATATTTAATGAAATAGGAAAAAAAACTTTAGAAATCATCCCTTCAAGATTTAAAAAGAAGCCTGTTGAAATGTAGGGACGATGAAACACGGAAGTGAAAAGAAAGTATTGCTCGCAGCTGAAAACCTTTATGTCAAAGAGTTTTCTCTAAGGGAGATAAGCCTTGAAACACATGACCTTTTAACCATAATATCACTTAACGGTACAGCAGACTAAACAAATATAACATTTTGACGCACAAAAATATCTTTAATTATGGTAAAAAGTTTTGGGAGTATGATTTGCATTAAGATTTTAGTTTTCGCTTAATATATATAGTCTTCAATTAATAACATAATAACCTACCTTGTACTCTGTTTGGAAGAATTTTAAAACATTTTTTAAACTTAAAGAAAAGTGAAAACAATTCTTGTAAAAATTAAATATTCATCGAATGTTTTTCTTCAGAAAATAATATCCTTAATGTATATTATCCATAAAAGCAAATAAAAGCCTATCTAATTAGATAATTAGTTTTATTGCAGTTTTTATTTTACGATTTGGAGCAAATTTTTAAAAAGTTGGGAGTATTTGTGAAAAAAATTGATGATTTACTTTCCCCAAAGAGTCATGCTTATAAGTAATATAAAATAATTTGCGAACTGTTTGAAATTCTAGAAAATTTAATAAAATTAAGTTGGGGGGGGGGCTAACAGATGTAAAAAAAAACCCCAAGATTTTCTAAAAATAAAAATTTCAAAAATAAATTCATTCATTTTTGAATAAGCCCTGAAAGTTTCATTAAAATCAGACAATTATTTGATTTTTGCAAGAATTTCCAAATTAATGTGTTTTACACTAGAAACTGCTACACTAAAAATGTCCATTACCACAAGTCTTACAAAGTTGACAAAAAAAACACGAGATTTTTGAGCCAAATTTAGAACATGTTAGAGAAGAGAAATTTTTTTTAAATAATTAAAAAATGCTTTTAAAATGTCTCTTAATAATAACATAAACACTTTGAGGTTAAAACTTTGTTTTTTATTAAGTTTAGGGCCTTTTATCATCATGCTACACTGTTTTTTCTTTTAGCGAATTATTCAGGATACCTACTGTCATCGCTCTTTTCCAGTATTGAGTTTGGTGGTGGGGGGCTGCTTCCTTCATTTCAAGTGGTGTGGAATGTCAACATTATGATTATGTCATTATTTTCTCTTCGAGTTATATGTGATATCTACTTTAGCTGTTGAAAGTCCCCGGGTGATGTGGTTTCTGTCATTTGGTAATTATCATCAGGGATATGAGGGAGAAAAGTACAAAAAATGAAGTGTATTTTAAGTAAAATATTCTACAGTATAAAAGATTCTACAGTATTTTAAAAGTGTCGTTATTTTATTTTTTGGAATGCTAAATCTAATGCAGCGAAATGCAGCAAGTCATTTAAAGACAACGCGTTAATAACGTGTAATTTTTTAAATATGCATTCAAGAGTCCAAGGTATCATACTGTAGTCATTTTATTTGTCGGCAGTTGCATAAGTTGAATGTAAATAATGGATTCAATAAACTACTATCGATCTATAACTATAGTCCGAGACCTCGTATTCTTGAAAGCCATTACACGTTACTGTCACATGACTAGCTGCATTCGATCATACTGGATTTAGCTTTAAAAGATAACATTATAAAATGATAAAACTGCTGCTTAAAATACATTTGTCTTCTTGTTTCTCGCTCATACCTCTGGTGATGTTAGTCGAAAGCTTGGATTACACAATATGAATTTTGGCTGTTTTATGCGCTAGAAATCCATACAGTATTTAGTATTATTGCTAACACTTTTTGTCGAGATTTACAAACTCTGCGTTTCGTTCAATTCCGCAAACCAGTCTATGAAATTTTAATAAGCTGATTTGTTTGGAAAATACTTTGACAAAAAAAACTACTTTGTGGTTTAATAATTTTTTATAGGACTTCATGGTAAACAATATTTTGTAAGAAAATATCTATTTTTCTCCTTCCTTTTTAACAGCGAAGAATAACTTCTTAGGCTTTCTTACTCGTGAGCATGCAACATACAACTGGCTATGCATAAATATTTCTTTCTGGAGCTAAATTGCAATTTTTTGAAGCGTTTGGATTTGTTTATAGTTCTCGTAAACGCAGGGCGAACTAGAAATTGGATTCTTGGATATAAGAACTTAAAGAAAAAATATGCAAAAAACAATATTGCGTTTTTATTAAATAAGTATTTGTTACTTTAATCATTAAATTGTTTTTAAATGTTATATGTTAAATAATAAAAGTTTACATTTTTCCCAAAAAATGAATGAAAATTTATTGTACTAAGTTACGCATTCTAGTAAAACTAACTGTACTTTGTAAACCCTTACTTGTTTGCACATCTCCCAAAAATTTGGTTTCGACCAGTCAGTATATGTCTATTTTAGAGGATGTGACGGACTAACAGAAGTTATATAGATAGATAAGCAACACCTACATTTGAGGAACTTTATTCGCACGTTAAAAAAAAGAAAACTTAATAAACATTAAACGACTATTCTTTTTTTTTTTTTTTTAAGAAGCCATGTTTGATGACTTGGGATCAAATATCGATCAAATATCGATCGGAATCCGACAGAATGATAAGATAAAGAACAAATAAGAAACGTTTAGCAATCTGACATGTTTCACTTTTAAGACATGTTTGCAAGAACTATTGCCTTTCAAATATACTGAATTTTAGCAAATCAAATGTCTAAATTAAAACAACTTCACTGAAGTAAGAAAGCCAACGACATAAGCCACAATTGATTTCTGTGACGTACTTCGTGGAATTAACGTCTAATAAAAAAAAAATTAAAAGCTTTTATTCGAACTTTTACTACTAATGGGCATATTTTGTGTCTTAAGCCGTTGTTCGTGCACTAAGATCGTCCTTTCTTGAAGCCATGATAAACTGTTTCCTGTTGTTGCTTAACCAAAAACAAATACAACTTCTGATTATTTAAAAACTGTGAATTGCTGAAATGCTTTTTTTTCTATTAATAACGTTAATAAAATTTCAATGTTTATAAAATGTTCCCTTTTTTTATTGATGTTCTGCATAAATATGTAAGTGTTTAATATTTGCTAATGAATGTTTTTTTCCGGGAATTTGTACTTCCATATTAAATATTAAGTATTTTGTATTTCCGTATTAAGTATTAAGAAACAGGAAAGTTTCGTTAGATACAAAGAAAAGAATGCTGAACTGCTATTCAATATCGATCCTCCTACATGTCAATGGATGCTGGATAATCTCCTCACAAAGGAAGAGAATAAATGAGGTAACAGAGATGTGGTTCTACAGATGGATGCTGAGAATACTATGTGCGGAAAAACGACGAAGCTTTAAGGAAAATGGGAACGAAAAGTACTCTAAGAATCAGAATAGACAATAGAAATTTCTTGGACACATAATGAGGAAAGAGGACTTGGAGAATTTGACACTCACAGGAGATATTGGAAACAAGAGGGTCAGAGGTAAAACATCGAGTAAACAATCTAACAAGCGTTGCAGAACATGGACAGGGCGGCATAGTAAGGAGAAAAATATTACTTAGAGGAAATTGTAGAGAGCTATTATCACCAACGTATTGAAGATAGCACATAAAAGAAGTGGAATATTTCTGTAGGATATTCTGACATGAGTGCCTGTTTGTGGACTAAACAGCCTATGACGAGTCTGATTAAGGTGTTAAGAAACCCGCTTAAACGTGTAACCTGTTTGCGTGAGTTCTCTGCCTGACTTTCTCACACGCACACATAAAAACACATGTTTACTGAGCCCAAGCTATTCTGGCGCAGTGTTACAATAGTGAGACGCCTAGTGCGGGACTAAATTGTTAATCATCCGTCAACAGTCGTGCCGAACACGCACATACACATACACACACATGAATACTGCTGCCATATCTTGTCTAGTGCTCCTACCATATATCTCAAGATTCCTGACAAAATTCAAGTGTAATGTAATCAATCCTGACCTGACATCTAGACTTCAGTCACTTTCTCATTGCCGTGACGTGGTTTTCCTCAGTCATTTCAAAAAATACTTTCATGGCAATTGTTCTGATGAGCTTTTCATCCTCGGTGTCTCGTGCGCATGAATTTAAGCATGCTACTAGATTGGCAGTTAGGTCTCACCTTTTTACTATTGAACTAAAGAGATGCAACCTTATGTTCTATTCCAATAGTTTCTTTTCTCGAATGTTTCACCTGTGCAACTAACTTCAGATTTCTTCGTTCTTCACTGCCACGGGCAATCTTCAGAAATTTAACTGCAACGCCAATCGCCATCTTTTGTCTGCTTGTCCTTTAGAGTCCTTTCTCCTCATTTCTCCCTAAATTTCTTCGCATTCTCTCTTTCACTCCCATGGCTTCGATGCTGGTGATCTTTGCTTTTTCAAGGACTTCAATATTGGTGACGATGTGAGACTACCCACCTCTGCAACTCGCTGCACAAAGACACTGACCCCACGTCGTAGAATTTCTGTGCGGTGGATCGAGCGAGAGGTAGGCTCACAGGAAAAAGAAAAACACAACTACAAACTTGGGTAAGACGAAAAGAGGAGAGAAGGTGTGTGACCTTTTTGTGGATGATAACTCTTGGTTGATTCTCGGCTGGCGGAAAAAAATATATCCTAACTAACAATGTCCGGCTGCTAATGGGTCGCTCTTCGATGTTACGTGCTCCGGCCTAAATCAACCTTCCTCGAACCTAAACTAAGTCTAACTCTCTCGTGGCCCAAAGCGCTGCCGTATATATGGAGAATCCTCTTTCCTCATTTCCGGACAAGGGACACCCACGAATAAACCCATAACTTTTTCATGACCATTTCTCTCTTTGAAGAAAGTGGACATAAAAATATTTCTTAGCCTAGCTGACTCCGATTCAGGGACATTAAATTCAAACCCTTTTAAGTTTTGACCAGAGCCGGTCTTTTTCCTATCTTAGTATTTTGACAAGTACTTAACACTTATCTACCCTTTTCGCCATATGTTTTATCTAGATTCCTAATCTAATCATTTGGTCTTGAAGTTTGATGCCCAGGTCAAATCTAACTAATCTTCTCGCACATGTGCGTGCGCGCGCACGCACACACAGATGTGGGGGTGTATATATACACACACACAGATGTGCGGGCGCACACACACACACGCGTGCGCATATACCCGACTCATAGTGTCACACACCTCCCCCAATCATCTTTGTCATTTATTTCATAAATTACACAAAAATTTCAACAACAATTAGACACTATGCATCTCCCCCTGCACATTATGACCCTGCTCGGGCATCCCCGAAGAGAATACAATAATGTACAGGTCGCAAAAACAAATTACCACAGAATTCACAACAATTATCGCCACTCATCAGAGGTGGACAACAGGTTTCAACAATACAATATGAGACTATGTATTCTCGGCCGAGGAGAAAACAAAATAAAAATATACAACACACACAAAAAAAAAAATATACAGACAACAACAACCGAAATTACAAGAATTTCAAAGGGTTACGGTCATCCCCTAACAAAATAAAACAACGGCATAACCAACACTGCACTGGGGTGGTTGGGATCATCCACCCCTTACAACACTAACATACATATAAGGAGAGAGGAAGAAAAAAAAATTGTTGGTTTCAGTCCTTCCACTTTGCTTTCCTGTGAACAATTTTGAGGGGCTCCTGACTCATTCCTATTCCGTAATCCAGGAGGACTTTTCGATTCACCTCCAACATCATTCAATTTTTCAATTTTTCAACATTTCGCCCCCCCCCCAACAAACACAGGGGAATTTTAACCACCCCTATCCACATATTCAGGAGTATTTTTCGGCTTATCTCCCCTTTTCCTTACGACGTGGGAACATCATAATTTCCGCAGTTCTTTCGGTGTCGTAACAGGAATAATGTTTTTGGAAAGCATTGTGGAATTCACTCCTCCACCAGGGATCTTCACTACCCTCTGTACAAAAACCACAAACTCTCTCCCTGTGTTTACTGGGTATGTCAACATGACTGACTTCCCATCCATCCATCACACCATCTACATACAACAACACAAAAAAAAAAAAAAAAAAAAGAAGAGAAAAAAAATGTTCACCTTCAATGGTTAAGCTTGGCGAGTTTTACTTTTTTTTTTTTTTTTTTTTTTTTAGTCATTCGTTTTTATGACGCCAAGTTGTAGCGGCTTTGTAAGTGGTGACTCCACTGAGCATGCAGTGTCCGATTGGTCCATAATTGGGAAAACTATACTGTCTTTTGTTTCCTTGGTCCCTGCTATCCTGACTGACATTCCATCTTGGTCACTATGTCTCTTTTCTGGCATATTTCTAATCCTACATCTTATCAACCACTGCCTTCCCCGGATTATCAATATCACTACAATTACAACTACGACCATGACACACACACCTAGTGACGACCAGGCTATGGTGCCTGTGGGTTGATCGTACCATGTAGGAATTTCCCTTCCCACAGTCTCCAACTTATACACCAGCTTGTGTAGATTAATGTTATCTACGTTTTCCAGCAGCTGGGGCAATTTAGCCATAGTTAAGTTGGGCAATTTTTTCACCAGCGGTTCCCACAGGCCCGCCCACTTGCTAGAAGAGACGTTTGAGAGAGCAAGGAAAGAGTCCCTAGTTTCAAATTCTTCCTCCGCCTGATAATAGGGCGGTAGGGTGATGGAACCCCCGAAGGCTGAGCAACCCATAGGCAAACTGATAACAGTCAGAGGGGGCGCTGCTCTTATGGTTATTGTCGACCGCCCCCCACACACCTGAGACAGGGCTAACTCCTTCTCCAGCACCACCGCCCAAACCCCATCGGACAACCCTATGGCCTGTGGCATCATGGCCCTCCTAGACACTTCCACATGACAAGTTTCCTGAATACCCTTCTTGTTATTTCTAAACAGCTCAACCAAGCAGAGTCTATGGTCCCCGGTGGTGTATATGGGGCTCTTGGACGTACATGATCCCAGTGCACCTGTCTTACACGTATCTGCTTCCCTTTTGGTGAGCAGCATGAACTGTGTTCTGGCTAGGTTAAGAGCTATACATTCTGCCTCTAATTTATACTTAGCTACAACGCCTAATTTTTGTTTCGAGTCAGGGTAGGGGATTGGTAAATTTATCACCTGAAAGACTTCAAAGGTACTATCCCTATCCAAGAGTGGCACGGGCACTAGTGCCAATATTTTTTTCTCCTCCATCAGAGTTATGCAACCTAAGGAGCTATAATAGCGCCATAGCTCCCTAGTGGGATCAGAGGGCAACCGAAGGTGGTGAGGAAGCTCAGTTTGAATCTTGAGCAGGATGTCCCGAAGGTGAGTAGGGCCCACCAAGCTTGGCGATAGGTGCCCCAGGAAGAGCATGTCCAGCTGTGCCCTAACATGTGCAAGTGACAACCGCAGCGACTGTGAAGTTTGCTGCAGCCTGCTGATTGCCATTGATAGTTGCAGGAACTGCTTCACAAAGCCCCCCAGTCGCCGCAGTTCCATTGACATGGACTGTGTTACATTTCTCAGTTCTCCTTCCACATCCAAAACACCCTTAACCAACCGGTTGATGGCCTGTCTGTTTTTCGTTAGGTCTACTCTAGTGACATTCAATATTGACAAACTGCTCTTTGCCTCCTGCACCAGAACCCTCTCACCCTCCTCTACAGCTATCAACTTTTGTCTGATTGCCTGTAATTCTGTCTCTGAGACTGTCCCGAAAAGGACATTAAGAGCTTTACCAACTATGGGAAGCACGGCCCTTCTTTTTCTAGGTTGTAGCAGCTTCAATTCCCCCAGATAGTTCCCCATCCCTTCCCACTGAGACTCTAGTGCTTGGATCTCCTGCCTAAGGGAATACATGATCCCACGGTATCCATCAGAATAGTGATCCGTAGCTATCTCCTCCCCGATCACTCTTACCTTCTCTGTTTCATATGCTAACTTCTCCAATAGCTCGCTATAGGGCTTCAGGTCGATCATAAGTGTGATGATCCATTTCGACCGTGTAATCACCACTTCTGTGGACTTTTTAAAAATGGTGCTCTGTGGATGGTATGGAGACGTAGTTACATGCCTTATATTGAGGCTTGCCATTGTTTCCCTCATGATCTCATTCACATTTTCAGACCCATTGTCGGTCACTATTTCTAAGGGGGCCCCATAGCGCGGAAATATCTCTGTTAATATCAGACTAGCTACCGTTTGAGCCTTTTTGTCTGTTACAGCGTAGGCTTCTGGCCAATTAGTTAGCCAATCAACAAAGCTAACAATATAGACATTTCCCCGCAGGGTTTCACCGTATGGACCAGAGATATCCAAGCTAACCTTTTCAAATGGGTAAGCTGGAACATCCATTTCCTCAAGAGGGGCTGTCTCACACCTGCTACTTCTGGCCTGACAGGTGACACAGCTATTCACGTATGTCGTTACTTGTTTGTACAATCTAGGCCAGTAATATTTCCTACTAATGAGCTCGTAGGTCTTATCGATGCCTATGTGCCCTATAGCATCATGGCACTGTTCCAGGATCTTATTCTGTAGTGCACGGGGGACGTACAGTCGAGGTCTAGCTTCCTCGTCCCTATTAGAAAGGTAGTATAACCGATCATCCTGTATTAGGTATCTACTCGCACATGCTTCTGTTACCTTCCCTGCCTCTATTGCTTCTTTTAGTGTCCTAATTTCCTCATCCGTCTGGTATTCGCACTCTAGTCCTATTAAATGGTGCTGTCCTGCAGTATTTGAAGCATCACAGGTTACCTCGTCAACGCTTGGCACCCTTTCTATTCGGTGGGAGTTGATCGCATTTATCTGATAGGCTCGATCATCCACTTCTGGTATTACACTGATTGATTCCCGCTCCAACTGCTTAGGAATCCGTGATAATAAGTCAGCACATGTATTTTCTCTACCAGCCAGATATTCTATTTTGCAGTTATACCCGCTTAACTTAAGTGCCCATTGTTGGATCTTTTTATTGGTCCAGTCTGCTTCGAACAGATACTGGAGGGGCTTATGGTCAGTCTTAATTACGAAGGTAGCACCACTAAGGTAATAGTTCAGCTTTTCTAATGCATAAACTATGGCATAAGCTTCCTTTTCAATCACAGGCCATCTCTGCTGAGTAGGAGACAATTTATGGGACAGGAAGTAAATGGGTACTTCCTCTGGCACACCTGGTATGGGGCTGTCCCTCTCGGGGCATGGTTGAGTAAGGCAGGCACCGATGCACTGATCGCTGGCATCGGTGTACAGAATCATTGGCCTACTCAGATCCGGGTAGGCCAATAAGGGGATGGCTGTCAACTGTTCCTTCAGTGTATTGAAAGATCGCTGACAATCCTCCGTCCAGCTAAATCGGGCATATTTCTTTGTTAATGCTATGAGTGGTGTTGCTATCCTTGAAAACGCTGGTATGAACCTCCTATAATAGCCTATTGCCCCTATAAATCCTCTAACTTCCCTAACAGTCCGTGGTTGGGGCAAAGCTCTGATTACTTCAACCTTATCTATATCCGGGTGTACCCCACCCTCATCAATAACGAATCCTAGGTAGTTTGTTTCCTTTTTCATAAACTGACATTTAGGTAACTTAATCTTTAGTCCATGCTTCCTTAACCGAGCAAACACTGACCTCAGGTGCCTGAGATGCTCATCGATAGTGGCTGAAAAGATCAATATGTCATCCAGGTAGGCCATAGCGAACTGTTCCAATCCCCCAAGCACCACAGACATGAGCTGTTGAAAAACACCAGGCGCACTGGCTAACCCAAAGGGCATGACTCTAAACTGATAAAGTCCCACGTGACATGCAAAGGCAGTCTTTTCTCGATCGGCCTCATCCAAGGCCACCTGCCAGTATCCTGATCTCAGATCTAACTTGGAAAAGTAGGTGGATTTGCCAAGCAAGGCCAGAATGTCATCGATCAATGGCAGGGGGTAGGCCAGAGGTTTCGTGATGTTATTCAAGGCTCGGAAATCAACACAAAACCTATGCCCCCCATCCTTCTTGCTGACTATTACTATTGGGAAACTCCACGGGGACACTGAACGTTCAATAACGCCTGCTCCCAGCATATCTTTAACTGCCCCTTCTACTAGTTCCCGTTTGTGCAGTGGGGTTCGATATGGTTTTAGTCTTATAGGTGGATGGTCGCCAGTGTTGATTTTCATCCGAACTGACTGAGTTTGACCTAAATCCTTATCCGAGTTGGCTATTATGTCCCTATTCTCAATTATAATACTGCTTATCTTATCCTTGTGTTCAGTTGGTACCGCTATTTCTTCAACATTAACTGCTGTGTGTGTGTGTCCATCTCCATAATCTGCCTTACCTATTACATTCTCCCTTATGCTTGCAGATACCGCCTTTCCTATTTCCTTGCCGCTAGGTATTCTTATTGTGGTGTTAGTGGTGTTAGCCAACATAATTGGAATCTGGCCTTCCTTACCAACTTCCACCACTGATTCGCATAGCGTAACCTCCCCCTCTTCACGAATGGGATCATCTATGGGGGTTATTTGAAAAGTACCCCCACGTTGTTCTTCTGTGGGAGACACCCTGCCTTGACAAGAAACAGCTGTACGAGGGCGAATAACAATGTCCTCAGTGGTTACCACCATAGATTCCTTGCTCATGCAGTTTTCAAGTGGTATCTCCTTCCCCCTTAATTTCAGCCTAACCGGGTTGAAGCTAATGTGCGCCTCGTTTCCTTCCAGCCAATCTCTACCTAAGATCATCGATCTACAGAGAGTGGTTGCTACATATAATGTTTGCATAGTTACCACCTCTTCTACCATCACTGGCAGACATATCATACCAGATATTTTTATTTCCCGGCCATCAGCCTGTACTACCCTTAAGTCTGCAGGTTTTAAATCCTTGCTCATAAACCCTAATTCTAACAAATCCTTGCGCTTAATTATTGATATGGATGCTCCAGTATCTAATAATGCTGTTACCTTTTTGTTTACTATCTCTACCTCACAAGTTAACTCAGTGCCCTGACCAATTAATCCATAACTTTGGGCCACACTGATTTCCCTCTGGGTGCCCCCCACCACGTTTCCCTGGATCCTTCCAAACCTCCTACCTCCGGATGCACCCTCCTTTCTGGGGCACTCCTTCCGTATGTGACCCAGCTGTCCGCACTCCCAACACCCCGGTTGTCTTGGGTCAGGGAGTGGCCTTCTCCAGCCCCTTTCATGGGGGTGGTCTCTCCAACGATAGCCCGAATGGCCACGATCCCCCTGATCCCAAGCAACAGGAGGAGTCTCTGTCCACCCCGTTCTCGTATCTCTTGCCCATCCCTTTTCTTCTCCCCTCCCCTGGGAGGCTGTGAGCCTATTATAGAGCCTAAGACTCCTTCCTGCCGTTGCAAACGCCTCCGCAAGTGAGGCTGGGGCCGCCCTTGCTGTGTCTTCTCTTACGAACGCATTTTCTATAGCGTCCGTGTAGTACTCAGCTAGTTGCGCCTGCACCGCCTCCCCATCACGTTGAACAGCGTCTTTGTATGCAACCTTAGCTAATCCTAAAACTCTACTTGCTAGTTCCGAGAGAGTTTCTCCTTCCCTTTGCTTAATCTTAATTAAGGCCCGAGCAGCATCAGTCGCACTAGTATAATCACTGTACTGGTTCGTCAGCTGTTCTAAAAGGTCTCCCCAGTTACTTTCAGGATTATCATCTAAATATAATCCTATGTACTCCGATACCACTCCGTCCGAATAGTCATAAGCCAGATTCACCAACTCTGTCTGTGTAAGTTGGTAAATTCTAGCCTTTTTCTTCAGAGCTTGTACCCAGGCCGGAAACGAACAGGCCTTTCCCGTGAATATAGGGATCTTGGATCCACTTGCGGCTACCTTAAAAATATCTATCCTATCCATATTTCTATTAAATGCCAGCCAGAAACACTAGTGAGAAACAACAAGGACCAAAAAAAAAAATAAAACAAAAGAACAAATTTTCAGCCTACCTTGCAGGGACCGGAATAGATTCCCTTTTTCTGTTTCTTTCTTTTTTTTTCTTTTTTTTTTTTTCTTTTTTTCTTTCCTTTTTTTTTTTTTTTTTTTTTTTTTTTTTTTTTTTTTAGTGTTTGTTTACTTGTTCATTGCAGTCGTCCTCCTAGATGTAGTAAAAATTAAAAAAAAAAAAATCTCCAGTACTTGAAGTGTCCGTTCTCTAAGGGGGAAAGGAGTGTGTATCTGTCTGTGCCTCCTTTCTTGCTTCCTTTCTCTCTCTCACTCTGCGTCACTTTCTTTTTAACTGTTCCCTTTCCTCCTTTTGCCTCTGTTTTTATCTGTCTTTGTTTCGTCGTTCGTCTGTTTTTGTTTTGGTTTGGTTGTTTTTTGTTTTTCCTAAATTTTTTTTTTTTTTTTTTTCTTTTATACACACGTATCTGTGTCTATCGGATTATCGAAGTCTTCACTCATTTACACATATATACACATACACCTATGCACATATATTGAGTGTTTAATCGGACGATTCGATCTTTCCTTCCTTCTCCTTCCTCCACAAAGTCTATCGTACTAGCGTGCAACCCAAGGTCGGTCCTGGTCGGCGGCGCCAATGTGAGACTACCCACCTCTGCAACTCGCTGCACAAAGACACTGACCCCACGTCGTAGAATTTCTGTGCGGTGGATCGAGCGAGAGGTAGGCTCACAGGAAAAAGAAAAACACAACTACAAACTTGGGTAAGACGAAAAGAGGAGAGAAGGTGTGTGACCTTTTTGTGGATGATAACTCTTGGTTGATTCTCGGCTGGCGGAAAAAAATATATCCTAACTAACAATGTCCGGCTGCTAATGGGTCGCTCTTCGATGTTACGTGCTCCGGCCTAAATCAACCTTCCTCGAACCTAAACTAAGTCTAACTCTCTCGTGGCCCAAAGCGCTGCCGTATATATGGAGAATCCTCTTTCCTCATTTCCGGACAAGGGACACCCACGAATAAACCCATAACTTTTTCATGACCATTTCTCTCTTTGAAGAAAGTGGACATAAAAATATTTCTTAGCCTAGCTGACTCCGATTCAGGGACATTAAATTCAAACCCTTTTAAGTTTTGACCAGAGCCGGTCTTTTTCCTATCTTAGTATTTTGACAAGTACTTAACACTTATCTACCCTTTTCGCCATATGTTTTATCTAGATTCCTAATCTAATCATTTGGTCTTGAAGTTTGATGCCCAGGTCAAATCTAACTAATCTTCTCGCACATGTGCGTGCGCGCGCACGCACACACAGATGTGGGGGTGTATATATACACACACACAGATGTGCGGGCGCACACACACACACGCGTGCGCATATACCCGACTCATAGTGTCACAACGAAGTCACTCCAGTGGATGTTAAAGATTATACGGAGGCAGCCTGGTGGAACCGTTCGAGGAGTCGTAAGTGGTACCGATAAGTGACCCACGGCTCTAAGCCGTATAGGAGAGTGGCAAGGACGATAGCTCTATACACTATGATCTTTGTAGCATTCTTTAGGTGTCTGTTGTACCACACACGTTTGTATACTCTGCCAAAAGCAATGCTCGCCCTTGCTAGTTTGTTGTGGATTTCCTTGTCGATCCCAGCCGTGATGATACATCCAAAGTAGGTCAACTGATTGACCGCCTTCAGCTCAGTCAGCCAGTGATGATATGGGGAGGGCGGTACTCATCCCGAGGCACAGGCTGGTAGAACACATATGTTTTCTTTAAATTGACTTCAAGCCCCAAAAGTTTATTCAGCCTCTGTAAAGCAGGAAGTGGTGCACTGCAAACCTCTTTCTGTATGGGCAACATCGTCGGCAAAGCAGATGTCTCGGATAATTTGCTTCAGGTCTTCGTGTGGGTTTTTAATCGTCGTAGATTAAACAGGCCACGATCGAGACGGTATCTAAAGTATACTCTGTCTCCAGTATCTAGATCTTTCGTGGCTTGTCTGAGCATCATGCTGAAGAAGGTAGTGAAGAGACTCGGTGCCAGAACGCAACCCTGCTTTACAGCGTTGCTGATCGAGAAGGGCTCTGAGAGATCACTGTTGTGGCTATTTTGGCCACGTTGATCCTCATGCAATTGGATGATCATGTTCAGGAACCTTGCAGAACAGCCAAGTCGCTCCATGAGTTGCCACATTCCTCTTCTGCTCATTGTGTCGAATACTTATGTCAGATCAATGAACGCCACATACAGCCAGTTATTTTGCTTCTGACATTTCTCCTGCAGCTGCCGGAGAACAAACACCATGTGTGTTGTGTTCCTGTTGGTTCCGAAGCCGCACCGATTCTCTGGAAGGTGCTCTTCAGCGATGGCGGATACCAGTCTGTTCAGCAGAATCCTTGCAAGGACTTTTCTTGCGATGGAGAGCAGAGTAACTTCTCGGTAATTGGAGTAGTCAGAATGTTCCCCTTTGTTCTTGTACACGGCAATGATGATTGCATCGCGGAAATCTTATGTTAGTTTTCCCTGTTCTCAGCAACAGCAAAAGAGCCTCGTATGCAACACCGGACCTCCATGTTTCCACATTTCAGCTGGTTCTTCATCGACTCCTGCTGCTTTGCCACACTTCAGCTGCTTTATGGCTTTGATAGTATCTTCAATGGTGGGCAACTCATCTAGTTCCGTTTTTACCGGTTGTCGGAGAATAGCTGGTTCCTTGACCGAGCGATTAGCACTGAAGAGGCCCAGGAAATGCTCCGAACAATAGTTCAGGATGGACGCCTTGTTTGTAGGGAGTCTTTGGTCGTCTGTGCTGCGCATAGGACTCTGGACCTGATACATAGGGCCGTACACTTCCTTTAAAGCTTCATAGAAGCCACTGATGTCTCCAGTGTCTGCAAGGAGGTGAGTTCTTTCAGCGAGTTTGGCACACCACTCGTTTTTAATCTCTCGAAGCCTGAGCTGGAGGTCACGGCATACGAAACAGAACGCAGCTTTCTTTACAGGACAAACTGGCTGAGCTAAGTGCGCCTGATGAGATCTCTTCCTCACCAGCAGTACTTGGATTTCCACGTTGCTGTCATCAAACCAGTCCTTGTTCTTCCTTGAGAAGAACTCAAGGACTTCTACAGATGTCTGCAGAATGTCACTTTTGAATTTTTCACAGCGTTGAGAGTGACTCGTTGCGCCTTCTCGGCTGACATAAAATGGAAAGATTATATTGAATTCATTGCTAGGTCAGCTGCTAAGAAAGTTGGTTTACTCTGTCGCGCTAGACAGTTTTTCTCTCCTAAATCTATCTTATATATTTTTGTCTGACGTGAGAGAAGAAATAGCCCGTTAGTATGACGTAGGAGAAGACAGAACTAGCAGAGGATATTACAAGTGTCACTTACCTACCCCAGAAAGTGCCAGGTGAATCCATGAAGAAAGAACCCTGTTTATCAGAACCAACAGACTTCTTGTCTTTGCTCCCGTACGGTATCGGACCTTTCCGGTCTTGTTCACGCCGACACAAATAGGAATCGAACCATAGCGTCGTTTAGAAGCTAACCAGTTGGCGAATAACTGTCTGATGGATACGGTCATATATTTAAAGACATCCAGATTTTATAGCATCGGTACAATTCATGTCTCGTTGTAGTGCGAGGATTATTGTAATTAAGTCATTTTTTTTAATGCTGGGCATACCTCAGTGTTTCTTCTTAAGACACACGCATTGCATTCCAAAGGTCTTCCCTTGTCGATTCTGTATATTTCCCGAAGTTGACAGAAGAGAGAAATCGTAATTAGTTGGAAACGAGTTAAGAGTTTTTTTATTTTTTACTTCAATTTACCTACTCCAATCTTTTGAAGGGGTTTACTGCGAGTGGTACGGATGGTATTTCTCACATGCATGTTGATATAAGATAGTAGAATTTTGTGGTTTGACTAATATTCTTCGACTGAGAGCGAAAGGGTTAACTTCCTGTTTGACGTAACGACAAGCAATTAAATATATTATTTGCAACTAGCAGTAATTTAATTTTCTCTGTCTATATCTCTGAGCTGTGGCATTATGATTATTTACATTATTTATATTATTCGGACTGTTATCCTCATCTTCATTGTCATATTCACAACGTTTCGGCCGTTGTACGCTCCTGCCTTCTTCAGGTGATTGTAATTTCGAACCGAACCGAACAAAACCCTTCATTTCATCCACCGGGGCAGATTGTTCTAGTTTCACGTGCCATGCCTCTTCCGGATGTCTCAGTTATTTCCCTTTCGAAATTCCTTTCACCCGAAGAAGGCCGGAGCGTTCAAAGGCCAAAACGTTGGGAATATGGCAATGAAGATGAGGATAGTCTGGATAATGTAAATAATCTTTAATTTTCTGATGAATCTTAATTCTAAAGTTAAGGATTGAATAAGCTCATGGGGAGTTCTATGGAAATATCCTTAGAAATTTCCCTATAGCATCGTTAAATATTTGAGCTTAAAAATATTAACAAAATGCAATGACAATCATAAGTATGGATGCTGGTCGTTACTTTTAGAAGTAAGAGGGTACAAATGAAAATATTCGAAATTGACAACTTTTCCCATTTCAGTGAAACAGAATCTTCTATCTTCCCTTTATTTATTTATTTCATTTTCTCACTGATACCAAGTAGCGTCTCTGATATGTCTTTCCCCTCTTTCCACTCGATCACAACGGGATAGTCCATTATTTAGGAGTTATTGGCAGGGCGTAACTGTCGTGTTAAATAAGAGAGGTACAAGTAGAATTGTTGTCCTGCGCTCAATATTGCCATAAAGCAATAAACATTTTAGTTCCACTTAGTTTTGTTTTCACACTGATTCCGGTGTCTACTGTATTCCTATCGAATGTCAGGGATATAACTTTTAGGTCACTTTCCCTAAACCCCACCCAAGCTAGAGGAAAGTAAGTCATCACTCAGGGAGGCTGTTTTGTTATGGAAGTAGAACAACACAGAAATGTCCTACGATATTCTGAATGCAGATTCAAACTAGAGGTTTTTAGTGGCATCCACCATCCGCTCCGTCTCCATCTCTCCATTGTCTTATGATTTTATAGGCGCGTAAAAATCACAAGATATTTCTGAGCCAAACAGGTTTTCTGAACAACTAGCACTAATGATTTGTTTATAGTAGTCAAGTGTTTGTAGCGCACAAAGTACATGGTCTTTCCATCAAAATAACATCGTCTAAATAAGTGTACAGTGTGATCGCAGGTCAAATTGATGATGACAAATTTGACCGACCACAAACGGACAGTTAAGACGTACTTAAACGGGCCGTCTGTGAGCAAGAACAGGGTTTTCGTGGCGTGTGTTTCCCACCCCAACCCCACAAATACACACGCGCACTCGCGCGTGTGTATGTGTGTGTGAGTGAGTATGTGTGTGTGTGCGCGCACGCGCGTGTGTGTGTGTGTGTGTGTGTGAGTGTGTGCATGGTCTTAGCTTCCGAGACATTGTCACTTAATGTTAAAAAAACGTCTGTATATTTTCAGTCTTTTCAGTCGAAGCGCATTTTACGTATAAATTGCTCGGTTATTAAGGTTAGAAACATTAGAATTTTTCCGTCTTCTTGTATATGGCTTTGTTTGATCAGGAGGTCATAGCACGTCAGATCTAATGACGGTTTCCCCTAGGGGACGCAGGTTCGAATCCTACCGGAGGGCGCAAATTTTTCTAACAAGATTTCTAGAATATTCAGGCCAGTACATGTAAATAAATATATATACTGTTTAATAAATAAATAAAAACAGAATATCTACTCAAATACTAGTACCCATTAAAAATAACGTTTAAACAAATATATATATATATATATATATATATATATATATATATATATATATATATATACACATAAAAAAACACAGGGGTTACTGTGGGCATACAGTAATGAAAAATAAAACGTGCGCACAAAACGTATTGAAATGATTATACAAATATATTAATAATAATGTCTTTCAGTATTGTTTCAAAATCCATTTGTGTTCTTGGTCCGTTAAATTACCAGCCATCGTTAAATTAACATTTTACCTGCAAAACATAATATTATTATTATTATTATTATTATTATTATTGTTGTTGTTGTTGTTGTTTTATTTCCTTTGGTTTCTACTGTATACTCATTAGGTCAGAAATGGCATTATGACTTTTTCCATTGAGCAGTTTTGAAAAAAGATCGCACTTATTTTACATAGATAAAGACTTTGGAAAGGTGCGGGTTGTACTTGTGAGTATAATTTTTTAGTATATCTTTAAGACATGAGCTACCATGGATTCCTTCAATGAATCTTTTGGAACCTTTGCCAATCAATCCGAAGGCTCTAATTACAACTGGAATTGTTAATGTCCTCACGTGACACATTTTTGAGATTCCGATTTCAAGATCCTTGTATTTTGATAGTTTTTTGAAGATCTTCAAAGATACATTGCAGTCTGCAGGGACTGCCTTGTCAATAAAGAGACAAATGTTGCCTTTGAGGTCTATAATCACGATGCCAGGGTGATTAGCTTTGATTGTTCTGTCTGTGTGCATTGTAAAGTCCCATAATATTTTTGGTTGGCTGAGGGACCCGTCTGAATTCTTGGAATGTGGTTTGGGCCTGGGCTACAGTTGGAAAAGAATTGGTCAGAGGACAAGGCAAAGGTCGGGGCGTTGGTCCGGACTTGAGGTGTAGGGTTGAGCCGTCCGCCACTTACGTCTTTCCTCTAATCCTTTACTGTACTTCCTCTCTGTAAGGAGCATAAGAACGCGACCAAGCGCTTTTTCTCCTCTCTCTTGAGGGGTGATTGCAAGCATTATGTCAACAGAGATATCTGTGCCCAACGTCCGTGTCATGCGGGTTTGGTAATACTACACGTCGTGAGTCACCGACACGCCTCGGGATTGGCTTTGCTACGCCGCTTCTTGACAGAGGACTCAATGTCCTATCTCCGTAACCGGGTCTGGGTGGTGTTCATACCAATTTCTTGCAGTTTTCTTTCCGTAAGTGTTGCAGATTTTCCAGTGCAGATATTGGTCCACTGTCGTGTCATGTTTTATATTTAGTGGGTGCCAATACCGCGCAACCTGATACAAGATGGTCAGTTTTTTCTAGATATTTATCACAGAATCTGCATTTTGGACATTTAACACATTTTTTCAGTATGTGTGCTTGGTTATTATTATTATTATTATTATTATTATTATTATTATTATTATTATTATTTCCTTTGATATCTGGCGTTTACACATTTCTTTCCGGGTTCCGCCCAGGGACCTAAGGTTAGAAATGGCATCATGACACTTTCCACTGCAAAAAAAATAAAAAAATAATTACATAGATAAAGCCCTTCGTAAAGTGTGGGCTGTACAATTTTTTGTATCTCTTTGAGGCATGGACTTCCAGGGATCCCTTCAATCAGCCTACTGGAATCTTTTCCAAACAGTCCAAGGGCTCCAACTACAACAGGAATTGTTGATGTTCCCATGTGCCACATTTTTGAGATTTCTAATTCAAGGTCCTTGTATTTTGACAGTTTTTCGAATATCTCCAAAGACACATTGCAGTCTGCAGGGACTGCCATATCAATAAGGAGGCACTTATTTTGTTTGTGGTCTTTAATAACAATGTCTGGGCGGTTGGCTTTGATTGTTCTGTCAGTGTGTATTGTGTAGTCCCATAGAATTGTAACAGGTCCTATCTTCGTAACCGGGTCAGGGTGGTGTTCGTACCAATTTCTTCCAGTTTCCTTCCCATAGGAGTTGCAAATTTTCCAGTGCAGATATTGGCCCACTCTGTCATGCCTGGTTTTATATTCAGTGGGTGCCAATATCGTGCAACCTGATATAAGATGATCAATGGTTTCTGGATATTTGTCACAGAATCTGCATCTTGGGCTAACACAGTATTTTAGTATATGTGCTTGATAATTCCTAGTTAACAAGCATTGGTCTTGTGCAGCAATGATTTATTATTATTATTATTATTATTATTATTATTATTATATACTAAAACTTATAATAAATGTATTATAATAAAAATTACGAAAATAAAAAGAAAGAAAGAAAGAAAGAAAGACAAAGAGAAAGAGATAGAAAGGGTGGGAGAGAGAAATGTCTCTTGACTGGTGATAGAGTCACAAACCCGAAAATCCTCTGACCCTTTACTTTGTTTCTACTCCAATGTAATAACTTTCCATCTTTTCTTTCACATCAAACAGTAGATACATTTAAGAGTTTAAACGACTCACTAATGAACTTTGAAAATATGATTAAAAAGCATAGCAAAATACACTGTACAATGTTAAATGCTAGCGATCGCTATTGAGACTGTAAACTCGCTATATGCTGCTATCTTATCCCGATATTGATAGAAATATCGTACAATATTTATCCGGAGGAGAAAATAGGTATAATTACCTCACCAGACCAACAGAAATTACAATCAAAAGTGTAGACAGGAAAACATTTTTTCTACGTTACTTAAAAGTCGAAAACTAAAAACGAATACCTTGTAAAATATCATCATGAAAAATACCAATATATGCACTCTATACAACGCAGATAATGTAACATACTTTAGACAAAGCCAATACTTTAAACAAAACAAATAAGATAACCAAACCCAAAGAAAAATAAATAAAATAAACAAATTAATAAACTACAAATACACACATAAACACAAGTAAATGTAATAATAATAAACACAAGTAAAAATAATAATAAACTCAAGTAAACGCAATAATAATTATCAACAATTAATAACAAACTAATAAATAATAAACAATCAGTAAAAAAACGTTAACATGCAGTCCAGCCCTACGTAGAATCGATGTCCCTGGTGGGGATCGAACCAGGGTTTCCGCGTACGATAATGACGTATTCATTTTCGTGTTGTGCCGCAGCGACAGTGAGGTAGTACAGGAGGTGCTTGAATGGTACGAAAAGGTCGCGGGGGCCAAGATTAACCGCAACAAGTCTTCTGGCTTGCGGTTAGGTACCTGGAAGGGGGTCTCTTCCGGGACCTTTTATATATATATATACATATATATATATACATATATATACATATATCTATATATATATATATATATATATATATACACACACACACATATATATATATTGGAATGTGGTTTGGGCCTGGGATACAGCTGGAAAAGAATTGGTCAGAGGTATAGGCAAAGGTCGGAGCGTTGGTCCGGACTTGGCTCCGAAGGCGGTTGTCCTTGAGGTGTAGGGTTGAGTAGTGCGCCACTTACGTCTTTCCTCTAATCCTTTACTGCACTTCCTCTCTGTAAGGAGCATAAGAACGCAACTAAGCGCTTTTTCTCCTCTCTCTTGAGGGGTGATTGCAAGCATTATGTCAACAGAGATATCTGTGCCCAACGTCCGTGTCATGCGGGTTTGGGAATACTACACGTGGTGAGTCACCGACACGCCTCGGGATTGGCTTTGCTACGCCGCTTGTTGACAGAGGACTCAATTTTGGAGAGGGATGTTAGTTGCGCTCTTTTATGTCTTGGGCACCAGCGGTAGATTATCTCAGCAAACCTGGGTTTTCGCTTACCTGGTGATTGTTTCAGAATGGGCTATCTCTCAATGAAGTAGTCTTTAGATGGGGCTTAGCGGATTTGCCTGACTGTCATCCGTGTGACCTTTACTTGGAGGAAACTGCTTAGCATTCTTTTTACCATTATCCTCAGGTGCGCGTGTTGATGGTTACTATCGCCTTCGAAAAACTCTTGCTCATTGATCTTGCATGCGCGTGCATGTATTCTGGGGTAAAACGGATGGTGTTTCTAACGCTGTTATACGTGGCAAGAATGGTGATTTGGACGACGTGGATGGAGAGAATCTTGCGATACGAACGATATTCTCATCAGGATCTAGATAAAGATCAGAATTGATAGAATGCGTTTGTTATCGACAGATTTCAGCGAAAGGTGGGTGAAAGCAATGAGCTTGGTTCGCGTGAACAGAACTAACTTTGATCTCGACCTTGATCATAACAAAAGAGGAAGCCTAGAACATGCCGAGAACGACGCTTACTGACATTAACTAGGTACATAAAGAGTGTCTATCTTAACCAGGGGAGGGTTCCACGGGAATCCGTCTCCTTGTGACCACGTGGACTTAAAAAAGAAAATCAAAGTTAGTTCTGTTCACGCGAACCAAGCTCACTGCTTTCATCCACCTTTCGCTGAAACCTACACAGTTTGTTTTTGGCCTCCTTTTTCATCTCAACTGGGTCAGTCTTTGATTTTCCCATGCCAGTATTTATTTTATCCTTCTCTCTCCGTTAGTGAGTGAGCTTCTTGATTTGTCTGAAAACAATACAGCAACGACTTTTATTTTTGAGGGGTGGACTGGTCCTATTAACATCTGTTATTCTTAGTTTGTGTGTTTTGTTATATTTTAGTTTGCTTTTAGAGTTCATCCCCTCCCCCTCATTTCATACCATCACTATATTTTTATATATATTTTTCTATGGACATTTGTATATAAGAGAGTTTTATGTCATGGGGCGTTTTTGTAGGTTCCCTGTGAATATGGGGTATTGTGGTATGTGTAGGAGTGACTGGTGAAGGGGTGACTTCTTGTGGTGAATGAGTAAATTGTAATGTATGGATGGGCCGTGTATCTGATTAGTTAGGATAGTTAATGTTGACCAGCTTCATCCCATTTTGCACTTTTGGTCTTATGCCACAATTATTGTATTTTTAACAATAATAAATAATGAGTAAAATGTTAACAAGCAACACTATAAAACAGTTACAAATAACCGCATTCGGATTCACAATTATTCCTAATCAATAGCTTGTAGAATAATTTGAAACATACCCGTTACCATTCGCCCATTAACTGTTAAGATAATAGACCTCGCTACACATAATGCACTATTGACCAGCATATATAAATAGTCGCGTCAAAACACATACATACACGGCATTTTATATTCTTTAACCCCTGAAAAACGGAAAAATATTAGAATTCTGGAAAAACTCAATTAATCTTTTGATTAATTAAATCTTCCTTGTCGGCCGTTTTCAATGAAAGATGTTTGAAAGAAAGGTTGCTGCCCAAATACACACACACACACACACACACACACACACACACACACACACACACACACACACACACACATATATATATATATGTATATATATATATATATATATATATATATATATATATATATATATATATATATATGAGTGTGGGTTGAAAAGTTCATACGCTATGAAGGAATGATGCTAGAATAGACACAGATGATAACCAGTCTAATAGAAAGAAATCTCTGAATTCCAAACCGTGGAGACGGCAACAAAAACACACCGCTGTTGCTCTGAAGAATGAATGGCAATTCTCGGATAACACGGGAAAATCTGTAAAGAGTCATGATCGTCTACGTCAGGCATGGGCAACCCTTTTTTTTAGCAGTGGCTCATCACAAGGCGGGTCGTACTACTAAAAAAATTAAAGGTGCCTCGGCTACATAAGACCATATGTGTAAGCATTGAAATGGTGGAAAAGCTGATTTCTTTTCTTTTGAGAAAAGATTTTTCTATAATTAAAAATTGAAGCCTTGTTCTAACATGACACTGATTAACACGTGTAGCTGCGTGTGATGTATTTTTAATTTATTCTTTTGACAATAAAAACGTGTATTTCTTCTATAAAGAAAAACTTTTTAAAAGAAAGAAAAAAGTATCGAACGTTTCAAAAGTAAAAGAAAAATGTTTCAAAAGTAAAGGATGTATATAGATGATCTTCCTTTGTGAGAATCGCCAATAGGTTTCAATGATAAAAACCTTATTTTCATCGAATGTTTACAAAATTCACGAAACATTGTATTTAATCATTGTTTATGTATTTGGTTATGCATGAGAAAGTGTGAGTGAACAAGTGAGAACGAAAGAAAATTTTAAGAAACGTTATTTTCCTTATGAAATTAATCGTGCCATTCAGAAAGACCAAATGAGCCGCATGCGGCACGCGGGCCGCAGTTTGCCCATGGCTGGTCTCCGTTCTTAAAAAATGTTTGCTGCGTGGGAGATATGTAATAAATACTTAAGTGTCAATTTCTGACCTTTCTTAATACAATTAAAGGGTATAGTGTATCTTTTTCCAGATAAAACATTTGGCCTGAACTGCTTGTTCTATAATTCATTTCGAGCTATTGTTCTCATCTTCAGGTGTCCATTGTTTTTGCTGATAAGGGATATCGGTTGATTATTGCTTTATTTTGTCCCTGTGATGCGACTTCTTGTTCGTTCCTGCCGAACCAGTATATATTGTTTAACTACTTAATTTAGGGATTGAATTCACGGTAGTAGGTCAGAGTGTTAAAAGATAAAGTGTCGAAAGACAAAATGACGAATGGACAAAGTGCCAAACAAACAAAGTATTGAACTAAGTTGTAATTTCCTCATAAAAAAATATTTTTATTTTTACCACAATTGTAATTTCTCATAAATAAAAGTGTTAACTCTTTACTGTAGTTTGAATGCAGACCCCTGTTCAAAAAGTTAGAAATTATGTAGAAAGTTTTTTGTTCATCGGAGATTTTTATATTAGATTAAAATTTAAAAATAATTATTTACCGGCAGGATGCTTACATGCTAAGTAAAAGGCATTCTATTATAGGCATATTTCTAGCATTTCGGCCCTTTTTTCTGTTTGACGCTGTGTGTGTTTGTGTTTGGGAAGAAAATTAATTGTCTTTTACGGTTTATTAACCCTTTGTGAGTTATTCAAAATCCTAAACATATTTTGGGTTGCAAGGATAATTCTCTCTCCCTTTTTCTTTTTGAAAATGAATATTGCAATAACAATTTTTTGAGAATAACAATCATTTTTCCAGATATAAGTCCTACAACTTAACCTATAGCAGTAGGGAAAAATGGATTCAAACTTTTCTCGACTGGAATTCGAACCCTGCTCGTCGATTATCTCATTCCGGGCCGTTGTCCATTGCACTAACCCTCCACCCCTTCGAAGAAAAAGAGAGATTGAAGAAAAAACGAGCTTTTTACAGAAAAAGAAACGAGAAACAAAGGAATTATGGGTGAATAGTTCATGTAGAGTGGGAAAAACAGTGTATAAGAGAAAGAAAAGAGAAAAGTTGATGTTTAAACTGGTAAACAGAGAGAGAAGGCGATTGAATAACGATCGGCTAGAATGAAGGAGCGAATTAGATAATGGCGGGAAAAGGGAGATAACCATTAATTGGCATTTTTAAAAAAAAAGAACATATTCTGCTTAATGTTGAATGTTTCAAAATCAACAAACAGGTTTAAAAATGGACAATGGTCACATTGAAGGATTTAAATGGGATCTGTTGCTATATGTGTAGATGCAGCTGCTGGCGTGAGGTGACCAGTTTGGTAACACAGATGAAGTCCTGATTTCTTCTCCGTTGTTTGCCGACAACAAATGTGTCTCCAACCAAATTAATTGGACACAGGGAAATGCAAATAGACGAAGATAGAAAATCGAGAGATTGTCGCTGAAAAACTTCGGGAAACCATTAAATGGTTAGTGAATATTGACACTCTAAATAATACGTTCATCACTGTGGACACAATACCAAACCGATATTCTTTTTACGTTGCAAAAACCCGTTTTATTGATTAACATTGACTGTCCGAATTCGACCGTTACAAAATAAGTCGAGCTGGTTTTTCTGCAGATTTTGGCTAGTATAGACTGGACACAGTAGAAGAAATGTTTGAGGAAAATGAACTTGCAGATTTACGAAGACACTACAATTAATAAGCATAACAAGTCTCCGAATGGATAAGATGCTAGTTTGGGAAATTGAATTTGAACTGGACCTGGTAAAAATTATCATTTATCAACATTTCAAAAATTGTTTAAAGAAATACCAAAAGTGATTCAAATTCTTTCGTATGTCTCATTTCCTATTCCATTGGTAAGGACGAAATTCCACTCAGACACCATCTTCCCGAGAACCGCTATTTTGTGGACCAAACTCCTGAGAGGATGCTTCTCCGATCATCTTAACCTCTTCCAGGTTTAGGATGAACCGTTATCTATTCTACATATCATCATAATCTACACTTACTTCCTCCTTATGTCCATACAATAACCTCACTCAGTAACCATCGACCTTGAGTGGGTATTGGGAATTGTATTGGGTGAAAAGTTAGTAAAAATAAAGTTTGAAATTAATTTAAGTGCAAACGGAATTGGAATTATTAAAATTAAGTCAATGCTAGGATTCTTTATTTTATTCTTTGATTCGAATGATTTGTGTGGAACTATCAAATGACTGAGGAAACTACTGCTTGCTTGTTTAAAAAGGATGCAAAAATTTCTGAAGAATTGTCTTGATCGGATAATTCGTCCTCAAAATGTTCGAATAGCACCGGATGAAAGTAAAATGATTTTTTTTTCAAGCTATTAATGTTTTGTGCTCAAAAAAAAAAAAAATGTAAACCAATTAAAAGATGCCTAGAAAAAAATCAAGAATGTGAAAACAGTGTATTACAATAAAAAAGGTGTTAAACGGGGAAAAAAAAAGTATCTCCGCATCCTTTACAAATTATTTTCCATCCTTCAACCAGTTTGTCACAGACGAAGTCGCAGGCCTTTCACGGCTTTATTGCTATTTCCATGGAAAGTGCTCAGACGAACAACAATACTTAGTTCCACCAGTTCTAACCTTCACGGCTAGGATCTGCCATGTTTCGCACATTGTAGCGAACCTCTCCCATTCCCTACGCATTTCATTGGTGAGATGTAAGTTCCACTCGAGCAGCTTCTTTCCGCGAACCGCTGTTTTGTGGAAACGACTCCCAAGAAGATGCTTCCCCGATCACCTGCAATCGTAACCTGTTCAAGTCTAAGGTTGATCGCATATCCGTATAAACTGCGCCACGTACTCTATAACCCTCTATCTTGAGTGCCCGCCTCGGGATTTATACAGAGTGCACATAATTGTAAAAAGAAAAACACTGATAGAAACGAAACGAAAGTAATCGGAATTTTAAAAAGAGAAAAGCAAGTAAAGAAAGACTAATGGATCCTTGATAGCTTAATTTATGTTTCTCTTTCTTTTATATAGGTACCTCTACATGTAAAAAAAATATATATATATATATTTTTACCAAGGTTTTCTAATAAAAAAATTTAAAAATAATTCTATTCATTTGTGAATAAGTCCTGAAAATTTTATTAAAATTATTTGATTTTTGCAAAAATTTCCAAATGAATGTCTCTGTCGCCGCAAAAAAGAAGCCAAAATACTAAAAGTTACCGCTGGCGCAAGGAAAACAAGTTTTTTAATCAATTTCGAATGTTCTAAAAAGGAGTAAAAAATTTAATTAAATAATCAAAAAATACTTTGATCCTTCCTCTTAATAATAAAATAATGATTTTGATGATAAAACTGTTTTCATTACGTTTGGAGCATGTTTTCATCACTGCTCATTTTTTAGCGTTTTCGTGGAGGTACTTAGTCTTGTATTTCTTTTTCTTACTGTCAAACATTCACGCGCGATATTCTAGTTAGTATCACTTCTTTTGTAAAAGTTTTAAACAAACAAACAAAAGGCATTTTAACCAGCATCTGTGATCTCCAAAAACTGACAATGAGGTTTAACATACCTTTGTCTTCATTCAACATTTTATTTAAAAAATAAAATTACTGTTGACTATTAAAAGAATCAAATAAGTGAAAATAAAAACTTTAATTAAAAATTTTATATCTGAAAACACCAACCACGTTAATCAAACATCAACTCTACTTAATAGACATTTTATCTGCAATACGTTGGGCTATAATTAAAAAACGATTTCGCGAAAATTACAGACATTCTTTATTTAAGCCATTTGTTAATTCCCTGTGAACGATAATGCCCATTTGTCAATTCCTGTGCTTAAAGATAATGTCCATTTATATATCCGCTTATAGCTAATTATTATTGCTTTTTATTGAAAAATGTCACCTGTAGTTATTGATACTTATCTATAATTACAAATGTTTATCTATTATTATGGCCAATTTTTCGCAATGGAATGTCCGACATAAAAAATATCTATATCTCTACCACAATTTCGAGATTCTAAGAAAGGGTACGTGACCTGACTCATCCGAGAGACACGTTGATTGCGACAATTTACAATTCGATGGAAAGTTCTATCCTTGAGGTAACTTTTTAAGTCACCGTTACACGATGAACTGAAAACTATTCTTAATTATTTTAAAATCATTGCTAATGATGTGAAAGTTGTTAAAACCTTGATCGGACCCAAAGAACTACCTTAAAATAAACAAAAAAAAAAAAACAAAAAACAAAAATAAAACAAAAATACAAAAAAACAAAAAAAAAAAACAAAAAAAAAACAAAAAAAACTGATTGACAAAGTTTGATTGAAAAAAAAAGTAAGACTATTATTTTAGAATGAGATTCTTCGAGGATCGACGAGATTTACTTTGTTAAAAACGAAAGCAAAAAAATAGTTTCTTTTCAAATCTCTTCCGTCGGAACTAGACGTCAAATCATTAGATATTTGTTGAATATAGACAAAGGTTTATATTCGCAATCATCCAAGGAATAAAACTTCTATCAGATATATTTTTTCGGAGAAATCAACAGAGGGAGCAAAACTAAAAACTGTTTCGCATGCTATAATTTTATCTGTATCATTTTCTTTTCGAAGTGACCGTTGCGCATTAATTTGTATTAAGTATTTGTATTGACAGAAAGAAAGAAAGGAAGTGACTGACTGAGAGAGAGAAAAGGGGTATTAAATTATGAAATACAGATATGCATTTTATTAAGATGAGTAAAATACGGATTTTGTTCGAATTATTTTCTTCTCCTCACAATTAGATTGATTTATGCCTAACCTGTGTAGTTTTTCATTTTAAAAGGTGACGATAGCAATTTGCTTCATGAACAAAATCTTTCTTTTAAAATATGGTTAAGTCATTATAAATGCTTTTTAAATCTTTGATTCTAGTTTAAACTTTCTTCTGTTTTTACCATGGATATTGATGATTTCATTGACTAAGGGTCGAGCCACATAAAAGTTGATTTTTAATAAGTTGACGGTTTTTAATATACATAGAATTGTAATGTTAAATTGTTGAATTCCAAACCCTGTATTGACAATAGCTTCTTTTTTTTTTACTTATTTAAAATGGCTATCAATATTTATTTTAGTTTACAATAATAAAAGATCTCGCGTTGTTCTCGTTTAATTTGGTAAACCTAGAGTTATGTTATATTGTAGATTTTAACTACACAAGTCACAACAATTAGTAAAACGAATTCACTATCACTACTACGAATGTTCAGTGAGATTAGCTTGCAAGCGATTGTTCTATGTCGGGTGCCACGTAAAGAAACAAACTTAGAATTTCTTTGTTTTTTACAAGAACTCTTTGATGATTTAGAAAATTGTGAATTTCGTTAGTGTTTTTACATGACCAGAAGATAGACACTAATCTTCAAGCCAACATTTTTCATGGATTTGTTATCGTTTTGTATCTCTATTTATATTTTCTGTTATATTACAAATACTTGCATTTGAATTGAAATTATACTACAGTGTAACCCGGAGAGTTGTCGGGGCCGGAGAAGTCTCTTATATCCGAGTTTCTCTTATATCGGGGTTTGGTCTATTATATATACATTAACACAAGCTCTAATTTGGGACCAGGAAAAATCTATCTTATATCCGGGTTTCTCTTATATCTGGGTCTCTTATATCCGGGTTACACTGTATTATTTTTCAATTTATTTAAAAACCAAAATGACAATTTATTGCAACGGATCCCTGCCATTTTTCGGATATTCCATGATATGGCGTCCATTTCCATTAGGATCACCGGTATGGTTGCATTATCTAGTAATAGATCTATTTCTGTATTTAACACCTGTGTATCTGGTGGTGGGTACGCTCGGTAACTTACTGTCCATTACTGTTTTCCTACGACCGGCCATGTCGACACTGGCCAGCAGGAGTCGCTTTATTTTAATCTCTATTATGGATGTCATTATTTTATACGGCTGCATGTTTGTAGTGTTTCTTGATTTTGGTAATTTCCACAGATTTTGCGATCTTCAATTTGTCTATATAAATATATGGATTCAGTCAAGCCTAATGATGATGGACGTTTGGATTTTGGCACTGGTAACTCTCGAGCGTACTTTGGCGATATTTCGGCCACTCAGTACGTGGACTGGCAATGATAATCGAAAAAAATGCTGCAGTTGGATCAACGGTTCACTTATAGCATTGCCGTTCGTCTGTTTCTTTTTATGTCTCCCGCAACTGTTCCGGCCAATACTTCAAATGACCATCCTCTTTCAGTTCTCCGATATTATAACCATTATAAACACGATACTTAGCACGATTTTTCCTTTCATTCTCATGCTGTGTCTGGACATCGCTATATTGATCAAACTTTACGGTTCGCCGTTCTCTGGACTTAAGAAAGAAAAAGGCAAGAACGGATGGATGTCTAGAAAAAAACGAAGAGCGATAAAAAAGAAAACGAATTCGCCCCTAGTGAGTTTCAATGACGTCGATACCGGAGGGGAAGCAACGCAAGACAAAATCACTAAAACGAAAAGAACGAGTATTAAGAAGACAGGGAATAGCTATGTGACTTCCGGTCGGATGTCTGCACGTTCACGCGCTCTTCAAAGTGTTAAAATGATTTTGGTTGTAGATATAGTCGCCATTTTGTTAAGCATGCCGATGATATTGCTGTTAATCTTTCGAACAAATAATATAGCTCTTGTCTATGCCGCTCGTTTTGCTATCTATACACGTCATGCTCTTAATTTCATTTTCTATTTTATTAGTTCCCAATTCCGACGTGAAACAATCGCTGTCTTATGCCGTCATTTCCGACGTCCCGTGTCGAGTGGGGCATCAACTAAATTATCGACCATCACCAGTACGGTTAATATGTAAACCGTCATATCTGTTATGCAAAAGTCTATTATATTCTGTGCGTGTTAAAAAAACTCTTTAAAACTCGTTTGTTAGAAATATAGTAATGGCTATAATTAATCGTTTCCCAACAAGGAAACATTTGGCAATCATTAACCGAAGAGCAACTACTACCGTCGGTTGAAATTTATAAAATCAATTTTTTTTCAGGAAAATAAGTTGTCGCTCTTTCCTTCCTAACCACTTTTTTGAAGTACTGTGGAATGTTAACATCTTGATTATGTCATTATTTTCGCTTCTAGTTACATGTGCTATCCATTTTAGTTGTTTCTGCTGTTGGTAGTCATCAAGTAATGTTGTTTCTGTTATTTGGTACAGTTCACAATGTTCCAAGAAGGATGGTCTTTTTCTAGGCAATCAGGCTTCACTCGATCAAAGTGTTTTTTCACCATAGATCTTAGAGAGCGATTGTAGAACGTAGTAAAGATAATACAAATCAGCGGTTGAAATTAGTCATCGACTGAAATTCGAACTCGGCTGCTATCCACCGTGGAGTAATGGATAGCGGCTCGGACTGAGGAATCGGAGAGCCGAGTTCGAATTCTAGTCGAATCCATTACATTCACTTACGTGTTAATACCCTTTGGAAAGTTATGAATCCTCTTCTTCTACCCCCGGGATGGCAACTGGTCTACCGCAGAAAGAAATGCCAACCTACTGCGGGAAAAAATCTGCATCGTCAGTCATGTATCGAAAGATACATGATCGCCTAAGCGTGTATCACGCATGGCACATAACTGACTGATATTTGTACCCCAGCATTGCTTTGTTGGTGTGTTGCTCTATCAAATAATAATAATTTCGTTTGCGTAAATGATATTATTATGGAATTGTGGTAGGCAGAAGTGACCGTCTGAGATAAAAATTATAGCTTACAGTTGTGAATTTATGAAGATAAAATTAATCTACGGGAGGCTTTAAGTTTACCTATAGAACAAAAGGCGATTAAAAAAGTACGTATTGTATGCTGTCAAATATGGTACTTTTAAATCCGATGTCTCTTGTAACATTTACTAATAAATATAAAATTATTAAATTCGAGAAAATAATCATGGCGATTATTAACAATAGAATAGACTTTAAAAGTCTATTCTATTGTTAATAATCGCCATGATTATTATTAACTTATCTCTCACTCAATTTGTCTCCCGAAGAAAAATGACATTTCAGATTTTGCGGGCTGATGAAGGCTGAAAACATTTTTGAGGACATCCTGTGCTTATTTTTTAAATATCCCTTTAAATACATTATCGATGCAAACGGAGAAATGAATCATATCCGGCGGAATACGACAAGCACGGACGCTGATCCGCCAAAAATTAATAATAAAATTATCCATAAAATATTTCAATTTGCTGAATTTTCTTTAAAGAAAAAATATCTTGGCATTATTTATTTTCTAGTTTATTTTAGATATTTAGTAATTGCAACATAAAATGTTACAAATTCGAAGGGATTATACCCAAAATGCATTCCTTTATAAGATGCGTAATCCTGATTTAGACAAAGAATTGTATCACTTGTAGCAATGACATATTTCGAAATAATGTCAAAAAGTTTATCATAATTTGTTAAACTCTCCATAAATGTATTACGTAAGTGTGGATTCAAGTTTCTTAATGTTTATTCGAAAAAAATATTCAAAGGAAAATTCCTGCGTAACTCTATGCTAAATATTATCTGAAAGTTTTATAAAAAGAATTTGTGTTTTTTCCCCTTTAATATTCCTTTAATAAATGTCTTGCTTGTTAATTATGTTGTAGTCTTCATTTTATTCCAGTGCTTGACTTTGTTGGATTATATATGTCTATCTGTTTTGTGCTATTAAATTGTTCAGAAAGAAATGCTGTATTTTGAGAGAGGATGTAAAAAAACCTGTTCATATGGAATAAACACTGAAGTTATTTGTCAATAACATAATCAGCATTAGTAGCAATAACTGAAGCTTATTATAAAACTAATTCTTTGATGAAAGTATCTGGGATTTTGGAAGAAGAGAATTCTGATAATGTTGAATGAATCTCTTTTCTACGCTTTGAAAGAAATTGTTCTAGCGATCTGAGTAAATTAAAATTTGAAGTTGTTACATCCGCTGAATATGTATCTGAGTAAATGTGAATCAATAAGAAATCTGTGGATAGTAAGGTAAATTCTGGAAGAATCATCAAACGGTTTCGGTAAAGCGCACAGAGATTCTTATATATCGTTGGCGTGATGTTAAAAGTACGCATGCTCATTTTTTGTGAAATGAAAAAAAGAAAGAAAAGAAAATACCTTAAAGCTAAAAATTCATTGAAAAAAATCGAAATTATACCAATATGGAATCACTGGAACTTCATAAAAAAGTCTTTATATGAAAATATTGTTTATGGCATGTTAGAGACATCAGTTTGGTCAATTAAAAAATAGAAAAATTAAATTTTGTTTATTTGGGTTTTATTTAAATGATTTTCAAATTTTTTCCTTGAATCCAAGGCATTCAGAGTAAATTTATCAAAGTATTGAATATGCTTTTTATTTATTATATTATGGCTTGGTTACACGGACAAAAAAACATTTTTCTATTGAACCGTGACAACGATTTTGACGATCACTGCAATTCCTTGCTAAAGATGATGGAAAAGTTATTGATTGAAATTCACTTTAGTCTCATGACCTTATAAACCTTCATTCGACAATGGCTCATAAAAGTAATCAACAGGTGGCATTAATTGTATTCTATATTCTTTTTATGTTCTTTTGTTCTTTGATTTTATAAAAGTATTGTTCATATCATTTGGCAAAGTATAAAGTTAGTTTTATGCGCCACAGTAAAGTGACGTCTAACGGAAGAGATACATAGGAAAGGAGTTTGTTACAGTGAAGCAAATTTATCAAAAGTTCATCAAGTTATCCTTCTTGACAGTGTCTAAATTATAAAGAAAAATGAATATTATAAATATATATTTATCCTTAATTTAAATAACGCACTACACCAAAGGTTAAACATAGTTGATGCATGCTCTGATGGCATCAACACTGACTGGGTCACCTAAGAAAGATAGCTTTGATTTTGAAAAACCCAAAACTATCAATGAACCTAGCATTGATATAACTGATAATAACACACCCCAGTGCATCTTTGCAATGTATATTGATTTGTAGTAGTAATTTGTGTATTGTAAATTTTATGAATACATGATTATACTGACTGCTTTGGAATTGCTTCAATCTTTCAGCTTGATGAGAATTTGTATATCTTGAAATCTTAACTGTTTGCTTTTGCACATGATACCACTGTTTATGGAAGCATTTCCAAAAACCAAGATGATCGGACCCTTGCAACTGATCTCTCATTTGACCAAACTCTAACAGCTCAGTGGGAAAATAACTTTCATTACCTCAAAAACCAAGCTAGTATTGTGTGATCATCACTCTTCGGACCCTAAGTTTTCTACAGTCGTGATGAATGATTCCACTCTTATATAGAAAATCCGTTGCTGAAGATGCAGGGAAAAAACTGGTCAACTCTTTCTATCGCTCCAGTTGGCAATTAAGTTTCATAGTTTTCTTGTAGAATAAACAAGATGTAACTGTAAATTTTATTCTAATAGTTTCTTTTCTCGCACTTCTCGCCTGTGGAACTGTCGTCCGGTTTCTTATTTCCCTGCCACCTACAATCATCAAAAATTTTAAATGCAACGTCAATCACCATCTTCTGTCTTCTTGAATCCTGTTCTTTTGTGACAGAGAGAGAGAGAGAGAGAGAGAGAGAGAGAGAGAGAGAGAGAGAGAGAGAGAGAGAGAGTCTGGGGAACACACACACACGTATATTTTTTTATTGAAATTGGAGTAGATTTGAATAGCGAAATTAAATCGGAGCATTTTGTTTACTGATGAGGAAATCTGATCTAGGGCAGAAGTTGTACCCGTTGGATCTGGGTCATTAGAAGACAATGGAAATGGTCGAAATAATTTTTATCGATTAAAAATTGAAACAGAGCTGAGTAAGCTAGAAGGAGCTTTGGAATTCACATGATTTTGGTTGAAGCAGCCAGAACCCCGTGATAATCGCGTGCGAAGTAGTAGGGCCGAGGGTCAGTTATAATCAGCCATGTTTAGCTATATAAACGCGTAGTTATGCTGAAAAAGGCAGACTGGAGAAAATTCTTGAAGAGAGAAGAGAGAATTGGCCCGCGCAAGCGTTTGCTGCATTCTAAATTTCTTAGCGCAGACTACATCTTCAGTCGACCGTGAATGGACGGACACCACTTCTGCTTTCTGGATCAAACAAATCACAACGTGGGCAGGAAGCAGGATTAAACCAGCGGACCTGTCGAATTATCTACGGATGCTCAGGGGACCTATGGCCATTTCCTTAAGTTCGATTAGGACCGAGTAGACACCTCAACCCAGAGAGTAAGACGCCGGAGGTTGAGGGGCTGGGGCGAAAGTGTTAGACTTTTATTGTCCTTTCTCCTCACCAATATTCTCAGTCTGTTTCACTCACAGTAAACTCTTTCTATTTATTTATTTAGGTCAGAAATTGAGTATTGCTGCCATAGCTCGAAAACGTTTACGCGGTCTTGGGGGTGAGGTACGTTTTCTCCACCCTTTGACCTCTTTCCCACAGACGCAACGTCGCAAGTCTGGCGCTACTATATCGCTATTTATATGAAAAATATTTAGATCGGCTACATTATTTAGCTAAAGCTAGAGTACGCCACGGTACTTCCACTGAGTCGAATCCTCATCATTACCGCCATATTCCAAACCTAAGAAAAAAAGCTCCATTCAATCTGCTTCTTCCTAAAAACTGCTACGCTGTGGAAACGACTTTTGCGTGGTACCTCTATTAGCACTTCAATCTTCATCTCTTCAAAAGGTCAATCTCTTCAAAGGTCAATCTTTATTCATCCTCTTTATTCTCATAATATTTATTTCTTACCACTTTTCCGTTTCCATTCATATCACACATTTCATTCATGTTTAACATTCCAATTGTAACTCTCTACCTGGAGCGGCTTTCGAGCCTTGTAGTGGATGAAATTTAGTAATAAATAAATAAATAAATACTGAGGTAATTCGATATTTTCAGGTTTGAGTTACATGTATATCTACGAACAATGTCCTGGGAAACATCGCTAAACTTTTTTTAACAGGATATCCATAGAATTCTTTTTTTTTTTAATATCTGATATTTTTTTCGTGCTTGACTTTTCACCGGGAGCGAACTGTAGGAAAAAATATGTTATCTAATGAAAGAGAAATTAGTTCAATAATATTTACGCGAGTACGTCGATTTATGCGTCCGATACAGATGAGTGTGTAATCAGCTTTGGAGTGTACAAGGCTTTGAGTGTAAGTAATTGATTGTTAGCTTTAACTTTCGAGAAACAAAATCACCTGATTTAAGCATACATAAGAAGACAGCGTCTATTAATCTGACAGCAAAATAATCAGTGACAGATGATGGCGGATAAAAATATCCGAGAATTCAGAGAGAGGATTTTCCGATGATAAAGAGAAAGAAGAAAGTGAAATTGGCGGTATTAATCCTTAAAGACGGAGACGTATTAGGCAAACGGGGACGTATTAGAAAGATAATAATAATAATAATAATAATAATAATAATAATAATAATAATAAGAAGAAGAAGAAGAAGAAGAAGAAAACATGATCAAAGAACAGACAAAACGAGTTAGCTTAGGAGGTAAATTTAAAGCGGGAAATTGATGAAAGCAGATGTGAATTATCGATACTAGGTGAGATTTCAGGAAATTAAAATATTTCAACACGGAAAAGTAGGAAGATCAAGCGGAAATATACAATAAAAAAAAACCAAATGAAATTCTACCAATCAAGGAAATACTTAAACAGAAACTGCAATTAAAGGCACAGAGAACGAGACAATATGAAAACCGTTGAAGGTTCTATAGACAAAATAAGATATTCCAAACGGACCTCAAGGAGTTTTACAGGGAGATTGGAAATAGAAGTCTAAAAGCCGCCCCCTATTGAAGAAGAGCAAAACTGGGATAATATTTGGAGTATCCCAAAAGAATATAATCTCAATGCAGAATGGATCAAATAAGGAACAAGAATGGAAAAATATAACCAAGAATAATAATCCCACTAATACAAATCTCCAGGAAATGACAAAATACTTAGTTTCTAGCTCTATCATCCGTCATCAACCCATAAAACCCTTGCTAAAACTTTATCAAGGCTAATTAATAGCCCCAATGAAGTCCCAGAATGGATCACTGAAGGTATTACATATCTCCTACCAAAGACGGTTGCAACAGTTGATCCCAAAATGATAGGCCAATAACATGTCTGTCTACCACATATAAAGTGATCACGTCTGTCCTGACGAATTGTACTTACTCTTTTCTTGATGAAAACAACATTCTTCCCATGAAAAAGAAGAGGTGTCGGAGAGGTTCATATGGTTGCAAAGATCAACTATCGATAGACAAAATGATAGTGGAAAATTTCAGGAAAAAAGGTAGAAATCTTAGCACAGCATGGATAGATTATCGTAAAGTGTTTGATAGTGTGTCACACTCTTGGATTCTTAAGGCTTTGGAAATGTACAAAGTCTCCTCCGGTGATAGAAAATTTCCTTAAATATAGCATGGGACTATGGAAAAGCACATTATACCTAAGTCATACCAAAGACACTGTCACTTCCAAAGACACTGTCTCAAGGAGACTCCCTGTCACCACTTCTGTTTTGTCAGTCCTTAATTCCCCTTTCAGCTATGAATAAAAAGTAAACAAGAAACTATTTGATCACCTCCTTACATGGATGATCCAAAACTCTTTGACAACGCTGAAAATGACTTGAGTGTCTTCAATTCTGTAAAATGTTTCAGTGATGACATCGGTATAGCCTTATTGGTGTCATGATATGCATATTGAGGGTTGTATATATGTACCCTAGTATCACATTGGTGCTCTCTTTTTTGCTCTCTCATTCAATATTGCTACTACTACTACTACTAATAATAATAATAATAATAATAACAATAATAATAATAATAATAATAATAATAATAATAAGAAGAAGAAGAAGAAGAAGAAGAAGAAGAAAAAGAAGGTGTGTTATCGTCGAGCTCAAGATAACAAAATCTTAAGCAATTAATATTAAGGAATGAAGTGACTTGAAGACTTGATAAATTAACATCTGGTTGTTCGACCCAAACACTAAATAAATTTTGGAATATCCATAATGTAATACTATTTGTCGTTGCCGTGGTAAAACAGAGGAGGGTGTTGTTAAAATATAAGAAGGTGTTATGTGCTGAGAGATATGGAAGCAAGAAGAGTTAATACCAGAGGAGCCCCTGGGAAAGATCGAAGATTGAATTCGCATATAAACGGCTTGAATTGTATGTTGAGCGGTTTGAACAATGGAAAAGTGACCCAGACTTGAGGGTCGATGTTTGATTGACGCACAACTGCAAAGCGAAAATTTTCATTTTCGCTAAACAACAGATTTGAAGTTGATTCGAGACAGGAGGAGGCAGATAGGCCACCCACACTCACTGAAAAGTTTGATGAAGAGCGAATTCCCCAAAGTTATGATGTTAACCAGAGGGGATTCACCGAAATGTCCCTACCTCGCCATACCCCCATGCCAGTTTTTGGCAATGTCCATAAATACGAATGCGCGAGGCGGGTTCGCCGAATAGAGAGATAGACAGATGAGAAAGAGACGGGCCGGAGACGAGACAGAAGAGAGGCCACGTGATTGTCTGCCGAAGAGAAGCTCCGACTTCAGCCTTGTGTCGAACTTTACCAAAACAGTAAACCAGATTTGTGCCAGGCCACTTCCTATTTAGATGCGGGATGGGCTGATAAGTAATCGCATGCGAACAATTGATACAAACCAATTATTGTATGGAGACTGTTATAAAATCAGTATTTACTTTGTTCAATTTATTCGAGTGTTATTTTTTCTGTACGTCATCGCCTTGCTTGGACCAATCCAACACAAAAATACCTGCGACGATTCGGTCTTGGCTGCCTTATGATTTAAAGTTCTCAACATGGGATAGGGTAGCTCTCTAAACTGAAGCGGTCACTTCTTCGACCAGCCGCGGTGTTGGAAGTCTTGGACGACCGACTGGGGTGTGTGCACGTTTAAATAATAGTGTAGAGCAATACTTTCATTGGAAGATATGTCGACATTATAATCTACCCTCTACAGAAGAAAGGGTATGAACAAACCCTGTCACCAGAATTTCGAATGTGATGTTGTTATTTTGTTGTGGGACTTCATCATACATTCCAATCACAAGCTAACAGACCAGTCATAAATGACTACAAAAACTATAAATGCTATATTATCGACATGATTATACGATTTCATAAAAAATAATTTCAGTCAATGAATTTCATAAACTCTTCAAATATAAGCATCTGCATACAGAAATTTCAAGAAAGTGACATTTAAATAACATTTTTACAGTAGTACTAGTAGTAGTAGTAGGAGGAGCTGTAGCAATGTTTGACAGGAATACTGATACAAATTTAAAGATCATAGAAAATCAATTTTTATCTTAAATACAAAAGAATGAGTACTGCTCATATAATTATTAATATTATTTTTATCTAATATGGTCAATAACTTCCCAAGAAAAAACAAAACAAAACTTTCACTTACCTTAGATTTCAGATGAAAAAAAGTTGTTAAACGAGTGTCTGGAATAGGAGATTAAAATAATTATATAATGATGTAACTAATATAATGCATCAACGCTATATAATAATTAATGTTTATTTATTAATCTATAGCTTTCGCATTGATAGTAGTGATATATATATATATGTGTTCCTTTTTAGGGAATGGGAAAAATGTGAGAAATGACAGCTCCAATACTATAATTTGAAGCATCAGAGACTACTACAATATCTATGGATGGGTTTTCCGACAATTCTTCCAGTGAAACCATATTCAACGAAGCTAAGAAAGACTATGAAATAGCCCTAAACACACAGCACTTGGGAACTTTGTTGAGGCAGTTCAAATGTGTCCAATAGAATGATCAGTGGAGTGGAGTTTAATTTGGTCACTGGAGGGTTTGACGGCAATAATTGGTTTGCATGTCAAACCCAGAGTGTATAGCCACGTCATACATAACATTTCCAGAGCGACATATAATGCGTCCTTGGATCCATTTTTCTTTACCCTTGCCGTAATCTTTTGCAAGTACAGGTTGTCCTGGTACATATTTGCGTTTCACTGCTCTAAAATGCCGGTTAAATTGTTCTTCGATCATCATTTTCCTTGTTAGGGAATGCGGAAAATGTGAAAAATGACAGCTCCAATACCATAATTGGAAGCATCAGAGACCACAACAATATATATGGATGGATGGTAGGGCGACAGGAAAAGATTGGAAGATAAGCAAGGACTTTACCTTTTTGAAGGCTACAACTGACACACGTCAGACCACTTCCATGCAACATCTTTTTTTCAAAAGATTGTTGAGGGCCAAACGAACTCGATGAATTTCATTAAAAAACAAAGCACTGTTGTGGCTAAACAATAAAGGGAAAGAGCGTAATTTTGTTATATCTGTCCGTGCTGGCATTTTTTTTTTTTTTTTTTTTATTGCTGTGATATTTTCCGGATTTGGCCATCTACCATTTTTGCCGAAAATAAAACCCAAGATATTTGATTTGTTCTCTGAAAAATTTTTCAGCTTTAACACAGAATCCGTATTGTTGAATTCGGCTGAAAACAGAAAATAAACGTTGCAAAAGTTCATCTTGATTTATTCCTGCAACGATGATTTCATCCATGAATGCTGAAACTCCTGTCAATCCGGTCAGCATGGCGTCCATTGTCTGTTGGAAAATGGTTGGTGCTGGTTTCACACCGAAGCTAAGGCGGTTAAATCTGAATAATCCCTTGTGGGTGCTGATAATAAGGAGCTCTTTGGACTCCTCGTCAACTTCCAGTTGAAGAAAAGCATCGGAAAGATCAACCTTTGCAAAGCAAATTCCGCCGTTGAGTTTCGTGAAAAGATCCTTCGGCATTGGAAGTGGATATTGACGTGCATCCAAAAAATCATTAAAACCGTCCGAATAATCAGAACATATCCGAACTTTTCCATTTGCCTTTTTAACAAGAAAAAAAGGGTTGCCCACGCGGAAGAATTAACAGACTCTATTATACCTTCTTGCTGAAGACGTTTCAGTTCCTTTTCAACTGTACTCAGAGTAACATAGGACACTGGCCGTTTTTGTCTGAAAATTGGCTTAGAATCTGGTTTTAATTTCAGAGTAGTTTTAATTTTTGTACTGTGCCGAAGTCCCTCTTGAAAAACGTCACTAAACTTGTTTTTAAGTTCATCCGTGAAATGATTTTCAGTATCAGAAATCGACGTGAGGTTAAATGTATTGAACACAGATTTGAGAGGAATTTCAAAAAGGTTAAGTTGTTCTAATCCAGTCAAGAGCAATTAAATTTAATTCCGAATTATCTGCGACATAACACACACCAGAAAATGTTCTATTTCGAAAAGAAACATGGCAAGTTAACTCACCAGTTAAACGAATTAGAGAACAAACGTATTTATTGAACAAAGTAACTAATAATAACAAAACAAAAGTCATTGAAACAAAGCAAGTTCAGTCGACCAATGATGACAACGACACGCGCATTTTGAAAATTTTATTTAAAAAAAATAAATTAAAAATCAATATACATTAATAGCCATTTTTTCAAAAACATTAGTAAAGAAAAATATTAAAATTAAATAAATTTTTATAATTAAAAAAAAAAATGTTAATTTGTTAATTTAAAAAAATTAGACGCTCCTTTGAAATCCGCAACTAGCTTTGTTTTAACGTCCTTTTTTATAGTAGAATCTTGGGGAAGCGTTCTCTCTAGATTATTCTTCAATCAGAAAATTGCTCTTGGCCAAGAAAGATGTTAAGATTTCTGGCTTCGTGGTAAATCTTCCGAGCTTACCACGTAAAACATTTATCTAATTTTTAAATAAGTTAGATTCATTCTTCAGTCAGATTATTTTCGTTTAAGAAAGATGTTAAAATTTCTGGCTACGTGGTAAATCATTCAAGTTTATGTATTTAGTAAAGAATTTTCGACTTATTGTGTCGAATTATTCAAATCGTATTCTATATATTAGTTAAAAAACCTATATAATTTAAAGTAACGTTTGGACAAATGGTCTATCTATTTTTATTTGAGAATGAAGGGAGTAGAATTCTATGTATCGAGTGCCTTTTGTTAAAAGTATGTTTTAAAGGTTTGGGAAAAATTATTTGTTTTTAAGATTTGTTGATGGAAATATTTACATATTTATAAAGGACATCAAATTGTTTCATTTACAGCTTATAAGTAAAGTGATCCATTCCCAAATTAGTCCAAAGGACATGACTATTATTAAAGGAAATAAAGTTGTTCCTAAGATAGGAAAAGTTGTAAAATTTATTTGCCTAGAAAGTTAACAATACAAAATACTAAAGTCATTTGATATAGATAATTTTATTCTTTTGTTAAACTTTTTAAATGATAGTATTAACTCAGTAATTTCAGATTAAATTAAATATTACAAACCTAGGTTAGAATTTGTTTAATTAACTGTCACTTTGCAGTATAAAAAAGAAGCAAGAACCAAGGTTATAAAATTAGTAATAAAAAACAAGAAGAAAAAAAGAGAATTAAAAAGAAACAACTTTATAAAATCAATAAATGTGAAGAAGAAAAGAAGAAAAAAGTAAAATTATGAATTTTTAAATGTGAAAAATATTTGAAGAAAATTTATGGTCTGTTTAAAAAAGACCTTTTAAACAGACTATCAAATGTGAGTAAATTGTTTGTATATTTTTTGTTGTTACTGTAAAAGATATATGGAATAATATGCATGTCTCTTTTTTGTTACAATAAAAATTTTAAAATATGTGAACCCTTTTCTTTCTTTGTTGAATTTAAAAGAATAACGCTTCGAGAAAAACCAAAGAGCGTTTCCCTTTTCTTATAAGATGATTTTTCTACTCTTACAACCACCTCCTCTTCTTCTTAAAAAAAAACAAAAAAAAGTACAAACACATATTTCTTTCATCATTGCAATGTGATTTGTTTCAGAGACTCATAAAGGATTTACTTATTTGATAAAAAAACAATTACGAAAAAATTAGTTCAAGCAAATGTTTGAGGTAACGTTTAATTTATAAGGGCAAGAGCACATAACAAAGACAGACGACACGAGCCGAGTTTACAAAACAGACGATAAATTTATTAACACAAAAAAATATGAGAGAATTACCCAAATTAAGTGCTTTGTGTACCAAATGATGGCCAATAACATGTATGTAAAAATAATCACTGCAAATAAAATATTCCTCTTTTACAATAAAAATTACAATGTTGCATAAGGTCCTCAGAAAAAGGTAAACAACATAAAAATAAATGAAAAAAGGGGGAAAAGTATTTTTCTGAATAATTTTCAAAGTTTAGGTACAATGTTCGAAGCAAAGCTCATGGTAACAGAGCAATCACACCAGTCGAAGAATTTTCCTTGATGTGGGAGCGACTTTGATATTCTTTTCAAATTCTCGTCTAGTGGTCGTCAAATTTCTTCTGTGTTGTCTGTTCATTAACTAGGTCGACCTGGTTTCCTGCATCAGTTGTTTGTCCGCTCCTCGAATTCAATTCTGTTTTTGCTTTTATTCACCAAGTTAGGCTCCAGATTTGCTTCTCGAAATTTGGAGCGAAACGTTTTGACTCGTTCCGAGTGAAAACCAAAGATAGTTATTTTCCCACAATTCTGAATGGTTCAAAAATATTTTTGAAATTTAAAAATTTAAGCAAGAGCCTTTTTCTTTCGGAAAAGCAGACGATACACGCTCAAGCAGCTTAAATTTCTTATACTCATTATTTATTCGTACAAAAATGTACAAATTGTGGCACAAGGCCGAAAAAAGGGCGGGGTAAAGGCTGGTCTTAACTAACTATCCTATACCTAGCTAATCAGATTCGCAACCCATTCATACATTACAATTGACACATTCACCACAAGAATTCGTCCGTCACCATAATACCACATCCTCACCAGAGGGGACCTACAAAAACGCGCCCCACACCATAAAAATTTGATGATAATAAAATATATAAAATTCTAATCATGAAAAGATGAAAGGGGAGGGAGATGAACCCCATAACAAACTAAAATTCAACAAATTTTTAAACTAAACATAATTTATGTTAGTAGGGCCCGTCCAACCCTCAAAATAGAGAGGCCGCTGTATTCTGCCCAGAGGACAAAATCAAGAAGCACTCTCGCTAAGGGAGTGGGAAAGAGATAAAATAACTCGGACATGGGGAAGTAAAAGGCTGATCCAGTTGAGATGAAAAGGAAGTCAAAACAAACTAGGGAGGTTGGGAATCTCAACTTGGATCATAACTAAGATGGCCGGGAAACAGGCCGGGAACAACACTTACTCATATTAACTAGGTACACTTAAGCTTGTCTAACCTAACCAAGGGGAGGGTTCCACAGGAAACCACCCCGATGTGACTTAGGTTGTCCTAGAAAAGAAAATCAAGGCTAGCCCCGTTCAAACGAACCAAGCTCGCCTCTTTTACCCACCTTTCACTGAAGACTGTCGAATGCAATCGTTTTCTATCAGTTCTAATCTTCATCCTGAGCTGATGCTCAAAGAATCGGATCAGATCCTGATGCGAAAGTCTATTGCCTCGCAAGACTTCCTCCATTCGCGTCGTCCATATCACCATTCGAGCCGTGGCTAGCAGCGTCAGAAACACCATTCGTTTCACCCCGGAATACGGGGGCGACACATTGTCACATGCGTATGCGCGATCAATGGACACGAGTTCTTCGGGAGCGAGACGACATGGTCCCATAAGGGGCGGACCCGGGGGCAATGGTAGAAGGCGTGCGAAGCCGTTTCTTCTAATCCAAGGCCACACCGTTCACAGTCTGGCAAATCCGCCAAGCCCCATATGAAAGCCTTGTCGTTGAGAGGCAGCCGATTCCGAGCCAATCGCCAGGTAAGCGAAAACTCAGGGTTACTGAGATAATCCGCCGCTGGCGCCCAAGACCAGTAGGAGCGGTACTCCTCCTCCGAACAGCAGAGCGTATCACGTAGGGGATCCTTCGCGCGACCCTCCACTAATCCCCGATAGAAGACCTTCCTAGGCCGTGAAAGGTCACTGGACCGCGGAATAGCCTTCAAGGCTAACCGACACTCGCGGAGGAAATGCGATTCATCCCGGGGTTTACGACCGCGCTCAACCCTCGAGATGGGGGGACTGATGGTAAGGCTAGGGAACGCGTCCCTAACAATCCCCTCTAGAATCGGGTCTCCTCTAGTCAATGCACGGCGTAGGAAAGCCAACCGAGAGGCACGGATGTGACTCCTCAAGTGTGGCATTCCCAGCCCCCCATGACACGGACGTTTGGTGCAGACTCGTCTGTCGACCCTGTTCGCGCGTCCCCTCCATAAAATGGAGGATAGCGCTTGCTCGAGCGCCTTCTTGTGGGCCTTACAGAGAGGAAGTACTGACAATCGATAAAGAATCAGGGGGAAAATGTATGTAACACACACCTCCGCCCTGCCCTTTACGGACAACCTCCGTCGATTCCAAGTCTTACCGGCAGAAACGACCTTTGCTAGTACTTCAGACCAATTTTTCTCCAGCTGGAGGTCGGGTCCAAACCACACTCCAAGAATGCGGACAGGACCGTCCGTCCAACCGAAGCGGCCCGGAAGATCACGCCCCTTCCAGGCACCTAACCGCAAGCCGGACGACTTGTCGCGGTTTATCTTGGCCCCTGTCACCTTCTCGTACCGATCAAGCGCCTTCTGTACCGCCTCAATGTCACCACGGGACGACACGAAAGCAGATACGTCATCGGCGTACGCGGAAGCCCTGGCTCGAGACCCTCCAGGGACGGCGATCCCGCGTAGGGCCGGACTGCACGCCTCGTCCTTCAGCCGGCGCAGGAGAGGCTCCAACGCCAAAGCATACAGGAGAGGCGACAGCGGACAACCCTGACGAACCGACCTCGACAGAATAAAAGCGCCCGACAACTGTCCGTTCACCTGTACCACAGCACTGGGGGAGCGATACAGGAGGCTAATCCAACGGCAGAAGTCGGGTGCGAATCCGGCGGCCTGCAAGGTAGCGATTTTCTTATACTCGTGGTTTTTCAATTTGTTCCCGAGTTGAATGTGATATTAACGTTATGCTCGACGCTATATCAACTGGAAACGAACTGATTTGTTGTTTACAGAAACAACAATATATTTTCTGTGGGATTCGTAATCAACTTTGAACCTTACAAAGACTGTGTTTGTTGCGGATATTTTCCTGTTTCGTTTTTTTAAATTTTTTCCAGGTTGAATTTTCGGTTGAATTATTGTGTGAATTTGGATGTAATCCTTCTTTATGTCCGTTTCGGTGACAAATATTTGCACTTATATTTCTTGAACGGACAAAAGCGTGCTTAATGCCAGCCGCCACAATGTCAACATTTTGATTGAGGTTTCTTTTCATCACGGGGTTGTTTTCTCGCGTGGATGTTGCTGGTTATTGATAAATCATCGTTTTCTCGAATCAGCATAGTGTCTCTTTTTATTCTTAATAAAATATTACATTCAGTGGTGAGGGCTTTTAACTAGGTATCTTTTCGCTGAAAAACAGCATCGCATGATGAAAAAGGGCCCCAAACTTAATAAACACAAAGATTTATCATCAAAATATTTATGTTATTATTAATAGGAAAGACCAATATTGTGTTTTATTATTATTTTATCTTGATTTCAACCTTACGGTATCCTCAGATGATTTTTTATCAAGTGACCACTTCTTAATTTTAAAGTATATATATATATATATATATATATATATATATATATATATATTATATAATTTTAAAGTATATATATATATATTTTTTATTTATATATTTTTTTTTAAAGTATATATAGATATATATGTTTGTGTGTGTGTGTAAGTGGGCGCGCAAAAATTCAGATACAAATAAAATTTATCTGTAAAAGCATAATATGAAAAGAAGACAAAAGGAAATCTTTTCTTTACCACCGTGTTTCATCCTCTGATTTATTTTGATAAAGTCCATGATTGGACGAATATCATTGGTAAAAAAAAAATTTCTTTATATATATATATATATATATATATATATATATATATATATATATATATATGTGTGTATGTATTAGATGTATTGGATTAAATCCGCCAAATACTTTATATTTATGTTTATACGTTATTTTTATGGATACAACTTATTTGAGTAAATGGTCTGTTAAACAGTATTAATTACATTTACCGGCCTGAATATTCGAGAAATATATATATACACACACACATATATATATATATATATATAGCGTTATATATATATATATATATATATATATATAATATATATATATATATATATATATATATATATATATATATATATATATATAATATAAAAGGCTCAAAACACTAATATGCCATGGTTATAATTTATTACATTGGAATCGTAATCACGAATCGTAATCACGATCCAATACCTACAAATTCAAAAAGAAATCGGAAAATATTTTCTGATTTCTTTTTGAATATATATATATATATATATATATATATATATATATATATATATAAATAAAAAGGAAAGAACAGTAAGATATAAAATCCGGTGTTCTTATAGATATTTTTATTTTTACACAATAAATAATATCTTAAATAAACACTTATACCAGAACCAAAAAATTGTAGACAAGGGAAAAATACAAACAACAACTAATGAGGGTGAACAAAAATTATGTAATTGTAGAAACCCTCAAAACTGTCCTTTACAAAATAAATGTTGCATAGAATCAGTAGTATACCAATGTAATATATCTTCTGTTGAAAACCCTGAAAACATAAATATTTATATAGGTTGCACTAGCCATGAGTTCAAAAAGAGGTTCAACCAACATCAATCCTCGTTTAGGATAAATAAGTATAAAAGTCAAACATCTCTTTCGAAGTACTTTTGGCACCTAAAAGAATCCAATAAAACACCTACAGTGAAATGGAAGTTAATAAGAAGAGCTAGAATATGTAGGTCATTAAATGACCCATGTCCTTTATGCATACATGAGAAACTATATATTACTAAGTTTATAAAAAATAAAAATTTACTGAATCAGAGAAATGAAATAGCTATTTTTTGTCGTCATTGCCAAAAGTTTTCTTTAAATAATCTTTAAATAATCTATAAAAAAAAAATAAAAAAAATAAAAAAAAAATTACCTGATTATTATACATACTCATATTTGATGGGTATAAATAATTTTAAATAATGTAGATAATTATATTACATTTACTTGGTTTATAAAGAAATATAGCCGATTAAAATTAAAAAGTTAAATTTGAAAGTAGAATTTTTAAAAATGTTTTAAAATTGAAATTAAATAAAACAGATTCTAACCTAAATATCTTTTAAAATTGTAATTAAATAAAACGTACTCTAACCATAACACCTCTCTCAAAGCAATTCAAACACTGGAAAGAATCCAAGTGAACACCGAAAGTCATGTGAAATTAATAAGTTAGAATATAATATTGAACATTAAATGTCCTTTATACATACATATATACATTTATAATACTAAATTTATAAATAAAAGTTTATTGAATTAGTGAAATAATTTAACCACCTTTGCCGTCATTGTCATAAAGTTTACATAAAATAAAATAAAATAAAATAATATTTACTTATACTCGATAAGAATAAATAATTTTAAATACTGTAAGTAATCCTAATACATTTACTTGGTTTTTAACTAGGAGTATAGTATATTAAATATTAAAAATAACTTTTTAGAAAGGTGGATAAAACATATTCTAACCTAAACAGTCCCTCAAAATCTTTAAATATACAAATAGAAATAATACCATAAGAATTTTTGCCGTTAGAAATAAACCCAGATGACATGAATTTAGCGGATGTCAGAATTTGTTAAAAGATACATCCCTACCCATCCCTAAACATAACCCCGCTTTCAAATGTAACTATTAACTGAGACAACGAAAATTAAAAATTGAACCCTCTACCACCCCTTGTCTAGATGAATGGATTTATCGGTAACCTTGGAAACCCTCAAACTATGAATCTTTCCTGTGCCGTTAACAACCGTAAATTTTAAAAAGTAAGTTACTCCAAAATTCGCTTGATGAGGAAATGGAACTAATGTCTTTGGTTTAATAACAAAATTAAATTCAGGGGCTTTAGCTTCCATTTCTGAAACATGGTCATCACTGTGTAGCGGTAAAACCATATTTTAAATCTATTAATTTATAATATATATATATATATATATATATATATATATATATATATATATATATATATATATATATATATATTCGAATCTCGCTGTTATTGCCAGAACGATGACTATTGGCCACTCGCTCACTCTATCAAAATATAATTCATGTAAATATAATTTGAAAGGGAAAAGCACTAATTCATCTCATGAACTGAGGTTTTTTAAATGACCCTTTTGTCAGTCGTAACAACAAAATAATGATTACGACGTATGTTATTAGCAGCAAAAATAAAAATAGCTTGAATTTTCTTAGCATTTATAGCATAAAACAGACCATCCCCACGTCAAGGCAGAAATTACGGTTTTGTCTGCCTTGACAACATAAGGCGCCATTTTCTTAAGAAGATAATGACTATGCAATATGGCAGCTTCTCCAGGAAAATCCACAGGGATGTGAATGATGCTGGATGTCTTTGTGGCAATATTTGACAGGAATTGTTATAAGCCCATTACCGCTTTGTTTTTTCTTTTTGCTTAATGTTTATATTAAGTATGTCCATCAAGCTTTACTGAAGAAAGACGGACATTTTGTGATTATTTTTACGCGAATGAATACAAACATTATACATGTATTGCTGAACAAAAATGGGAGCAACGATAAAGTTGATAAAGTCTAGTTCTTTGCTGTTATTTCGTGGATAAAAACTGCGACATACGTGCTAGAAGTAACTGCCACTTCTCTTTATTGCATTCAACTGTCGGAGAATGTTATGACTGTTTTGCCGCATGATCGGCTCGATCGGTTTTGGCCAATGGAGGAAACCACAGATCAAGTAAGTTTGATTCTTTTCTTTAAAAAGATTTGCTGATAATTAGAATATCTACATGTTAAAAGAAAATTAAACAGAGATATATCTTTAAATTGTAAGAACGCCAAAAATGGAAGACATTACACTTTTGGTAGGATTAAATAGGTTCGCCTATCGTTCACCCTCCTCAACGGTCTTTTGAACAAGAATAGGGGTTGGTTTATACCTTATTTCCTGTTTAGGACTGGGTTTCAGGTTCATTATAAGGTGTTAACATTCTCTTATACTCTCAGTGGCTCCTTGCATCTTAGTGGCATTATCTTGCTTAGAGTGAATTGATTACACACACCCACACACCCACACCCACACACACGTACACACATACACACACATATATATATATATATATATATATATATATATATAGGGAGAGAGAGAGAGGGAGAGAGAGAGAGAGAGAGAGAATTATCTGGGCCGGAAGACGTAGTAAAATTTTACTGTTATTAAAAATGGTTGTCTAGTCAAACACCCATTAAAATGACGTTAAAACTAATATAAATGTCAGTTGGAAGGCCATACTTGCGTTACAAAGACAAACTCAAAGACAATCTAAAGCGATGTCGAATCCCCTTTTCTTCGTGGGAAAACAAAGCTTCAGGGCGAAGGAGCTGACGATTGTCAGTATGGACTGATCGTTATGAAATTTGAATTTACACGCACGCACGCACGCATAGATATATATGGTTATTGCAATGTTGGCACAATTATATATTATACTGGGATTACAGTATTTTAATTTAAAAAATTATTTTGATAAATAAATTAATAAATCTAATCCCTGATATTGAACAATGTTAAAAAAGCAACGTAATTGTATCTATTTCACTATTTACATTTTATGTATACACACATATGATAATTTTTCACCACCCCCTCATAAATATCTATCTATATATAAAATTCTGTGACTTACGTTAGTTCGTCCGTCCGCCCGCCCGCCCGCCCGCCCGCCCGTCACATCCTCTAAAAAACAAATTTTGGGTAGAAGTACAAATTGGTTTGGGGGTACAAAGTACAATTGGTTTTACTTGGGTGCGTACAATACATTTTCATTATGTTTTTCGAAAAATTAAAAGTTTTATTATTTAACATACAAAATACTCCCACCATTTTAAAAACAATTTGATGATTAAAATAACAAATACTTATTTAATAATAATATTGTTTTTTGTTCGCCCTGCGTTTGCAAGAACTATAAACAAATCACAATGCCAAATGCTTAAGTAAGAGTCCGTGGTAGCCGGAAATAATAAAGGCTATGGATGCTAGAAGTAAGAATGGATAGGCAAGCCCAACTAGCGTCCAGTTGTCAGAACAAAAATAAATGTGCACGTAACTCAATACATAACCCGTCCAGGTCCCCTGCTCACAAAGACCAGTGTGCCTGCATTTCGCCTCCTCCTTGTCCTCCGTCTTTCGGTGAGAATCGCTGGGTTATATGATAAGGAAATCTAATAACATTAACTGGACCTGTAAAGTACCTAAAATCTCAAGAAAATAAATTCAAAGTTGCAACAAAGTATAAAAAATATAAAAATGTTCACAAAGAGTATTCAGACTAAGTTCGTAATACTGGAACAACTAAAAAGATATTATGACTATTATAAATCTAAATAGACATACTATATTAAATTGAAGGGAGTGGCGCAACGCAATGAAGAAAAGGTCAGGGTCATGAAGATATAAAACGCCTGTCCTTGACCACGTGAACGGAGTAGCAAGGGGGCTATAATCTGGGCTATTTATTTTGTATAATAGTTTCTACAGTTTTGAGTCTTTCTCTGCTTTGGATACTCTAAAGTATTTTTGATGTTATCTACTAGTATTTGTCTTATGTTGATAGTTATACTTTGGTCGTTCACGATGTGTGCACGGATTGCATTAAGTTCCAACAGGTGACAGGTCAATCTGCGAGAGAGTGCGGTGCATGTGTACCCAATATAAGTATTTAATGTTGCTTTTTGATTATTAGTGTTGGAGATGTAATCTAACAGGTGGCATGAGAATTGATAGACAACATTATTTTTACATAAGGGGTGGGGGTTATAAGGCCCGGTGTTGTTGGTAATAAGTAAATTAGATGTTTTATACTTATTGTAGTAGATGATAAATCTTAGGTGATTGCTAGGATCGTTGACTGATATGTTTTGTATTTTACTATCGTGTTAATAATAACAAATGAATAAGAACGGGGTAAAAACAATAGGCCTGAACAATGCGGAATATTTATTAAAACTGATATATTTGCTTAATGTTATTAGGGAGTAGGAGGTAATGTTTATGGTGAGTGTTAGTAAGAGGTAATTACAGTATACAACATCTCTGGTCTTTTAAAGAATTTTTTTTTAATTATATCGAAAACCTTTTAAATTTATTATTTTATGTCTTGCTGAGACATTTATCTTGTTAAGCCTGGAATATTTTTTATTAAATTTTCTTGTGTATTTGTTTTGTTAAATATGTTTTCACAGTCAAACTGCGTTTTTGGTGTATTGTTTGTTAATTGTTCTTTTGATTTTAGAAGATATTTTCTGTTGTGCTTTATGTGTGTACCTTATTTATTCGGTAGCTACTAAATAGGAACGAGGTTGGTCTAGTTTTTTGATTAGTTTTCTTTTTCTTTTCCAATTTTCCTGAAAATTTATGCGTACGTTATCATCTGGCTTCAGCGTTTGTAGTTCTCTATGTCTGTCTGCGGAGTGTATTGTAGATTTACTATGTTTAATATTAGGAAGATTTGTGCGTAAAGTCTTCTTCATTAGTTATTCTGTCGGTAAAGATCGATTGTTCTTTAAAGGGGTTGTTCTTAAAGCTGACTTCCAAATGTTTTCTTAAGTGTTTTTTGATGGTCTGTATATTCGTTTCTGCTAATCCATTTGAATGTGGAAAGTTTGGACTTGTGATGTGTTTGAAATCCCATTCTTTTGCGAATTTTTAAAAATCTGCCGACTTGTGCGGTGGTGTGCTCACAAATGTATACCAAAAAAGCACAAATTAAACAAGCCCACATTTACATAATTTAATAAAATTAACTGTTATATAGTATTATTTTCTGATATTTCAGTATTATTTGATTGCTTTTAATCGTATTTTCCATTTTACTATGAAATCTTTAATGTCGCCATTTCTAACGCAATTCATTTTATTTCCATCACAGAATATGGCTACAGCTGTGCAACCTTCAATTTATGTACCTTAACCTTACCACTGGATATTTGCACTTTACCAGAAGAAAACTTCGTTTCCCCAAAATTTGTCGGGCACTCAAGATATTATGAAAAACTCTAGAAGCTCCGATTCCTTGATAACTTTCTTTACTTTACTTTTCTAATACTTACGCGTTACTTATGCCATCTATTCATGAGAGAAACGATTGTAAATTACATGTGATGGGTGTCCATCTTGTAAAGGATTTTAGAAAACGATGACACTTTTGCATGAAACTCTTGCAGTCAATCGGTAGTGTATAAAAACTCCTTGCTGCAAATAATTTTGGAAGAACGTTTATGAAGAATGGTGAGTTTGAAAATATTAAACACGATATTGGATTTTATTTGGAAAGGAAATGTCCAGTCTCTTCCTTTTATCATAAATAGCACTTGATCATATGTCATTATTTTAAAGTAAAATTATGAATAAAAATAAAAAAACGAAGGAATACACTCCAATTCTATCTGCCTGCAAAATAATGTTCATGTTATCTATCCATTTGCGGTCAGGTTTTCTAACAACTATGTGGAACAAGTTATTTCGTTCGTGCGCGGACATACCTGTTAACCAGTAATTCTCCTGGGATGATTCTTTCCATTGTATTCAACGATGTGACATGACCAAATAGGGTCATGGTCGACGTGATCAAAGGATTCACTAACATAGTTGTTCAAATGGTGAAATTAAAGGAGTATACGACACATCACGGAAACACGTAATCACATATTAATCTGGATTTGGGAACGTATATACAAAACTGATTCAACATTCGCAATCTTTTCCCACTTCTCAAGCTCCGAGCTCTTCAGGATTTAGGCTGCAACCCACATTGGTGGAAGTAGTCAGACAATTTGAAATAAAGAAGCCTTGTCTCTTGTTGGCCTCTTTTTCTCTCTCTATTCTACGTCCAAATAAAGCGAGAGCTACGCTATCAACTCTAGAACAGATGGGAGTACTGTATTGTTTCTAATACTATTAAAACTACAAGGCCTTAATAGCCGACATGATCTTAGTTCACCAATATTATATTTGGTGCCATGACAATTTTTACTATGGATTTTAGTACCATGAATTTACCTGTAAGTTTTTTTTAATTACTAATAATTTTACTATAACATAAATGAATATCATTAAAAAAGTAAGTTTCCCCATGGAACTGTTATTCATTATCTATTAAACTAATAATCTGTTCTCTACAACATAGCTAGAACCCGCTATGCTATATATACGGCGTCAATTCATTCACCGCTAGGACCCGCCGTGATACGTAAACGGCATCAACTTATTCAAATCTAGAACTCGCCATGCTATGTACATGGTGTCAATTCATTCACACTTAGGATCTGCCATGCCACAGCATCAACTCATCTACATTCTCTTCGTATTACTTCGGTAAGAAAGAAGTTCATCTTAGACACCTTCCTCCCCCGAACCGTCACTTTGTGGGACAGGCTATCGAGAAGATGCTTCCCGGTGCACAACCATCCTAACCTTTTCAAGTTTAGGGTCAGCCGTTATCTATCCTCAAAATATGCACCGTTTACCTTTTCCCTATTCAGCCTTACAACAACCCCATTCAGTAACCGCCGACCTTGAGTAGCTATTGGGCCTCATGTTTCCTGAACAATAGTATTAAAAACTAAGCAGTATCCGCAGTTGTTATATAGAAATATAACAAAACGATGCAATCACTTAAACATATATATGCACATTCAGCGGACACATATGCCCAACTTAAATAAACTCATTTGCCCAACAAGCTACAGTGAAGAATCCTCAGTTATCATACAAAACAGATTAATGTTGGAAGACAATCAAAGCCTTTCGATCTGGAATTTCGTAAATAATCAAACGCAACCATCAATGGAAACTCAGTACCGAATTATTCCTGTTTTGGCTGCTTACATCATTCCGATCTATCTTGCTGTGGGTACGGTCGGAAACCTGACGGCTATTATCGTCTTTCACCGACCAGGAATGTCAGCTATTACAAATGGAGGATTTTTTGTCCTTGTCGCAATTATGGATTTGGGAATCTTATACGCCTGCCTGCTAACCGATTACTTAATTTATATGCAGTACATTCATCCGTTTACCTTGCAGGGGATCCTCATCTCCGATTGGATTAAATCCAGCATGGGCATGCTAGATCCATGGCTTTTAGTGACCATCACGGCGGAGCGGGCATTCGCCGTCTTCCGCCCGCTTAACACATGGACAAATAAAAAAGACATTAAGAACTGTTATGGCTGCCCCTGTAGTTGGCGCTTTGATACCTTTAGTGGTGCGATTTTCATTGTCCTATTTACTGTATGTTTTTTGTTCAATTTGCCAATTCTTTTCCAAATTAACCTTCGAAAAGGCGTCTACGTTTCCTTTTTTAATGCCTGGCTTTCGCTGCAGTCTCTGTTTATTTTGGTTGTACCATACATGATTATGCTGAGCCTTGATACGGGAATCTTGTACAAGTTACACGGATCGCCTTTTGATAAATTAAACGCGGCAAAAACGAAGGAGAGTCGCAAATGGTGGAAAAGTGTCCATAATGTGAAGGTTGGCGATAGCACTGACCCTGAGATCCAGAAAGATGGAGAAATCGGTAGGCAAAGTGGTAAAACAAGTGCCAACTGTTGTGTTTCAGTTGGCCGGAAGTCGACCCGATCACGTGCATTGCAAAGCATCCGACTGATTCTTATCATGGACGCTCTCAGCATAGCGCTAAATCTACCAATGACATTGGTTTCTTTTTTCTGGATTTCCGATTTCGTCGCCTTCTCGATCTGCCGATTTGTGTTGTTCGCTAGGCATGCCTTCGGCTTCCTTTTCTATTTAACCAGCGGCCAGTTTCGACAAGAATTGGCCCTTATGTTTTGCCAACGCGTGAATCTTGGTCGGAAGGTGAACGCGGTTTGCAACTCGCGTTTGGAGACAATCACCAGTTCGATTATGTGACCACTATCCAGTTTCAATTGCAAAATCTGACATTCTCAAACAAAGATACACTAGTAAAACCGGGGAGTACATGACCAGTATTTGATAACATGAGGTAAAAGAAATAGTTCAAACCAACATACACTGATTTTGATTATCAAAAAAAGAAAAAAAAAAGAAATAGTAGCCAAACATTTTTGACATTTCATAGCTTTGCAATTTTTCTTACATGTACAAAACATGTAAGAAAAATTAAAATAAAATCATGCATTTGCGCATTTTCTTAAAATATTTCTGAAACCTTTTTTTTCAATCGATAATAAATTTTTTATTTTATTCCATCAATTATTCTTGTCATTATATGTTGCCTAAAACCTGTACAACCGGAAATGATTTGTCGCGTTGTCTTCTGGGAAGAATTCATACTGCTATAAAATCCGTTCGATTTTATAGCAGTATGAATTCTACTAATTGTCAGAATGTGACTTTTTGATATCTTCCTGGAGAGGTGATCCCAGCACGCAGTACCGGCGGGAAATGTCTGAAAACCGTACGCCTGGTTATGAGTGAAAGTGGGTAGACGAAACTGTTCAGAAGCTATCGCTGATTCTGCTAGCAAGATAATGGCGGAACTAGGTAACGCTGTTCCCACTGTTCAATACTGACCCGTCTCTATTGTCAAACAACATAAAGTTCAAATGAAAAACTAATTTTACAGATGTGAATTGGTTAATCATTTGGTTGGATTCATTATATTCATTTACGCGAAATAACCTTGAGAGAGATATGAATTCACCCCTTCTCCCACAATTATAGCTTAATTAATAAGACTTCTATCACTAAACCATTATTATCGCCCCGCTAACAATCTAACAATATATTTTACGAATTAAAATAAACTGAAAAGGGTTCATAATGCGTAGAAAACGAATCAATCAATCAATAAAACGTATTTGATATTTGATCCTAAACAAATGGTTAGAACGTTAGCGTTCAGACCGTGAGAGCTGGGTTCAAATCTCACTATGACCGATTAAACAAGAATGTGACACCTTGATAATATCGTCATGAAGAAAACGACATCCAGCGTGCGACACCTTTGGAAAGTGTCTGAAAACCTTATCACAAGTTGATCCAGGTCTTATGAATGAAAGTGGGTAGATGAAATAGTTTAGAACTCATTGATGGCATACATTGAAACAATGGTAGAGCTTGTGGCTTGTTCTTGTAGTTAAACAACATAAGAGTTCATACTGTTAACAGTCTGAAAGTCCAGAAATTATCTTTATGAACATTCAAAGACGAAAGTACTAAGAAGAAAGCTACAAATCTTACTTTTTTTCTTTTCAGTAATATAATATTCAATATATGTTTATTGCAATTTATTGAGCGAAACATTATATTCGAGGCTTATGGACACATCACGTTGAAAAACCGATTCCCGAACGATCACCGATCATCAGTACCTTCATGGGTGACCATTTACGAATACCAAGTGCTGGATGTGCGAGTGGCGTAATGTATAATGGCTCATAATTGTTAATAGGTGAGCCGAGTTCTAATTCCAATTGGGTTCGTTATATTCACTTACACGCAAATACCTTTGGGAAAGGTATGACTCCGCCTCCAATTATGTGTTAATTAGTAAGACTTATATTACTAAACTATTATTATCTCCAAAAAAAGTTCTTACAATCTAAAAATATTTCTGGCTTTAAATAACCTGCAAAGGGTTGATAAGCCTTAAAGAACGAATCAAGCAATCCATGATATTTGATCACTTTGAGTCTTAACTACACTGAAATCATTACTTGTTTCTTTACACTATGTTTTGTGATTCTATCTTCTTTCTCTGAAATTGTGGAGAGCCATGATCGTCAACGTCTTCTATGGCACATAGAAGAAGAAGAAGAAGAAGAAGAAGAAGAAGAAGAAGAAGAAGAAGAAGAAGAAGAAGAAGAAGAAGAAGAAGAATCACCCTTCTCTATTGTCATATAATTCTGGTTGATTCCTATTGTTCCATTTCAGATTATTAATTTTTTTGTTTATGTTTGTTTCTACGAATTAAGCAGAAAATGCATTTTCATTCATAACATTTCGAGCACGTTGTGAAAGAATATCGAAACGTTAAGAAAACCAGCCACGTTGTTAGTCGATGATTGATTATCTATAATAACGTTTACCTTTTATACCATCATATAATAACTGTACTTGTCCCTTAAAGTTGTTAAGCTCAAATATTTAACGATGCGATAGGGGAATTTCTACGGACATTTTATTACCATAGAGCTCACCAGGAAGATTGATTGAAGAATTAAGATTCATCAGAAATTTAAAATAGGAAAACCATAAAATGTTCACTGGTTAAAAACAGTGTGAATAATTCAGTAACGTATTTCTTAAGCGTTCACCGCAGTTCAGTGTTTAGTAAAATTGGCGCGCAACTCAGTTCCTCTAAGTATGCGTTGCCTTCTCGGCGGGACCTAGAATACACCGCCTATATTCCCTTCAGCCAACTACCAGATAGATGCTTGCGGATTCGGGTACAAACGACATTATTGACCTATAGGCTCACGTATATACATGACCAATGCTTACCCATATACATGTATAAACCTGACCAATGTTTACCTATAGTCTCAAGTATAAATCTGACTAATATTTAACTATAGACACAAATATAAACGCGGCTAATGTTTACTGATAGACTCAGATACAAATATTATTAATGTTTATTCATACAATCAAGTAAGCGCCCATCCAATGTTTGCCCATATTATCAAATATAAACATAACTAAAGTTTACCTATATAATCTAGTATAAACACGCCCAATGTTTAACTACGGACTCAAGTATAAACCTGACCAAGTATATCCTGTGCTCACTATATATAGCTACTGATAGTCAGTTCACATAGGCGATAGGAAGTGTGGAACATTCCATTACAGTATCAATAAACAGGCCAATAGACAAGAATTTTGTAGCTAACAGAGACACTTGAAATGAGAATCAGTTATAATCGTGTTTCTTAATCAAAATTGACTTGAGGGCTGGCTTCAGGAATTAGTTGGAGATTTGTCTCCAGCTGTGCTGGTCGAACTCTCTGCCTTCGGGTAGAGAGGAACCCAGACGAGGCTATGCCAAAGGGAAGAGTCTCGTCTGGGGTGGTAGACAGTTATACAAGGTCTACGGGGAATTTTTGCCCGAGACTACGGGCTCGGTTTTGCGCCGTATTAAAAAACGGCCTTGTGCCACATCCTGCCTCGAGGGGAGGTAAGTTAAATAACCTTGCTTCAGGAATTAGTTGGGGATTCGTCTCCAGCTATGCTAGTCGAACTCTCTGCCTTCGGGTAGAGAGGAACCCAAACGAGGCTATGTCAAAGGGTAGAGTCTTGTCTGGGGTGGTAGCCAGCTACCCGATCCCGAGTATACAGGGTCTACGGAAAATTTCTGCGCAAGACTACGGGCTCGGTTTTGCCCCGCATTAAAAAAATTGGCATGGAAATGGACGCTCTGTAATGTGTATACTAACACAGAACGATATATAGTTGTACAAGGAACATGTTATAATTCTTCTGGTTTCCCTGTTAGCAAGTTAGCACGCGCGTTACGTTAGATTGCGAGGAGAGACTGAAGAAAAAATAACATATCAAAGACACTGTTTGGTTTTGCTGAGAAAAAGAGAGCATGCATAAAAATGTGAAGTAGAAACAAAGAAAGAAAAGAAACGAAACGAAAGATCGATGTGGCGATAATGCTCTCTTGCGTGTCAATTTTGAATCTTTTCATTTGTACGCTTTTACTTTTTAAAATGATGACTACTTATGATTGTTATTGCAATATTTTATTAAAACTGTTGAGCTCAAATGTTTGACGATGCAATATGCGAATTTCCACGAGTATTTTGTGATCGCCGAACTCGTAAAGAGATTATTCAATGATTAACTTAAGAATTATAATTCATCAGAAAACTAAAGTAAGAAAACCGTGAAATTTTTACAGATACTATTAAGGAATTCCTGTTGAAAAAGATGAATATATATAAGAGCACCTCAGTAAATTTGTATGTGAGGGAATTATCACGACCGTTATTTTTACATTTTTTTTCATTCTGTTAAAGGCTTAAGAGTCACTCGAAGTAGAGGATTACAGAGTAAGACGCACTGTTTATGTAGATATGTTGGCATGAACAGGTTACGCTTGTAGTGATCGGGGAAGCATCCACCTGTGAATCGGGTCCACAAAGCAGCGGTTCGTGGGAAGAAGCTGCTCGAGTGGAACTTACATCTCATCAATGGAATAAGAAGGGAATAATTGTGATTCGTTATAATGTGCGTCGCATGGCGAGTCTTAGCCGTGAACGTTAGAACTGGTGGAACTAAGGGATATAATGCCGGTTTGGGACGTGCGGGTATCGTCGTAGAAAGTGGAACAGGCAAGCCGAGTTCAAGTTCTAGGCCAGTCTGTTACGTTCACTTTTGCACAAAAGCATGAAACCGTCTCGTCTTCTCACCAGCTATGTGTTAAATAGCCGGTTAGAATAGGTTATTTAGTCTTGGGTGGCAAACACGTCTTGGAGAAGGACTGAATTTCAAATGGTGAAGAAATCAACGGGAAACCATATTTCCCAAGAAGTCATGCCAATTCGCACATAATAAATGAATGTCTGGAGAGCAATAATCACCTATGTCCTGAAGGGACATGACATTAAAAATATGCAACTTTATATCTGCTGGGACAAATGTTAATCAGATATACCTTATGCATGTTTTACAATGACTATTACTTTTGCTCCGTTCGGGCCACTTTTTTAAAACTAGTCGCTTAGTCTCATACTAATAGTAAAACTTGTCTGTCCTTTTGTGTACAAACGGACTTTTGAAGAATTGACATTTTTAGGGAACCATAGCAGCCTACTTTTACCAATACCCTATCATCAGTAAGTAAAACCATTACAATAAAGGAGACATGTTTATATTTTTACAGCTTCTGTCACCTGGCAACCAAAGACAATAATCTGATATAATTATCATTTTTATGAAGTTTGTAATTACGATAATTACACTGATATAATTATAATCCAGACATAGGGAATCCATCTAAAACAAATAAATTTAAAAAATAACAAACCTATCTATTATTCGATTTATGTAAAAAAATCAAACACCATGACAATTGAATAAAAATTAAAAAAAAAAATCTAGCATTACATTCATTTCTATTGAACCAAAAATTAAAAAAAAACATCTAGCGTTACATTCATTTTTATTAGACCAAAAATTAAAAAGTGTAGCGTTACATTTATTTCTATCGGACCAAAAATTTTAAAAGTCTAGCAGAATCGATATTTGTCAGATTGTCAATGGCTATAACAAGTTTTATAAAATGATGACCTTATGTTAGACATGCTTTTTTTAGATTCGTCAAAACATTGTTCTTGAGCAAGATGATACTTGATCTTTGTTTATTTATTTCATATTGTTAGACCCGTTGCTAGAGTGTTTTGAGTGGGGATGCGGGCTTTAAGACAGTGGGTTGCAAGTTAGAATTTTCAAACTAAAATAACTTTACGTCATTTTCACAGAAGAGAGTCAAATGATATTATTGGGGGTTGAACCCTACAACTCCCATGGCGACGGACCTGCATACTGCGCATTTTGGTAAATTCTAGATATATACAAAGTCCCAAAGACAAAACACTTTACGACTTGAATAGGTAGACGGCCCTATTGTGTCATTGTTTAGTATTAATACCACAATGAAAAAACATTCCACCATCAAATTTTTATTATAATCCGTAAAACCGAACGCTGATCCAGTTACTTAAATTTATTGAGAACGCTGTACATCGTTAAATTTGTTTTCAAATGTAAGAAAACTAGAGTTTATTGTTCTACTGCTACCCGCATTCAAAACAGATTCAGTTTATAGCTGTATTTAACTAAGAGGAATCAAAAGACAGCAATATTAGTCATTCCCACCGAGCAAATTAATATCTTACAATTTGTAGCTGACCCATTGCATTAGTTATTTACTATGCATAGTTTAGTATGGAGCGCCCAGTGAGAATAAAATTCAGTAATAATGATAAACAAGGAAGACTTGCTAATCCTCTCTGTCAAGACGAGGCACGCTGAATTGGATGCAGCATAATCCCCATTCTAAGGGGTTATCTTCCAGGTGCAAACCTGACGACACAGATATAAGCACAACCAAAATCTTCCTTTACGACTAGTATACTTATATCTACCAGTCTATTAATTCATTGTGGTTTTTGTCATATAAAACTTATGTTTGACAGTAAATAACCCCCAAATTGATTCATTAATTTTCTACAGCTTATCAACATTTTACGGGCAATTTAAAGCCAGAAAATATTTTTTAATTGTAAGAACTTTTTTAGATAATGATTTTGTGATACAACTCTTACTAATTAACCCATAACCGGGGAAGAAGTGGTGGATTACCTTATTTGCGCGTAAGTGAGTATAACGTATCAAACTGAAATTGGAACTCGGCTCTCCGATTAACATTTCCGAGCCATTATCCATTACATTACCCGCACATCCAAACTTACAACACCTGGTATTCCCAAATACTCGCCCATCTAGGTACTGACCAGGCTCAACGCTGCTTAATTTCGGTGATCGTATGGGAACCGGTGTTTCAACGCGATATAGCCTTAAGCCTAAATAACCTTAAAAAGGATTGATATATTGTTAGAGTCTCGTATCCCAAGTTGACATTTCAGAAGCTCCCCCTCTGCAGTGTCGCCCTGGCAACATGTGGCCGAATATTGTCATAAAGCAGAATTGAACCTCGCCGATTAACCAGTGCCGATGTGAGATGGCATATTTTCCACCCTGTAGACCCTTTCCCACAGACGCAATTTTAGAGACTTATCGCTACTTCTATCGCCACTTCCATGACAAATATACAGACGATCTCCATTCTTTCGTGCTACCATGCCAGACATTTGCAGCCAAGACCCGCCTTGTTACGTTCACACAGTTGAATCACTCCCCTTCCCTTTGTATTCCCTTGGTAAGAAGGATGTTTCTCCTAGAAAGCTTCTTCCTAAGAACCATTCCTTTATGAAAGAGATTCCCTCGTGTATGCTTCCCTGATCATAACAATCTTAACTTCTTCAAGTCTAGGGTGAATCGTTATCTATCCACCTTCACTTCCTAATTCCTCCTCTTACATTCATATCGCACACATTATTCAATAAACCTCTACTCTGAGTGGCTTTTGGGCCTTGTATAAGATGAGTTTCATCTAACAAAACCTAATATCCTATTTAGTATATGTAAAAATGTCCAACGGCACCTTATGAATTGAGCACCCCTCAAATCGGGAGTTCATATCTGGTTAGATACTCCAAAATATTTAACGGCTTTGTTCCATATTTTATGCTAAGGTCCCAGTTCATAATCACTGACTCCGTTAAAATCTTCTGATAGGTTCGACAAGATGAAAGCAGTACTTTTGTTCTCGCAGCGCGTCCCATAAAAATGGCATTGGCAAAAATCAAAACTTACAGGATCTTTTTCTTTGCTAGAGGAGAAAGTTGTATCACGTGATTGCAGAAAATCTTGACGAAATATCAAATAATGAAACTCTATTTTCACCTAAGCGTCAAATATTTTCAAGTCAAATACAACCTGCACTTTTTCCGTAACACGTACAACTTAAATAATAAACTCTATTGTAAATTCCACTATGGATTTTTAACTATATCCTAAGTTTGGAAACCGTCTGTTTGTTCGCTATAGATTCAGAAACTACTAAATGGATTTCAACTAAACTTGGCATGACTCAAGGTGTGTCAGAGGTCATGTAAAACTGCAGGTCGTGAAATGTAAAAAAAATAAGGCCAGGGAATTTAAATTAAAGTCAAATGTTTATTTAAGGAAGGTAAATAATCTTTTTGAAGTAAATTAACGCATGGTTACTTCACTTAGTAATTTTAATAGTCTAAACAAATAAAATATTGTGTCTTTATTTAGACGAAATTGGTTCCCGAGTCACGTCGGATACTTCTGCTAATGAATAAACGTTTAGCAATAAAGGTGTTTTCGGTTTATGCAGTATTGTATAAAAAGATGTTCTCTTTTCTAGTTTGGTCGGAAATAAAAAAATTTAACCCTAAAATGGCATTTACTGATCTTGGAGGTTAGCGACATTTTTTTATGTAAATCCGCCAGCATTAAGATGCATGTAAGCAAACAAATTTCTGCAAAATAGTAAACAAATAAAATAAAAAGTTCAATCTCAACATTTTATTTTCTTCGTTTACTTAATACGTTTACTCTGTGATATTTTCTACGGTCTATTCTGTAAAATCTTGCTTCAGCTTTTATAAAAAAAGTGATGTGAGCTAAGACGTTATCAACCAATGAGGTTTTGATTATGAGCGTGATTAGATGTATTGGGGATTGTTATGAGTTTGATTTATCAGAAGCTTAAAAAGGTAAGAAGGCTAGATAATGGGTGTGTTCAACAATATTAATCCACAGCAAATATAAAAAGTTGAGCATTCAAAACGAATCAATTGCAAGGTAATTCAATAAGAAACAACGGTATTTTAGATTTCAATAATAATAATAGACATTTATATACAAGTTATATACATATAGTGAACTTGTGATTGAATAATGCAAAGTGTGACCAGGTATTGATTTGATGTCTTAATAATTCACAGTTCAAGATTGTTCCTGTATTCAAACAGATTAAATTGTGTAGAATGAAAAATGTCACTTATGTAGAAATAAATGTTAGTTTGTGTGCGTGATTAAAATAGGAAATAAATGTCTTAAGTCTTCAGGAGTTGTTCACTCTTGACTGGTTTGAATTTATCTGGTTGCTGATTACAATTTCTATTTTGGTAGTGTATATTATCACTTTTCTTAGAAATTTGTAGATAGAGTTTGACAGAGAAATGGTGATTACTGAGTCAGCAAGTTGACGCGCGAAAGGTTCTTTAGGTCAGTGTAATGACACGCGTGGATTCGTTTAGCATCTCTCGGAGGTTGTGTGGCTGACTGCTTGAACTGGATCGAACGATCTATTTATTTAATTCTTGGGTTTAAAATCGGCTCCAGAGTTTGAGCGGGAAAGTAGATTTTAGACAATTGCTACACATTTTGTGTTGTCTCAACCAATGAAAAGCCGAGATTTAAAACGTGAAGTGCTGATTGGCTAAAACTGGTTTGGTAGAAGAGTGTATTTTAATTCAGGGGTGGGTAGTAAATATAAATGATTCCATCAGATGCGCCTGGCACAGAGTAATAAAAATGGAATATTTCGGGAAAAAGGAATTGAGAAAAAAATTAATCTTGTGGATTATTTGGAACAGCATCTATATCTAATTCTCAAAATGTGTGTGTGTATGTATGTATGTATGTATGTATGTGTGTGTGTGTGTGTGTGTGTGTGTGTGTGTGTGTGTGTGTGTGTGTGTGTGTGTGTGATCGGATGTTATTTATACGCTTCCAAAGTTTTCATCCGATTTCGATGAAATATTTTTTTGTTTGATAGATAATTCTTCAGTGCCGGTTTTGATTCAAAATTGTTGGCGACAACGGCTCTCCACTACTTCATGTCCATTATAACTCTCAGCAACGTTTTACTATTTACTATCTGTTCTTGGATATATATCTTTCATAAAAATTTTAACAAAAATAAATAGTTTAAATTATTACAGTAATATTATCTATATCTATAATTCTCAAAATGTGTGTGTGTGTGTGTGTTTGATCGGATGTTGTTTATGCGTTTCCACAGTTTTCATCCTATTTCGATGATTTTTTTTTGTTTGATATATAATTCTTCAGTGCCGCTTTTGACTCCAAATTGGCTGGAAAAAATTAGAACCTTGAAGGTGAAAAAAAAAAAAAAAAAAAATGATTTTTTACACTTTGCGCAAAAATGAAAGGCAAAATTTAATGTCTGCAAAATACAGCGTACAATCAATTTAGAGAGTTGAAATCTAACGCAAAAGATTATTAGAATTATAAAAAAATTATATAAATAAAAATTATCGTACATTATTATTATGACAGTCCATAGAAGAAGTTCCTTCCTTGCAAGATTGAGAACGCAAAAACGGCCCTTTTCTGGGCCACACCCCATTCAAATTGTTATCCCCCTCCATTTGGGGATGTGCCTCAGTTGCACCCAGTTGTTGTTACTAATATTGATTTTCGGGTGGGCTGACTTTAAACTTAAACTGCTCCATTTGAACGGCAAAAATTCCCAGTAATGAAAGACCCGGTCGAAGACGGGTTATACTGCTAGTTGTTAATAAATCATCAGGAATATATCGGAAATATGTTCGTAATTTACGTAAGATTTTTTCGGAAAAATATTAAAAACAAATATATTTGGGACGGGATTGGTCTCTAGAAATTCAAAGAAGAGACAAACTTAAACACTGCTGAAGCTCTATTTCTTAATATTGGGCAATTTACTTACAAAGACTGTGTTCGTTAAAAGCGTTATCTTCCAGAAATAAACTGCCCGACCGTTACTTCATTTTTTGGCCAAATACAATTCTTGTTATTATTATTAGTAGTAATAACAGACAAATATACAACGTGTCCCAGAAAACTGATATAATTTAAAATGTGAATATCTGAGTAACTACATGTCCCAGACAAACTAAATTAAACAGGTTTCATGTTGAACAATAAAATATTTAATACTCAAAATTCGAACAAGATATTCAAAGGTATGTATATTTTATAAGCGATTTCACAAAGCTTCACAAATGTTCAATATGCACACCACCTGTGACACGACACGACATGCTGTAGTATGTCTTGCGTAACATTCTCCAGCGCCTCGGTGATTCTCTGCTTAAGTTCCTCTAGACTTGTAGGAAGTGTGGGGATGTAGTCCTGTTCTTTCACATGGTCCCAGAGAAGAAAAAAAAATCACAAGGTGTCATGTCAGGTGAGCGTGATGGCCATTTCAACAGCACATTGCCAGTATCACTGACACACCCGATCCATCTTCCTGGTAGCTTTTCATTGAAATAAGCCTGCACAGTCAACTTAATTTTTACACATTTTGTTAAAATTTCAGATTATTTAAACGAGAATTGGCTATGTTACTAGAAGTAATGACTTTTTTTTTGTGGGGATACCCTGTATATGATTGCACTTACTGTAGAGTCGTGGTTCTCAAACTTGTCTAGAAGATTACCAGTGTAATGAACTTCGTAATTGTATCCCACCCTTTCTAGAATAACTTTAGCAAGTATATGCACAATACAAAAGCGGGTATAATAAACAGATACATAATACTAGGGTACTTTTTAAATCTATTTGTTCTTCACATCTACTTTGATGTGAATCCGTCATATATGCTATAAGTTTTACAAAAGTTATCTATGCATAATACTTTATTGATCCATATATGTATTTTAAATATGAGACAGACGAACAACTATCAATTTGTTTACGTGAGAACGTGCATTATCAAAAGTTATTGCGAATTTGGATGGCGATGAGGACCAATTAGCCTATCCAAATGAATGATTCCCGAACTAATTAAAAAAAGTTTTCTGTCTTAATTCCAGATGGGAAAGAAAGTAATCAAGAGTGTTTGAACAGCACCGTTTTGTTCAGCACACACTTTTTAGACCCTTATCTGCGCTGTTAATTGTTAGCTAAGGATTACCGTTACCAATCAACAAGAATTATAGTCACGTTAATGATACAAAGAAAATCGTTTTCTTTCTTTCTTTGTTTAGTTACGTTTCTTTTTTTCTTTTTATGATTTTCTTTGCCTTTCTTTCTTTTTTCTTTCTTTTCTCTCTTTCTTTAATCTTTTATCACCTTTTTAAAATATTTTCTTTGTAGGTTATTTGCTTGTTATTTTTTAAAATTTTCTTTCTTGTCTGTTTTTCTTTGCTTTTCTTTCTTTACTCTTCTTTTTTAATTTTCTTTCTTTACTTTTTTTTCTTTTCTTTCTTTACTTTCTTTCTTGTCTTTATTCAATCTTTTATCTATTTCTTTTTTCTTGTTACTTTCTTTGTTTACAGCTTACTTTCTGGTTGTCTTTACGTATCCATAAAACAAAGAAAAAATACAATTCCACGCTGTTACGATACAAAACAAACAATCAGTACGCGGTAGAGGTTCTATGTAATGACAATAAACTTTAGACTGAGGTCACCGAGTTCTTCCATACCCCAGCGTATCGACGAACCAACCTTTCGAGTGATAAAGCATTCCAAGCTTAGTAGAGATATCATTTTTATTCCTGAATCCTTTATATATTTTGCAGAGATCCTAATTGGTAATCGGTAGAGGACTCAAATAAAGGCAGACATTTTAGAATAACGTCACCAAGTGAGTGACAGACAGGGGGAGAAGAGAGAGAGAATAAATGAATATGAAATCTTTGTTCAATAACTGGATAGCCTTTTTTATGTACCTTGTCCTTTCAGGAAGCAGCCGATCCTATCCTTTGCTGCTCTTAGTAAGGTTTATTTTTTCTAAATCCTTTCTAGTCCTGGTTTTGCTATCTTTTTACACAAGCTTGTTATGGAGGTGACTCTCTGTTTTCCTATGTCCCATTTGTCTTCAATATACCCCATGAGTGTTAAATTCTCAAAGCCGTCTTTCCTCATTATGTGTCCTAGTACTTTTAACTGTCGCTTTCTAATTTTAAGTATAAACGTTCTTTTTGTATCCATTTTACTTGAAACTTCCTCATTACTTACATGTTCAGTCCACGGTGTTCTCAGTATCTTTCTGTAGAACCAAATATCTGTCGCCTCAAGTCTCTTTTTCATCAGTAAGAAGATTGGCCAGCATTTACTGCTATATTGGAGAACCTATATTACATCACAGTTTATGTATAAATCTTATCTATTATTAAATAGATCATGTAAAAATCTATATAATATTGATATTATATTATTATGATGTGATATGATATTACTATATTATATAAATTATATTATATTATATAATATGATATAATATTATTATATTATATTATATAATGTAAAATAGATAATGTAAATTTATATTCTTATAAAAAGTATAAAAATTATAAAATTTATAAAAAATTAGATGACAATTTTATAAAAGTTAAAAAATTATAAAAATTATTGAAAATATGATATTATTATATTATATCATATAAATTATATTATATAATATGGTATGATATTATTATATTATATAATGTAAAATATATAATGTAAATTTCTATAATTATAGAAATTGTAAAGATTATAATTATCTATTGCCACAAGTCTCTTTTTCATCTGTGAGAAGATTGGCCAGCATTTACTACCATATCGGAGAACTTATATAACAGTTCAGCAATCTTTAAACGAAAATTCCCTGTTTCTTAATAGTTTGCTCAGCATTTGAAAGGCATCTTTCGCTATTCCAAATGAGCCTATGGATTTCGGTGTTGTGCTTTTTTCCATCCTCTGTTAAAACATTTCCCAGATTCAAACTTTTCGTACTTGCTTGATTTTGGAGTCTCCAATTCGTAGTTTGTATCTTGGGCGATTACTCTTGCTGACAACCGTTCTGTCTACTTACAATTAATGTTTAGTCTTTTCTTCTAACTTTCTTTTGTTACATTTTCTGGAAGTTCCTGTAGTTTCCTTTCTGTGGCTGCTATCAACACTGTGTCATCTGTATATCCTATGTTGTTAAAATTTTGTTCCTTGTCTTACGCCACTTTCTATTTTTGTGCATTTACTGAATTCATTTTTTTTATCCATATGCAGGCAGTTTGCTCCCAGTATAAGTTCTGGATTATTCTAATATCTTAAACAAAACATGTTGGTTTCAATCTGTAGGCATGACTGTACTCCCTCCCCAAATTTATAGACAAACCGTACAGATGCATGCTGGGATTTCTTCATAGTCAATAAGATAGGTCACTTCTCGGTCTCATCCGCCATATTTCTGTTTTTCTTGTCTTGAAGTCAGAACGCTGCGATCGCTTGTCTGCATCCCTTTTGTGTATTAACACCATTCTTAGTTTGAGAAGCTTTCCGTCTAATTACTTTTGTTTCGCCTACTTTTGTCTTGCAGATATTGTTTGGTCAGAATTATTTTTGCCCTTTTCTTTCCTTTGTCATTGTTTATTGCAAACATTGTCAGTTCCGTTAGTTGGGTATTTCTACCAACTACATTTAACGAGCGCCAATTACTCTACAAAATAAATCAATCTTTCCTGGCAGTTCAAACAGTTCTATGGACGTGTGAGTGTGTATGAGTGAATGAATGAGTGTGTGTGCGTTTCATTGCAAACAATCCAAGTATCTTGGACAAGAAGATAAGGCATATGAACCTGATATTTATGTAGATTAAAAAATGAATGCTTTATTATTTTCTCGTATTTTCAAAAGAGCGATAATATTTGAGGGGATAACCAGAAACAGATTCGGGCTGTAGGCGCTTGGAAGAACCATACATGTCGGTGACAAGCCCATAAACGTGGCCCTCTCGATACAGGGCCACGTAACCCTTCTCATCGAGTTCTGAACACGAGAAACGAGGCATATAGGCCTTCCAGACAAAAGTCGGGGGTACATATTGTGTCATTTCATACACGTAGACCTGAGTTTGCGCCATGGTAGCTAGTGCTACCAGTTCAAACTCAGATGCCGGTGTTCGATTAACCAACATCTTCTGGATATGTTCGTAGCGGAGGTCAGAATCGAGCAGGTCACGATGGAAGATCAAATCTGGAAAGATGGATTCGAATGCAACAATCATTTTTCGCCATTTCATGTAATGCATCTGATGGCCGGCAAACAAGCAGCTGACTGCCCGGAAGAAAGAGTTGCCATCTTTGATGACGTGTGTTAACTTCCGATGTTCTGCGGCAAGGTTGATATCTGCCCTTTGTGCTGGAGCTACAAATAAATACATGAATGATTAGCAAATATATTAAAATATCTCGGGTTAATCTAAGTATTTATTGTAGTTATTTACTAGTTTAAGGTCGTAATTGTAAAAATCAGACTCGTTTAGGTCGTTAAGTATTTGCAATATGGCAGACACTTTCTCGGCATATTGTGATTTTCTATGCAAAGTTTAGATGTGGCACACAGCCGAAAGTATGAGTCACCCTGTGAGTATCGAACTCACTACTCAGTCGTAATTGATCTAGCGAGACAAGTTTGCTAACCATTGCACCACGTCGAGATGCCCAATGATTTTCTAAGCGTAGCTTAGGTATGACACAAGGCCGATAGTATATAGCACCCAGTGAGGATCGAACTCACGATTCAGATGTAACTGATACCATTAAGCCACATCGAAGTGCTCAAATACTTCATGGCATATGATCAACATTTGGTTCTTATTCTTTTTTTCATAAAAAGATCCTACAAAAGAAGGGGGACGCACGAACCGCTATGGGTTGTCAATACACAAAAAGAAGCGGTGGTGAATCGGAAGGCCTAAAAGACTTTTTACCGCATCCCATTCTCGGGTAGAGGGGCAGGTGGCGTAACGGTTATCGACGCGAAGAATAGAACAGGGTGTTGAGTTCAAATTCCGGCTTAGCCTACTGCAATCACTTTCTCTCAAACGTCCTCCCCAGCTATGAATTAAATGACAGAAATGACTTAACACTCAAGCCTTGGCTGGCGGGTAGTCTAGAAGAATACTTTAAAGTTCAAATCGTGGAGAAGGAAACAGAGAACTACTCCACTATCATTCCGAAGAAGTCATGGCGATTCACGGATATTATAGAAAAGGGATCTGTGGAGAACCGTCATCTCTTTAAAAATCCTCAGATAAATCAATCAGAAAGCTAAGTATGGATATTCAAAGCTAGAAATCATTAATAAAGAAGAAACAAACGATGAATTTAGGATTCTATAAATATGGCTCATGAGACGAGAGCGAAGTTTAACGAGAAGTAATGAGATCAGCGCATAGGTGTGGAATAGACAATCCTAAAAACACAGAGACGAAAATAATCGAACGTGACGTATGAGAGAGGATGTGCGTATATATTAAATATATGTCAACATTCTAAAACAAAATAAACCCACGGAAAGTCGGAAAGTAGTCAGCCGAAACGCAAACGAAACAAACAACAAAGATGAGAAACTTAATCCTAACAAACGAAATACAATGAATAAATTTCTTGCAGGCGAAAATCAAATTTTAGTTTTACATATCTTTGAATTCCAGAACGTTTTTTTGACTAGTAGCTGAGATAGTTGGATATTTTCTACTGAGCCCAGATACATTCCAGAATTTTGAACATTCATTTTCCAGGCTAAAATGTTCTCTTCATTTAGAAGACTGGTGTAACACAATCTCCTTATCTCTCTATTTCTCTCAGTTGACTTAGAATCGTGCTAAGCTAACTGTAGTTAAATGTCGAAGCCAGTGGCTTATTATTATTATTATTGAGAGAGAGGGTGACAGATTGACAGACAGACAGAGAGAGAGAAAGAGAGAGAGAAAGAGAGAGAGAGAGAGAAAGAGATGCATGCCAACAAGGTGATGCTGCGGTACAAATATACGAAGGAAGCCAATATACCCATCATTAGATCCATTGTGATAAGGGTATACCACACGCATGCACCATGTGCGCCATATGATGATATGTTTTGATAAAAGCAACCCATAACGTTGCAGGTGGGTCAGAGTTAAAAAAAAGAGTTAGGTCGGGTAACCCGGTTGGCTCAGACGGTCTTCGATTAAGGGTATTACCAAGTATCAAAATATGACACCCAAGTCGCCTTAGCTGCCTCATCCTTCAAAATAAAAACCGATAACCCTCTCGACACCCACCCACGATGCGTCCCCTCTACTCCCACTCATGAGCGGATATGAACAGTGTTTCTGCTCCTGTTTCTTCCCAGTTGCTTAGGGTCGGGCAACTGACATGCATATCTGTGGTAGTGAATTCCCAGTTATTTACTGCAACCCATTTTAATTCACCAAGACAAAACATTTACATGTTAACACCTCCAATCGATCAAGATCAGAAGCCATGAGAGCCATGCCTCGTGAAGCATAAGATCACATATTATTGTTGCTTTTTTGTTGTTGCTATGGCTATTATTATGAGAGTGACAATGTCCCTTGGACTGTGAACTATACTGGTTTAAGAACTGCGCACCTTAGAGGACCGCGTCCTTCACATGCCCCATTGATCTTAAGATAAGCAATGTCTCGTAATGACACAAGTACAGCATTATATAAAAATGATTGTGTGATAGTCGGAAGAGCTATTTTTTCTAGTATAGATACTTAATTAGTGTAACATGATTTTTTTTTTATTTCCTTTCCTCATGTTTCATGTTTCCTATTAGCAGCTCAGTGGAACCGTGGCCGAGCGGTTCGAGCGTCCACTTTCTGTTCTATGAAACTCAAGTCCAAATCTCACCATAGTCGATTTTATGCGCTCTCTCCCCCAAACACTGTAGCTAAGGAACTAAGATCTGCTTAGAGCTACAGTATGAACCACGGGTGTGTTCTGTAGATTAAGCAGGCGTCTGTAAATAGGGTTTGGCTACCCGCCCTGGAAGACAGGTGGGCTCAAAAACGACTAGTAGTTGAAGCCATTATTATTAACAGTTTTTTTACCTGGGTTTCCAGTCATTGTAAAAAATGCTATCTTTCCAAGTCATTTTGGGATTTATCTATGTCATGTTAATTTAATGTTATGTTAATTTTATTTAAAGATTGCAAAAGAGTGTACGTTCGTTCAGGGATGGTGTAAGAGTTTTATAAGATTTTTTTTGTTAAAAAGTTGAATAATTTTAACACATTCAACATTATGAATAAAAAAAATAGTGAATTTTTATATAGTATTTTTTCGAGACTTAACCTGAGCAAAATAAATTCATGGATTTTGACAAAAAGAAAAAACCCCAGAACGACGTCAAAATCTGCGAAAATTTAATAGTTGTGCTTAGTTTAATTTGTAACGTATATAAATGTTGGGAGAAAAAAGAAAATGTTGATAAGATAGCGATGATCACAAAGTACTGTACAGGGCCCTCCCAATAAAGCTTGCCCTCACAGCTGGGAGGAGTTGGGGGGGGGTAGTATGCACCGGCCCTCCGTTTATTTATTGAAACTACTAATGTACAAAAGAATTAATGTATAAAAATGTACTCAGCCCAGTTAATCGTTGAATTAAATTATATTTTTAAACAGTAATTTCATTAATTCAGTCTGAGAGGACAACCTCCGTTTCAAAACATTGTAGAAGTCAATGCAAAAACATTCCACTATCTTTCTCAAAGAGTCGCAGTAATTTACAGAGTCACAGGTGCCTGTGGATAACCATGGTCCGTTACGGCCTGAAAAGATATGGCGTTAAAAAAATAATTCATATATAACAGCCAATCTTATTGTGTCTGTCTTTATAATGTTCACCGAAAATTCTATCTATCTATCTATCTATCTTGAAACCTATTTTCCTGAAAAATTGCTTTAGTAAAATGTTCTTACAAATTTCAACCGAAATTAGCATTGGCTACTCGGTCAATGAATGTAGAATGTTTCCTTATAAGGAAACGGTTAATATTACCATTGCCATCTATCTATCTATCTATCTATCTATCTATCTATCTATCTGTCTGTCTAAAAGTTCTTGGACGAGGATATTCTAGCAGACTCTATAATTTATTGCCGTTATGTAAGAGATCTGATAGATTATTGAGCGACGGTCTTCAAAGATGAGTTCACGAATTTCTTTCTAAATCTTTTGGCGTTTTTTTCTTTTCTGGTGACTAGTCTTCCTGAACATTCATAATCTTGAAACAACACTCAACCAGCCTTGAAACGGCCGTGCCCTTCAAATGCCAGTGTCCGACCTGAAGAACAAAACATTTTGAGGCTCTTGCAGCGGATTTGCCGACTTTTACGGAAATTTTGACACAGACACGTAAGCTCGGATTTGCTAGTTATCGTAAATATAGCAGACCCGTTCCAACACAACCTTACAAAATGCTGCGTAATGAATAATCATTGGCAGATATAACGAAACCCATTTGTAGACTGACTCAGCAAGTTCAAACTTTGAAAGTAGCGTGTTTTGTTCTTACTTGGTTACTTTAAACCAAGTCTACCATTCGTCCATGCTTAGAATATTGCTGCCACATATATGGCCCAGTGCTCTTGCTATCTATCTAGAGCTCCTTGATAAAATTCAAAGACGAATCAGCAATATTATTGGTCCTGATCTGGCGTCTCGGTTTCAGTCACTATCCCATCACAATAAGGTTGCATGCCTTTGCTATAAATACTTTTATAAGTGTTCGCGTGAGCTCTCTACTATGGTGCCTAGACTCTTCGAATTTAAGCGCAGTACTAGCCTGGTGACGAGGTCTCACCAATTTACAGTTGAGCTGGCTAGATGTAACAGTAAATCCTATGCTAAAACTTTCTTTTCTTGCACTTCTTGCTTGTGGAACTCCCTTCCGGTTCTATGCTTTCCATCCAACTTTAACAACAAAAATGTTAAATGCAATGTCAATCACTAATTCCTGATAACTCTTCCTCTGTTCTCATTCCTAAGCAATGTTCTTGCTTCTAACTCTTCCACACCTAGGAACCCCTAGCGTCTCGGTGGCTTTACTCCCTTGCTCAGGGTAAACTCGATTAAAAAAAACTGTTAGTACGTGTGCATTACGAGTATTTATGTATATTCGCTCGATCGATTTGCTTAGGCGATAAAGTAAGTGCTGATTGAATAATTTTAGTTCACATAACATATATAGTGGCATTGTGTTTTTTATGAGGACTGGGGATAGGTTTTATAGAAACGCTTGATTTTGAAAGAAAAATCAATAAATCTTAATAATACTGAAAGTTTATAATCATATAAAACAAATTTTTAAAACTAAACTCGTACTATACTCAAGGGTATATTTTAACAAAGCAGCCATCACTTTAAAGTTTAAAATCTATTACCGTTTCTTTGAGTTAATATAACAGTATTGATTTCATCATTATTAATTAGTAGTTAATTTCAACATTATTAGGATTAGGATTATTAAATTCATACAGAAAATATAAAAAATAGAAACAGTTGAAATTTCTAGCAAATAATAAGGAAAAATGATTAGAAAATTTGACACATAACATATTTAAGGCAAGCGAGACACAGGAAAGCAGCGCATATCCTATCTTACGAGATTGTGCACATGATTGACAAAACAGACATTAGGAGAGATAGCAAAAAGACAAACTTTACTAAGAGCTATAAAGGATGGAAATTGTGAAGAGCCATGATTGTCGACGTCCTGAAGAATTAGAATAGGATATTAGGTTAATAGAAGAAAAATTCAACCAGGTTAGGTTAGAGTTGGATAACTTTCAACAGCAGCAGCAACAAAATAGATAGCATATGTAACTAGATGAGAAATGAATGATGAAATCAAGCTATTAACTTTCGACACAAGCAAAAACAAGTTTGAAGAAAAAAAAAGAAAAAGAAAAAATTCTCATTAATAAAGAGCGATAAAATTTAGTTGTTTTGTCATGTTTAATTTCCTGAAAAGAAACTGTTTTTTAAAAAAGATTCTATAGATTTCAACCCAAACACTAACTGTTCGGTCAACGAATGCCGAATGTTTCGTGCATAGAAACGACGACCAATACATTTAGTCAAAAAGTTAGACACAGGGTCAGTTTACACTAAAGCCTGAAATTATACACTCAAATGGTGACAACTTTTGGGGGGGTTTGTTCCATTCTCTTTGGGAGATGAAGTTATTGTATTCTAGGCAATGTCGACAGGGCTTGTCCAACGAGGAAGATGGAACGATATTTACAGCACACTTTTTTAACAGACAACTTCGATTATTTTTTAAACTAATAATTAATTTTACTCCAAATGACAGAGCCTGATCCTTCCAAATGAAAAAGTAACAATTTCCCGATATCAACAACAAATCTTTAATCTTTAAGTAAAATAATTGAATTGAAATTTAAAACAGTAACTGTCTCAGCTTAACCAGCCTTGGGCACGTCAACGTTGTGTAATGGTTAGCAAACTTGTCTCGCTAGATCAATTACGACTGAGTAGTGAATTCGATCCTCACTGGGTGTCCTACACTTTCGGCTTTGTGCCACATCTAAGCTCCGCTATGAATTCCATACGCACTCCAAATGGTGTAATGGTTAGCAAGCTTGTCTCGTTAAATCATTTACAACTGAGTAGTGAGTTCGATCCTCACTGGGTACCCATGTTTTCGGCCTTGGGCCGCATCTAACCTACGTCTTAGTAAATTAACATAAGGAAAATAGTATCCATTAGGAATTATATTTTGTCTCTAGGATCATAAATTAAAGCCAGTTTGTGATTAATATTTGGTAAAAAAATTAAATAAACCCGTAAAAAAAATTTAATAACTTTTTCTTGGCAATAAAAGAAAAACAGTGATATGTTTATTTTCACATACCGCCCGTTAATTTATGGATATGCCGATAAAAATGTTAAAGTTCCTTCGTTGTATGTTTAACGCTTAACAAACAAATCGTAAAATAACACTTCAATGTCAGGTGAATAAGATTCCAGTCATAAATGATTTGCGTGCATTCAACATAAAAATAAGTTTTAACGTCGGTGTAAGTTCATAAATTTATTGCTACATATTTAGAAGGTGTCTACATATTGGCAATATTGAGCTGTTGTCCTTTGGTCTTCATCGATTCTTTATGTCAATCCAAACACGTCGAAATTGTTTCTGCATGAGCCAATTGCACAGGACAATGACAGTTATCTTTTCAAACCTTATGAACTGTGAATAATAATCATCACCCAATTATTATTTTTGCAGAAATAAATTCTAATACAATTCATTTCGTGTCGAGATTTTTATTATAATCTTCAATTAAAAGATACAAGTGGATCAACACTTCCATGGGTAACTATGTGGAACGAAGACGGAAATGAACACCAAAACAGTCAAACATTAAATGACAAAAATGATTTCTGAGTCGGAAGATTGGCACATTCTTCCGGTTAGTAAATGAATTCATTGAAAAATAAATATTTAAAATTTTTCAACAAACCGACAATAAAGAACATGTTTCGTGATCCCTTTGAAGAGTATTTAAATAAAGTCTCTAGAACAAAACCAGTAAGGAACAGACGGCAACTATTCACGAAGCAGCTTAAAAGAGATTCCCTTATTCATTCACCCGTCTTCCTCACCAAGCCATGTGATATTGACACACTTCCTCACCAAACTACGTGACACATACGCTCTTTCTCACCAAGCTACGTGACACACTTTCTTCCTCGCTTTCGCTCTTGTCTCTTTTTCTCACACATACACTCGAAGAAATCACATTTCTTTTCATCTTAACAAACAAGGAACTTTAACACAAGAACTTTAACAGTCATACACGCTGAGAAAAATTTAGTTGTAATAACACGAAAATAAAAAATATTTTATATTTTTGTATTTAAAAACCTTTTTCGCTTCTTTTTTGTTGTTGTAGATTGATTCAAATCCGCAACAACTACTTCGCTTTTTAAATTTCTTCAGTAATTTATTCCTTTGTCTCTTTCTATCCTTTATTCTATTTCATTCGTTTACATAAAAACTACAAAAACCTCCTACAGAAGGTAATGAATGGAAGCGAGAAGAAATGGCGAAACATCAACTGCAAGAAGCCACAATGTATGGTTGTTAGCAAAAGAATAAGCCAAGCCTAAAGCGCGAATTGCAAATCGGAGATACCAAAATCAAACAAGTGCTGAAATTTAAATATCTGGGACGTATTTTAAGAGAGGGCGGAATGTGTGACACTGAAATCCGAAGGCGTATTGGGATAGCCAAAGTTGCCTTCCAAAAGCTAAGCAGAATACTAAGAAATAGAAAAATTTCGCTAGAAACAAGGGAAAGAGTACTAAACTGCTACGTCATATCTGTCTTCCTGTACGACAGTGCGTGCTGGATGATCTTCTCAAAGGTGAAGAAGAGACTTGAAGCAGCCGATTTGTGGTTCTACAGAAGGATGATGTGGATACCATGGGCCGAAAATGTGAGCAACGACAAAGTTTTAGATAAAAAGGAAACTTATACTTAACCTCAGGAAGAGACATTTGAGGTTTCTAGGGAAATATGATGACGAAAGAGGGCTTGGAAAATCTAATACTCACAGAATAGATTGAAGGCAAGGGAGACAGAGGAAAACAATTCATTATATATTTAATGAGCTTGAGTAAAAGGATGGCGGGGCAGGGTTTAGAAGAAATAAAAGAAAGACAAAATTTATTAATATTTACAAGGGACAGGAAGTTGTAGAGGGCCATGATCGCCAATGCCCTGAAAGGACACGGCTTATGAAGAAGTTAAACCTAGTTCCGCTCTGATGGTGAATTAATATTTGCAAGCTTTTCGATAACTTTATCGCTATTTTCATGGCAAATGTTTAGATCGGCCTAATTCTTTACTGCGAGGACATAATAGATAATTTCCACGGATGCGAATCATCCTCATATCTCCCTTATTCCAAATGTACAAAAAAAAAAAAGAAAAAAAAGATGTTCAATGTAACTTTTCCCCAAGAATTCTCTATTAGGTCCCAAATCTACTCAGAACTTCAGGTGGAATTCACATATTCAATTAATTGCTGAAGATGGTGGGCAGGTAGCCGGCTTATTCTATCGTTACAGAAATTATCTAACTCCTTCTGCCATAAGACTACAGGAACACCGTAAAGTGGAAATAGAAAAATCAGGCGTGGCTGACCATATATGGAGGGGAAAATGAGATACACCTGTTAAATAATAGTCTAGGAGACTATTATTTTTTAAAGAATTGTATTTTCTTCTGACTTCTTCATTTTGACCTTTGAGGTCATATACAGGAAAACAAAAAAAGTCGTTTTTGATTGGTTAAAACTAGCGTGGGAATGTTAGACAGAAAGTGATTTCAGGGAGTTAGGTTTTTACACGTCATCCCCAGTGGGAGTTAAAAATGTGCACGTCGACGTATTTAATGAAATAGATAAGTTTAAAATCCCTTTTGTTGAAGTTCTCTTTCATCTCCGGACTTCAAAAACATGTCGACACCTGACCGAAAGAAGACAAGCGAGAGAAGATACAACGTTATGGAATCGACTCGGTCAACCAAGAGACCCCCAACACACCGCCCTCTGTGGAATGAGGTTGAAATAATAGACAGAGAACATCATTCGAAAATATGAAAACTTAAGGACTCAGCGCATATACTAGGCAATAAAAATCTCCTAAGCTGGTCAAAGACAGGCATGAATACAATGTGGGAACCAAGTAATACAGAGTACTAAAAAACAACAACAATAACAACAAGATGCAATATGAGCGCTGTTAAAAAAATAATTACTGAGATATTAGGTTTATAAGCCCCCCCCCCCCAATTTAATTCACTGATGTCCCCAAGTAATCCAGTGACATGACCCAAAGAGTTATGAGTTCAATAGCGCAGCATAGGTGGAGAAAAACCCGTTACTAAAGGGAAAATACCTGAAACAGAGATATCCAGAAAAGACATGGCCTGTGGAACTAGAACAATCTACTCCGGTGGACTAAATAATGGGTACGGTTCGAAATTCCAATGTATATCAACTGAAGAAGACGGAAGCGTATAACGACCGAAACGCCGTGAATATGACAATAAAGAGGATAAATAGTGTATTGTAAATAGTGCAAATAGTTACAACACCTCATCTCAGAAATATAGACAGATCCTTATGCCATGTTTTTATCTTTACAAGAGTGAGATAATCTAAAAGAAAAAAAAAATGAAGTATTATTGCTATACCCGGGCTGGAGCGGCTCAACCCTAATTTTCCAGCCTTGATATATTTCAAAATCGTTTACGCAGTCGTATGGAGGATGACTCATTTTCACACTATAGCCTCTATGCCCACAAACGCGACGTCGCAAGATTATCGTTATTTCCATGGCAACTACTCGACGAGATCCATTCTTTAGTTGCGCCAGTTCTGACTTTTACAGCTTAGGACTCGCCATGTTACTTTCATATATCGATTATGTGGGATTACAGTACACCGTCTTGTCAGTCGTCGGACTTCACTTAACGCTCGCCGGGTTACGCAGTGTGAAGCAGTATAAAAGGAAAGGACTCAAAGGTTCTTTCACTTTTCATCCACAGAATACCACTGCGACAAGACCCGCCATGTTTTCGCTCTGGGGACACAGTCCCCGGGCGAACTGACATGTTAGCTTCAGCCGAACCACATGACGCATTTCCCATACACACGCACGTACTATGGTTAATCACATAAATATATATTACTCTTTTATTTATAAACTATGCTGTTCAGCCTATATATATGTATATTATATATATATATATATATATATATATATATATATATATATATATATATATAAATAAATTTATAAACAGACATTATGCATTGAATTTTGTTGTAGAAGGTTATTTTTTTAGTCGGATGGTCTCCACTTTTAACGACTGTTTGTTCAAATCGCATTGGTGTTTACCATTTTCAATGGAGCACGGTTGAAAATTTTTAAAATAACTGAATTCAACACATAATAGGATCTTTATATATTTATAAACAGAATAAAGCTCAGAAAAGTATGTGTGTGTGTATGTGTGTGTGTATGTGTGTGTGATTAGTTAAAGTGCGTGTGTGCCTCTCTCTTTGTCACCATGTGGTTCGGCTTAAAAGTCGGTTTGCTCGGAGAGGGGAAATGCGACACGTCTTGTTGCTACGATATCCTGTGGCTGAAGAGAAAAAAAAAATAGAAAGCGGGTTCAACTCCTTTTCTTTTATACTGCTTTATACAACGCCATCTAGCGAGCGTTTCCTGACATACAATGTGGGTGTAGTTCCGTAATTACGTATCGGCATGTTTCTCGAAGTTACTTTTATCCTCTCAGATTTAAAACAGTTTGATGAATACATTCTACGCATACATACACACATACAATGTTGCATTTTAGGATGAGTCTGTATTAAACACACAATAGCTTACGAAGCGGCGCCTGCTTATCGTTGGCTTATAAAAATTGCCTCGTGTCGTGTCAGAAGTAATTGGTAATATTATACCACTATTATGAAACCATGATTTCCAACAGATTTTACTCTACTTTTTCCTTATCTTTCTCTTTTAATCTTTAGATGAATGTCATCTAAAGATTTGGTAAAAGTTACATACACACAAAGCTTTACGTGAAAGAAATTTTTTTCATGAAAACTTAACATTTCATACATGATTATGACACAAAAACGGTATTGGTAAAAACGTTAATGAAGAAATGGCTAGAATACGATACTGTTAAGTGTAAGACTGCTGAAGTTTTCTTTTTTACTATTAGAAGCAACGCGTATTAATCCCTCATCTGTGCACCATCTGCACTTGTGATCGCGTCTCCATCCATCGCACCAACACGATCATTAATTTTGCAGACTTTACTGTGATTGAACTTAATTGTGTCATAAGGCGAACTACGGGTGTGAAATAAAAAGACTGACAGCATGGAGTTAAAAAAATAACCTTGCTTTAAACACCTTAAAGAAAAAAGAGATGGTGATAGACTTTCTGAGAAATACCACAACATTTAGACCTTTGGTTACCAGCAGGATTGAGTAGAGAGGTTGGATTAAAGTTTTCGGGCTCGTGCATGTGCAGAGGATTTCTCGTGGACTAGCAATACCACCGTGCTAGTGAAGAAGGCGCAACAGACACTCTATTTACGGGGAATTCTTAGAGGAAATTTAAAAAGGGAGCTGTTGATGGCCTATTACTACTCTATTGACAGTGTGCTTTGGTATACCAGCTGCTCGGCAGCGGACAAAAGAGCCCTCTAAAGGATTATAGATGTTGCCCCCAAAATTAAAGACATTTCTAATTCACGTTGTCGAAGCATAACAGAAAACAATGAAGGACTACATCCATCCTGAGTATCACTTGTTTGAAATGTTACCCTCAAGACAACATTTTAGTTCTATTAATTCCAGGACAGCTTTTAAAGCGAACGCTGTCGCACGTATTTTAAATGTTATTAATGTTCTTCATTTGATAGTAATTTTTTTTGTTATTTTGCGCGTGCGCGTGTGCGTGTGCGTGTGCGTGTGTATGTGTATGTGTGTGTGTGTGTTGGCGCATCTGGGGACTGTTGTCCAATTTCATCTGCATTGAGGAGGCATGGTGCAGTAATGGATAGCGGTTCGGATTGAGGAATCGGAGAGCCGAGTTCGAATTCCAGTCAAATCCATTACATTCACTTACATGCTAATACCCTTGGGAAAGGTGTGAATCCTCTTCTTCTCCCCACAGCTATGGGTAAATAGCAGGGCAGACCGGGTTTTATAGCCTTGGATGGCAACTGGCCTACCGCAGAAAGAAATGGCAAACTACTACGGGAAAAAATCTGCCTCGTCAGTCATGTATCGTGTATCACGCATGGCACATAACTAACTGACTGACTGATTGCACAGTGATAAGAAAAATAAATAAATGGCTCGAGACTTGATTGTGGTAAACTATAGATGAATCCTTAGAATATTTGAAATGTTATTCGTACTCAACTTCTCCTCACTGATGGGTCGTCTCAGCTTCGGTGGTTCGGACTGTGTCCGACGTTTGCTGTATCGATGCAAAATATAAGACATCGAATTCAACTTTCAAACATTCCAGCGTCTTTGTTCTCTTTTATATCAAACTGCATAGACATTTTTATTTTCTGCTAACAGGAACGTCCATTTGCTACGACGAAATGCATTGACCTATGACGTCATCGTCTTAATACAGCAGTGACGTCATACGTCATTGTATTTTCAAACCTTCGTGGTAAAAAGCTGTTAAATCGTTATCAAATCAGTATCTGGATTTCTTTTTCGGTAAAACCCTGGATATTGAATTCTTCAGGTTCAGGTTCAGGTTTCGATTTTGGATGTACATTAATCTCTCTATAAGCAGTCAGTTCATTCATGTACTTGTAAAATCCATACTGATCTAAACATTAGAGCACACTTATACGATAAGTAAAACTTACTATTAAAAAAAGGACATGAACCAGTTGCCTGCAGTGGGCATGGCGTTATGGATTTCCCTAAATAATCTTCATTTATGTACCGTATCCCTTCAGGAGGTAGGCGATCATGGCTCTCCATGATTTCCTATTTGCCATAGCATTAAGTAATGTTCATTCCCTTATCCTTCCCAGTCTATGTTCTGTCATCCATTTGCAAAAGCTCAATAGGTAGGTTACTCGTCATTTCTATCTGCCTTTCTTACCTTCAGTATGTTTCCTGTCAAATTTTCCAGGCCCCGTTGTCTCTTTCTGATTATAAGTATAACCGTCCTTTGCGTTCCTATTTCCCTTAAAACTTCCTCGTTGCTCGCATGTTCCGTTCATGGTATTCTCAGAAAACTGTCCAGTATTCATTGCCATATAGGAAAAGTGGTATTGCATTACAGATGAGCACTATTTTTGTTTGTAACAAAATTTTCCTGTTTCTTAATATTTTGCCCTATTTATTTTTTTGACGACCCCAATTTTTAGCTCGCATCTTTTATGTCCCTTTTGCTAACGACCGTACATTCTGTCTTCTTACATTTGAGAGTTCGCCCTTTCTTCTTACTTTCCTTTAAACCTTGTCTCGAAGTCTCTGTCATTTTCTTTCATCGCTTGTCATCAATACGGTGTTTCCTGCATATCATACATTATTAATGTTGTATTCATTAGTAATAAATCCTTGGATTTCTAGTTGTCTTAGAATTGCCTCGCTTTAAAGGTTAAATAAATATAGTTAAAAGACGTAGCCTTGACTTACGCCCATTTCTATTTTTGCGTACTTGCCTAATTAATTTTCTATCCATATGCAGACAGTTTGCTCCCAGTAGATTTTCTGGGTTATCTTTCCAAATAAATCAAGATTTTCTAACAGTTCAAATAGATCCTTGTATCGTAACTTATCAAATGCTTATGCGTCGTTCATGTAACATAGGTATACAACTTTATGCATTTATATTACTTGCTTTGATAGCATTCTGATCGCATTTCTTGTTCCAGTGTCTTTAACGAAGCCGAACCATTCCTGTCCAATTTCCAGTCTAATTCTGTTAAGCGCTCTATTCATCAGAATTCAGATTATATCTGTTGTAAAAAGAGTTTGAGAGGAAGTGAAACAAGGCTGAGTCCATATAGCTTGAGTGAAGCTTTATTCCACTAGAAATCTACTCCGGTAGCGAACCGTAAGAAGAAAATGGCCGACTACCTCGTAAAAAGAGAAAGACGAAAACAGGGGGAAATCAATCAGTCCTGGAAAGTCAGGGAAAGATTAGAGAGTTCCTTTATTTTCACCACATTCTCCGCCACTTAAGAAAAAGTTCAGGTTTGTACGTTCTTCTGGCAAGGGGTGGTTTCTATGGGTGTCTCTGCTCAAACTGAAAGTAGAGAAAGGAGAAAAACAGATGTTCAAAGCTGATAATTTTCAGCTAAATACGGAGGTTTTCGACGAATTCTAGAAGAGCGTCGAAGATTCGATACATCAGCGTCTTCTGAAGAGTTCCTCTGGAAGCTATCCAAGGGCAGAGGATGGGGTGATGTAGGAGTGGAATTTACAGTGGGGTGGTTTTCGGGGGCAGCTGAATCGTCAATAACAGTATTTTCCAGAGCACTCGGCAGAGGAGGAGGAGTAGGAGTGTTAGACTGGATAGGGACGTCCATTGGATCACGTTCTGTGTGTGAACCGTTTGGTTTGCCATCCAATGGTGCAATATAGCGTAGAGACACTGTCGTTTCTCGTCCGTTGTTAAGTCGCACGTGAGCGTAGTTCGGATTGACTTCGAGTATGTCAACTGTCTCATATTTACTCCCGCGTCGATTTTGAGTTTATTAACCATGTTGGTATGGAATCACCAGAAGCTGATTTCCTTTGGAAATTAAACAAACGTTCATGAGGAGTACAGTTCGAGGCAGTGGAAAGCAATGAGCGAATGCAGTGGAGTGCTACATCTAGAACTTTTTCCCAACTAGCAACTGGGAGATTACTAGACCGTAGAGCCAGGCTCACCGTTTGCCACATGATACCATTGTACCTCTCTGCTTGTCCATTGCCCTGTGGATTAAAGGCAGTTGTTCGGCTGGTAGCAATGCGTCGAGAAAGTAGAAACGCCTTTAATTCGTCCGACATAAAAGCTGTACCACGATCAGAGTGCATAAAAGAAGGGTTTCCAAAAATGGAAAATAAACTAGTTAGATGTTTCTTGACAGTCGCTGGTGAGACATCAGCACAAGGGTAAGCGAAAGGAAAACGGGGGTATTCGTCAACCACAGTAAGTATGAACCGATTGCGAGAATTTGAAAGTAAAGGTCCCTTGAAGTCTATATTTAATCTTTCAAAGGGTTGACTTGCTTTTATGAGTGTTTGAGGGGGCATTTTAATGAATCTAGGCTTTATCTCGGAACACACCTGGCATGACCTGGTTACTGCTCTTACATCTTCTACAGAGTATGGCATATTTTTACTTCTGACGAAATGCAGCATTCTTGTTACCCCAGGGTGACATAAATCTTTGTGCAAGATATGTAGTTTGTTAACAGAGATGGTAGAAGAGCAAATTTGTGATAAAGCGTCCGCAGCAGCATTTTGTTTTTCCGGACGATATACTATGACGTAACTGAAACAGGCAAGTTCTAATTTCCATCTTGTGATCTCGTTTTTATCTTGTTTTTACTTTTAAGATTGAACATGAAGGAGACAGATTTCTGATCTGTGATAAGCTTAAAATGTCTCCCGAGTAATAAGTGTCTCCACTTTCGAATCGCTTTTCAACTGATGAGTGCTTTTGCTCGGCATAAGTTAAAGTTCTTGAAAAGAAAGCTACAAGCCGACGGTTTTGGGTTAGAGAGGCAGCAATAGCATGTTCCGAAGCATCAGTCTCAATCTCAAAAGGTAGAGTAGAGTCTATAGCCACCAGGCACGATTTTGCGATCTCCTCCTTTAGATGCTTGAAGGCATCCGTTTGTTCTTTAGCGAGAGGAAAATGGGCAACTCTGGTTAAGGGATGTAATTTTTCGGAGAAATTTGATATCCACCTAGAATAGTGAGATAACATCCCCATTGCTCGTCGGAGAGAGGTATGGTCTTGAGGTACTGGCAGATCCACCAATCCTTTGAGTCTGTCAGGGTCAGGTTTTACTGAACCCATGCTTATAGTATACCCAAGCAAGTCCACCGAACTAAGTGAATAATGACATTTGCTTTTATTCAGTGTTAGGCCGTACTTTGCCACACTATTCATAAATTTCTTTAGATTGTTGTCATGTTCTGCCTGGTTATGACCACAGATAGTAACGTTGTCGATATAGGCGTAGGTTCCTCAGAGGTCTTCTCGCCTGATAATGTCATCAATGACTCGCTGGATACTTGCTACTTCATTGGTCACTCCAAAAAGGATTCGACGAAATTGGTACAGAGACCCAGCAGCTTCGAAAGCAGTATATTTTCGTTCTTCTGGCTTGATGGCAACCTGGTGATAGGCACTGGTTAGATCAAGAGTGCTAAATACCTGATAACAGAGTCTGTCTATATTTCTGAGATGAGGTATTATGTACAGTATTTACATTATTCGGACTATTGTCCTCATCTTTGTCGCCATATTTGTCACAACGTTTCGGCCGTTGTACGCTCCGGCCTTCTTCAGGTGGTTGGAATTTCGAACCGAACCCTTTATTTCGATCGCTGGGGTAGACTGTTCTAGTTCCACGAGCCATGTTTTGATGGGTGTCAGTTATCAGTTATCTCCTGGTAATTTTCCCTCTGAAAGTTCTCCACTGCCTGAACCGGGTATTGAACTCACACTCTTTGGGTCTGTTACTGGATCTAACCAACGCCTTTATCCACCGTACCATGTGTCCTTGAGGACATCTGGGTATGAATTTCTGAGTATTATAAACCTAATTTTTCAGCAACCATTTTTTACCAGTACTCATATTGCAATTTTGCTGTTATCATTGCATGTTTTACCAGATCTCGTATTGCAACTTTTTGTTATCATTGCTGTTCTCTGGCACTCCTTATTACTGGTTCCCATATTGTATTTATTTCTATGCTTGGCCGACTCAGGAGGAGGAGGACAACAACACTCAGAAAACAGTCTGCCTGCCTTATGTGAAGGGGTTATCAGAGAAAATACAAAGGATCTGCGGTCCATATAACATCAGGACAACCTTCAAAAGCGTGACAACACTTCGCAGATATCTCTCTCGAGTGAGACCCCCCATAGAGGAGAACGGGACTAAAGACTGTATGTACGCTATCCCGTGCAGCTGCGGCAAGGAATATAAAGGAGAAACAGGCCGCCCCCTCAAGGTAAGGCTTCAAGAACACCAGAAAGCTGTAATGCGAGGGGAAGTAGAAAAATCAGGCGTGGCTGACCACATATGGAGAAAGAAGGGAGATCACCGTCCCCTGTGGGATCAGGTTGAGATCATAGACAGGGAACACCATTGGAAAATTCGTAAACTTAAGGAATCAGCACATATGCTAGGCCACAAAAATCTCCTGAGTCGGCCAAGCATAGAAATAAATACAATATGGGAACCAGTAATAAGGAGTGCCAGAGAACAGCAATGATAACAAAAAGTTGCAATACGAGATCTGGTAAAACATGCAATGATAACAGCAAAATTGCAATATGAGTACTGGTAAAAAATGGTTGCTGAAAAATTAGGTTTATAATACTCAGAAATTCATACCCAGATGTCCTCAAGGACACATGGTACGGTGGATAAAGGCGTTGGTTAGATCCAGTAACAGACCCAAAGAGTGTGAGTTCAATATCCGGTTCAGGCAGTGGAGAACTTTCAGAGGGAAAATTACCAGGAGATAACTGATAACTGACACCCATCAAAACATGGCTCGTGGAACTAGAACAGTCTACCCCAGCGATCGAAATAAAGGGTTCGGTTCGAAATTCCAACCACCTGAAGAAGGCCGGAGCGTACAACGGCCGAAACGTTGTGACAAATATGGCGACAAAGATGAGGACAATAGTCCGAATAATGTAAATACTGTACCTGATAACAGGCAATCTCATTTACCATGCCCTCTATCCGAGGAAGCGGATAAGCACCCAGAAGAGTGAACTGATTTATCGTCTGGGAATAATCTACGACTTGTGATTTTCAGGAGACACTACCAGTGTTTGGGCTCGCCATGGCGATTGAGATGGCTCTATAATTCCTTCCTTCAGCATACGCGATATTTCTGAATGAATGAATTTAGCGTCAGGTAGGCTATGTCTCCTGGATTTTACTGCTATTGGATGACAATCAGAAGTTAGATTCGCAAACAGAGAGGGTTAAGGGACATTATTAATTGCAGTTAGTCCACAGTGAGAGGTGGAAGCAGTCCCCCCGAAAGGTATTTTTACCGAAGAATGCTGACGTAGGAAATTATGCCCAAGAATGACATCACAGCATAAGTTAGCCATAACGGACAACTTGACATTACGGTACTCTCTACCGCTTAGATTGAGGGATACTATACAATGTCCAAGAGTAGAGGATGAATGGGAACTGCTAGCCATAAAAATTCTTTCTGAACTCGGCAAGATTGCTAATCCGAGCCTTTTAACCTCGTTAGAATTAATAAAATTTTCTGAACTGCCAGTATCAACAAGTATTTTTAGAGACTTGCCTTTGATTTTTCCACGCAATGTTGAGCAAGATAGACTCTCTGGGAAATTATAAGATGGAATGGAAGACGCGAGAATAGACTCACCCTGGTTGATAGCAGCCGCTGTAGATGATCTGCAGACACGAGCAAAATGTTCTTTCTTTTTGCAATTTTTGCAAATTGAGTTTCGGGCAGGGCATCTAATTCTATCATGTCTCTGATTCCCGCAGAAGAAGCATTTTTGTCCAGAAATGGCGGCCACGGTATGTTCCTCATAGCACCCAGACTGATCGTCATCGTCAGTTACCTCAGTTTGAACAGTAGAGACATGCGTTTAGCGAGTTCTGTTGAGAGTAGGACGTTAATTGTTTTTGTGCCATCTCAAGTGTTAGCGCCTGGTCATAAGCAGTGACTAGATCTAGTGTTTTGTTTTCCAGGAGTCGTTGTCTGATGTGATTAGACGAAATTCCGTTTATAAAAACGTCTCGTATGTATTCGTCTCTCGCCTGTATTGCTGTAACAGCCTGGAACTCGCAATCCTTCGCGAGTTTCTTTAAAGCTTGCAAATACTGGTCTACACCCTCGTCAGTTTGTTGACGACGAGTAGCCAGCAGATGCCTACAGAAGATGATATTTCTAGGCTGCACAAACACTCCTTCCAGAACGTCCATGGCTGAATCGTAATCGTCCACGTCGGAGATGTCTTTAAAGATAGTGGGAGAGACAAGGTTGATAAGTAGATTCAGTTTCAGACTGTCTGTCAGTGGAGTCTGTTGTTGTGTTTCGCCGGCCTCTTCGAGAAAGATTTGGAAGGATCTTTTCCAATGTCGCCATGTGTCGGCTGAGTCAGGTTTATTCGTGTCTAGATCTAGGCGTTCTGGCTTAAGGTATTTCTCCATCCTGATAGATTATTTCTAGTGGAATAAATTGTTGTAAAAAGAGTTTGAGAGGAAGTGAAACAAGGCTGAGTCCATATAGCTTGAGTGAAGCTTTATTCCACTAGAAATCTACTCCGGTAGCGAACCGTAAGAAGAAAATGGCTGACTGCCTCGTAAAAAGAGAAAGACGAAAACAGGGGGAAATCAATCAATCCTGGAAAGTCAGGGAAAGATTAGAGAGTTCCTTTATTTTCACCACATTATCGAACTCAGAACAAAAAACTAAGAACTTATTAAAAAATGAATGAAATTATTTTAGAAATTCATGGTAATTTTATTTACATCCGTTACCCCCGCCACTTAATCTTATAAAAACTTTAAAATCCCAATCTGTAAATTTCTTTCTTTTTGTTAAATGCAGAAAACTTTGAAGAATATAAATCGTCGATGTTTTTGTAAATCGATTAACTGTTCTATCCAAACTTTAGCTTTGAATTGTAAAATACAAAACTCAATAAGACATTATTTAATTAAAACAAGCTTTTAATGGCTTTTCTGAATAATATATATTAAGGACATTTTTATCTAAAGCCAAAATATTTTTTCGATGAAAAATGAATTTTTAAAAGAATTGTTTTCTTTTTAAAAAATTTTAAATGCAAAATGTGATAAAGCTGTTAAAATAAATATTTAAAAATTAAATTTGAAGTAGCGTGTCTCAGGAAATGCTCTTATTAAAACATCCACTTTTTACAGATCTTAAATTTGAAAGCTTATTACAATCTGTGAAACGGTGTATATTTTTTTTTTTTTTAATATACGAAAAAATGTATTAAAAGCACTCCTGGAGAAACTACGGAAGTACGATTCTGAAATAATGTCAAATGTGCTTGAGTTGTTTAGCTTTTAAAAGTTCAACGATAATTCTTCTGTCGCCATTTAATTTAAAGAAAATTTGATGTACACTTTCCGTACAAACAATTATTTTTATTTCATGGGTGACTTTCGGTGGATTTCACAAAAAAACTGTTATTGTACAAAAACTTATTTGCAAAAAATCACATGAAAAAAAAAATCGCCGGAAACAATCGCAGGGAATGCCAAATTTCAGGATTGCGGGTCCACTTCCAACCCGTAATGTTTTCAATTTGCTCATGGAGTTAGCCTAATTCCAAAATAGTATGATATGTTGGGCTACGGCCTCTAGGAGTAAAGTTGAAAAAGTGTGACAAAGTGACACACTGATATTTGCATTTATTTTGTGTGTGTGTGTGTGTGTATATATATATATATATATATATATATATATATAGCTGCATGTTTCATTCCATATGTGCCGCACAGGAAGATCAGAGAATCAAGTGTGTTGATCACTTCCTGGAGAGTTGAGGTTTGATTTTCTTTCACCTCCAACCAATTGTTGCAAGGTCAATGTACATACCGGGTGTATAAAAATACTTTTACAAACTTTCGATGGCGGGTTCCTAACACCAAAACAAGGTCAAATGTCCATATAAACATATGTCCAAAAGGCCATCGTTGTATCTCAACACAGCAACTCATAACAAATTTTCAAAATGCCCTCTGCTTGCTTCGACACACGCATGCACCGTTGCACTGGCCGACTGTTTCAAATATCCCCACCGGGTGACGAATGGTTTCGCAGGCCTCCGTGAAACGTTGATGAAGCATTTCAGTTGTTTTAGGTGGCCCTACAGATAAAAAAATCTAAAGGATTAGGGGCGGGAGAATGTGCAGGCCATGGAACCAGTCATCCCCTAACTATCCGTCTTTCATTGTAGATGTGAGAACACTGTGACTAAAATGTGCTGGAGCCGCATCATGCACGAACTGCATGCATCTTCGTATTAGCAGGATTACATCCTCTAGCAGGTCTGGAAGTGTGCTCGAAATAAAGTCCCTATAAGCAGCTCCCGTAGTTATCTACAATTCCAGCACACACATTAATCGTAAACTGACGCTGGTGTCTAGCCTGTATTGTACCATGGGAATTCCGATCTGCCCACAAATGTTGGTTGTGTAAATCTGTTATTCCATCTCTTTCAAATGTTGCTTCATCCATAAACAAGCCCGAAGAGACAAACAATGGATCGGACGTTTGTGCAATAAACCATCGGCAAAAGTTCTATGGAAAAAAACCCTGCACACGTTGCAAATACAGAAGCTGCTCTTGAAGTACTCTCCATGCGGTACTATGAGACACACATGATGATAAGGCCAATTGACGTGTGCTGATACCTGGATCGTCTCTGATGGCCTGTAGAATGTGTTCTTCGTGGTCAGGCGTATGAGTGGATCTCCGTATTCCTCAATCCATAATTTGTAGTGTCATGGATCCCATCACAGCAACACGCCGATAAACAGCAGCAGAATTTGAATGACGATACTGCCTTTCGTTGGGAAATGCAATTTGATTTAGCCATGCAGTCTCAGATCCATATTTCCATTCACGCGGCCATATGTAAAAATCATATCTGCCGGCTCACAATATGAATAACCTGCCACTGTTAAATGGAACACTTCTCAGTTAAGTTACTTCTACACACGTTAGACGTTGAAGATAGACTAGCCACAAATGTACATGAAGGTCAAATGTAACAGTCTACATGGCAACACAGTGCCATCTACCGTAAACTTGTCTTTTAAATTAAAAAACGAAGGATTTGCAAACATGTTTATATTATAGACTTTTGTCCTTGTTTTGGCCTGAGAAACACACCCCAACGTTTGTAAAAGTATCTTTGATACACCATATATATATATATATATATATATATATATATATAACTGATTTAAAATATGGTTTCTTCGCTACACGGGAATTACCATGTTTCAAAAACCGAACATAAAAACTTCAAATTTAATTATATAATTAAATTAAAAAAAGCTAGAATATGTAGGTCATTAAATGACCCATGTCCTTTGTGCATACCTGAGAAACTATATATTACTAAGTTTATAAAAAATTACTGAATCAAAGAAATGAAATAGCTATTCTTTGCCAACATTGCCAAAAATTTTCCTTAAATAATATTTAAAAATAAAATAAAATAATTAAAAAAAAATGGGAGCTGGTAATATACATACTCATATTTGATAAGCAATAATAATTTTTTAAATAATTTAAGTAATTCTATTACATTTATTTGTTTTAAAAAGAAATATAGTCTATTAGTAATTAAGAGTAAAAATAATAAGTTAAAATTGTAGTTCAATATAACGTATTCGAACCCAAACACCCCTTTTAGAAAAAAAAACTTCAGTATACAAGTACGAATTCAACGGAAAAAAATGCAGAAAACCTTTTTCTCGTTGATAAAGAAAACCATACAACATGCGTTGAACAGATGTCAAAATTTGTTGAAAAATGCGCCTCAACCATACCTAGACTTAACCCCTTTTTCGAACGTAACTCATAATTGATACAATAATAGATAATAAAAAAGAACACGCTACCACCCCTGTCTAAATGATTGGATTTCTCTGTATCCTTGGAAACAAAAAATTATGAATTGTATGTGCGTTTAAAACTCAGTAAATTTAAAAATAAGTTATTCCAAAATTCGCTTGAAGATTAAACAGAACTAATGCTTTTAATTTAATTATATAATTAAATTTGAAGTGTGGTAATTCCTGTGTAGCGAAGAAACCATATATTAAATAAGTTAATTTATAATATTTATGCTCTGTAAATTTACATTGAGCACTGTTTAGTAAAAATAAAAATATCAATAAGAACACCGGATTATATATTTTACTGTTCTTTCTTTTTATTATATATATATATATATGTATGTATATATGTATGTATGTATATATGTATATATGTATGTATATTATGTATGTACATATATATATATATATATATATATATATATATATATAAGGGAGATAACACTATTAGAACAAAGATAACACTACGGGCAAAAATATACTTGACGTAGGATATATAAATCTTTTTAATATTTTTTTTTCACTTGTTCATTTTTTAGTAATCCAGTTTTTTTTTATATTTCAAACACTGCATAGCAATAACCTCTATATGCATCTAATCAATATTTAAAGTCAGACAGAGAAAAAAGAAAGATTTAAGCAAACTTTGCGTAAAAAACTAGATTGAATTATCTCCCCTGTTTTGTATTTAATCATTTTACTGACTTGCAACTTTATTAGCGAAACAGAATGTTGCCTATCATTTGATGGTATTTTAATGTCGACAATATATTTTTGTCGATTGTGGTTAAGATTAGTTTATCTCTTTGTTGGTCAGTCATTACTTAGCTACCCTTTGGTATTTTAGTAAATTTAAGCAAGCTTTCTTCATATGAAAATTAGCCCAGTGCCACTTGATCTTTGAAGCAAGTTGATAGGTAACAGGCAATTACTGTACTACTGTACACAAATGTATTTTTCAGTATATTTTAAGTAAAAATGGAATATTTTCTAGATACTCTTAAGTAATCTTTTTAATTGAATCTTATTTCTATAACAGATACATTATTTTGGGGAGATTTTAAATTACAGAGTTTAATATTTTTTGTAGGTAGATGTGAATCATGGCAGAATCAAAGTTAATTGAGGAAGACAAAATTGTTTTTAAAATTATTCTAGAATCTACTTTAAAGCAATTTTTTATGACTAAATTTATTCTATTGTCTTGCAATTGAAACAAAAATTAAAACTTTAAATTACTGCAATATGTTTTAAAATTTTTTTAACAAAATATCTGATCATTGCTACAATTTGTAATGTTTTTAGTACCTGTCTAGTTGAAATGTACAATATATAAATTATAAAAATGCAAAATTATAAAATATAAAAATGTGCACATATTTTGAAACTACAGATGTAATATATTAAAGGACTATCTGGTCTACATTTTGAGACTAATACATTGTTTTTTTATCATGTTTGTTCATTATTAGCTTTTTCTTGAAATTTAATGATTAAAAAAGCAGAATTATTGATTACATCAGACAATAATGTTAATAGTATAGAGAACAATTCTAGATTACTCATACAGAAAATATAATTAGTGTTTGAGAGTTTGTATAAAATTTGTATATTTTTTCTAGAAAAACGAGATATTACAAGAATAAAGAAAATAATTGCTAAGACAAATATCATTAATATATATATATATATTAAAATAGTCATTCAAAGAATAAATCAATAAAGTTAATTTAATTAATGGCGAACTCACTTCGCTAACAGATTAACAAGGCATTTACTCACTGACCACTCGCTGACGACACGATCCTTGTTTTTATTAATTGTACAGTGGATTAGAAGTTTGGTCCATATCATATGTGTGTGTGTGTGTGTGTGTGTGAATTTAAAATCTACCATTGTAGTGGTCTAGAATGTTTAAAGCGATCACTGACACCTAATCTACGGAGATGTTTTGTATGAATCTTCGAAATATGAACATTAAGTGGAGGTGCAAATTCAGTTGTGTTTAGAAAATTAGCTTCATACAAAGAAAGTAGATGTTTTAAGGTAGAAAAAAATAAGTTGTTTTATTTTTGGATTGAGATTTTAAAATATTGGCAATTAGATACCGATTAGAAAGATAAAAAAAAATTAGAAAAATTAGATACTGATTACAAACAGATAAAAAAAACAAAAAAAAGAAATAAGATTATCTAAAATTGTTTATTTGAGAAACAACTGTCTCTTTTGGTAAGAAGAGTTGCATTATAACAGACAGAAATGCTATAAAAAACACTGAAAAATACAGAGTAATTTTTCACAACTTTTTAAAAATTCATATACAATTGTACAACAAAAAAATAGAAGAAAACTGAATACTTTCAAAAGATTTTTTTTTAATTATTAAAGTCAATTTTGCTTATTCTGATCCTAATGCAGACATCACAAAAACATCTTCAGTGTTTTTAATCAAATGAGAAAACAAGTGACAAAATAAATTCTGATATGATTGTGAAATCCTATTCAGCAGCAAATGGACGGATTCAACTGATATAGGGTCATATAGGCACTTTAGAGATTGGCCATATCATTATTGGTTATTTTTGGACGAAGTTTGTAAAACATTTGTTATATAAATTATTTATTCAGTATTTAAACAATTGCATGACAGCAATAGACGAAGGATTATTTTTTTTATACAGTTGGGCATTCAGAGTTATTTCCCTTTAACTGACCAGCTGTTTGTTTCTGGAAAATCGTAATGTACAAATGGATGGATAAATGACAAACGCTGACTTAGATATTTTATTAACCAGTGAATTATTTTTGTGGGATAAATAATTGTTGCAAACTAAATATACAAATATAAAAGTCTAATGTCATTAAACACTTCAATAAGTAATTGGTGTACATTTAACAGAAAAATATCAATGCACAGAGGAAATAATATCAAATTCCTTTCAAGTTTTACAACAATAATGAAAAAATTATTAATATTAAAGAAATTTTTTTCTGATAAAAACATTTTAATCTCTGATTATTCTTCATAAAAGACAAATTTTCTTTTTCTTTTATTATGAAGTGCTAGAAAGTACAGATATATAAGTGCTTGTGATCATTTACATTAATAAGTGAAACTGAAAAAAGAATGCTATTTTGCACTGTGAATATGATGAAACAAAGTGGAAATTTTTTTTTTATTAAAGACATGTTTCATGGGAAAAGCATATGCTCCCTTTGGCTTCAATTTAAATGAAAAAAAAAAGACAAAACTGTGTGTGTGAGGAAAATGTCTTGGGATCTCTGAGGATAATTGAGTATCATAAATCAAATTAATTATCATCAGAGCAGTGATGCTGATTGAATTTTTGTTTTATTTTTAAGCTGTTTACCTTGAGCCACTGCTCGAAAAAAAAGTTTGTTTTGTTATTGGAAGAAGATGAAGGGGGTTGCAGCTCTCCTGCAGGTGATACATCAGACTCAGTAAAAGGAGGAGATATAAGCTGTACTTGGAGAGGGTTCAGAGGGAGAAAAAGCAAAAAATGCAGCTGCAATAGTTTACTGGCCAGCATTGGGTATTATGGTTTTTCTTTTCTTTAGTGGCATTCTTATAATTCGTATAGCTTTTCCTCTGACTGTTCAAAACAGGGTCTCACCTGGAGCATGATCTATATTCAGACCCAATCAGAGCATCACAAAATTGCAGCTGTCATTCAAAGAAGTTTCATCATGGCTAAATTTAAAATGTATATTGTGGAATGAAAGAAAGTCATTTTTTCTAATGCCTTTAAAAAAAGGATTTAACATAGGGAAAAGGAAAATTAAAAAAAAATCTTTTTCTCTCATTTTTCTATTCTACACTCTTTTTTTTCTCTCTCTTATTTTGTTCAAGTTAGAAATACTTTAACTGAAATTGAAAAGTTACAGTGAAGATCAGAGACATAGAACAATAGGGAATACATTTTTATAAGTCAAACATTAAAGATTAGAAATTCGCTTAGTTTGAAAAGTAAAGTTTTCTTTTAAGACAATTTATATTTTTACTGACACATTTCTTACTCTTTGCTAAATACGTTTTTAGATAAGTCCATGCATCTCTACAAGAAGCTTGATTTTTCCGTCTGTCTGGAATATTTTTTAGATTGCTTAAATATTTTCCTTGGGCAAGTTTCGTCTGTTTCATACCCATACATAAAACAATTACATTCATTAAAATTTATAATTATTTCCATACTTGGCTGGTAGCCAGGTTCGATACCAGGAAAATGATGCTATTACTATCACATGTTTCCATTTACTTGACTATCATTGCCAGCTGGAACAGAAGCCACAAAATTAAGTATATATTATCAGAGCCAATCATTAACAAATATGTCTCCACTTGTAGATTATGACGTTTACACTAATAGTTTTAAAAATGTTTTTAACATATTTAATAACAAAAAAAAAATCTAGGTATTAATCACCATTAAATATCTTTCATAGTTCATTTGATAAATGATTTGTGTTCTGGTTACAGAAAGAATATTGATGCTCTTGTTTACTTAGTATCAACAAGCAACGCATTGCTTTTACCATCTCATAAAACTGTTATGGATTATAATTTATTGTTTTTCAATGAGAAAATTGCAGTGCATCTCCGGGATGTACAGATGCATCTTTTTAGATTTTTATGTGTCAGATACACAGAACATGCACCTAACAGTATCTTTGCACAAATTAGCAATTCTGGCTGAGATAATTTGATAAGGCATTAATACAGTAACTATCTCGACCACAGATACTCAAACTTTTAACTATTCATAACGTGTGTGCAAATCACAAGATACTTTTATTTATACAGGCTGTCCACAAAGTCATGCAGTCTGAAACATGAAAACATAACATTAGTAAAACTAATAATATCATTAAAAGAACTTTCATAATAACATTTTAATATGCAACAAAAATTTAGTTGCCACCTCTTCATAATGAGATTTTGAAATTGTCTAAAGACTTTGTGGACACCCTGTATGTTAGAAGCACTTATGGATGATAAAAAAAAAATGTAGATTTTTATAAATCAATTCAAATTTTAAGCATCTGGTTTCCTTAAAAACTTCTTAATAGGGAAAATTTAGATTTACCAAGGAGGCACAAATTGACTTCCAACTTAAATGTTCATTTTTTAAATTATTAACTAATTTTAATTAATAAAAAATAATGAAATATTTTTGAGGTGTTGGAACTAGTTTTTCACTGAAATCAATCTTACAAAAAATTGAATTAGTCTCAGTTTACAAGTAAATATAAGTTATATTTGCTTAATTTTTAAGGTCACAATACAAAATTCAATAAAACTATAAAGATTAGTAACTAAAATTGGAAATATTGGTAACAAATACCCCCCTACCCCAAGTAAAGTAGAATGAATGTGTTACAAAATCAATCAAGGAAAGACAAATGGAGAAGTGGAAATCAAAGGGAAAAGTAAATTCAATTTTTTAAATAAAAAATTATCAATGGCTAAAAACTGAAGTTAAAACCAAGAAAGTGGATGAAAAATTATGAAATGAAAAATCTTGTTAACGAAGTTAGCAAAGTAAGCAGAAAGAAGCTTACAGAATTTTATAAATACTGTAAAAGAAAATTAACTAATCAGGTTATGAGATCAAATAGAATATTTTGCAAAGATCCTGAAGTACAAAATTTCAAGAAGATATACAGAACTCCCTGATTCTCCTGTAAGACTGTGTTAAGAAGACAAAACCAATAAGAAAGAAACAAAAATATTCTTTACTTCAAGTAAAGAATATTTTTCTTCAAGTCTTCATGACTTGAGTAAATTTAAGCTTCTCTAAAAAGAAGGAACAATTTTTTTTTAAAATGGCAGCAGAACAGTTTGTTATCTAAATCTTGATGACCTTAAAAATCAAGAAGAGTAAATCATTTCATGACTTCTTAAATTTTCCTTTAGAATATAAACAGTGTTTAACATTTTTTCTTTTTTTTTTTTACAAAACGTGTTGCCTTTAAATAAAAAAATATAAAACAAACTATGTTGCCTATAAATCAACTTACGAAAGAAATCACAAAAATGTGGACTTTTCCAGTTCTATGGAATCCCTCGATCAGTGCAGCCAATGTGTAATCAGTAACTATAAAAAATCAATTTTCAATTACTATGGTTAAACTGAAGAATGTTTTACCACACTAATCGACTATTATGTGTGCACTAATCGAATTTTGGTATGTAATCATTTTAGCGCACTAATCGAAAATGCATTGACGGAATGCGCATTAATCGAGGGATGCCTGTATTTGAACTTTTGGCAGTTAAGACTAACCAAATCCAGTCAAGTATTTCAAGTAAGCACTTCGTGGCTTTCATAAATTTTAGATGAACTGAAAAGAGAACAAAGCTCCCTTTCTCTTAGTTTAAAACCGTAGTTATCTTTTATCTTAGTAAATTTGTGTGAAAACGTGCAACCATCTACCAAATCTGAAATTAAAACCCCAGCCACCTGTAATTACTGAACTAGACTTGCAATTACAAAATCTATGTCTAGTTTCTGGAATCAAGAGTATTATTGAATTACTGATAAACACATAAGTATACTTATTTAAAGAAATGGATGTTGTGAATTTATCAGATTGGAAAACCATGGAAGAATGGACAAACAAAAAACAATGTTCTTTAGGAAATATACTTAAAGTCTACTATATAGGAAGTAATACATGCATGTATCTGTACGTTTACATACAAGAATTTTAAACAATTTTTGTATGTGATCAATATTTTATCCAAATTTCTTATTCCTTTAACAGACTTTTCACAGGTTCATGTTGTTTCTTAGTAGAGAATAGATATAACGAGGGAATGAAATATTTAGACAATAAAAATGGTTGTTAAATACAACTTTTTAGGAGAAACTTATTCAAATAGAACATGAAAATGCTGGACACATTTTAATGGTGAACTATGATGTCTTGTTACGCAGGAAGATGGCAGCTCCACATAGAAGCCACTGACCAGGTTCTGTTCCAGTGCAGGGCACATCCAAGTAAGAAACCACACGGTCCCTGTCACTGCTATAATACAGGGGCAAAGAAATGCTTTCCATTGTATTGTTTGAAACATTCTGAAAAAGCCAAGAAATAAAAACATATGTAAACAATGCAAATGGCTTAACTTCATAGACTGGTTGTCAATACAAAGTAAAATGACATAGTGCCACATAGTCTATGTTCTGGTCATTAGCGAGATGATCCCAAAATGTTTAGGGAATTTGATTAGGAGGATATATTATTTTCTACTGTCACTGTCAAGATGCTACTTTGAAAATGATGAGGAAAATTCAGTGTTTGGGTACGGCTCGCAAAGAGTAGCAGCAAATGTCTATAATACATTTAGTTTGCAGTTCAAACAGTTTGAATTCCCCCAAATTTATGAGGTACCTCATATTTACTGTTGATATTTTCTTTTACAATATTGTTTTGATATTTTTCTGTAGTAACAGGAAAAAGAGGAAGTTATTGTTTAGCAACATTGAATAATCAATGATTGATTATTGATTTCAATGACAAATCTTTTCAGAGATTACCACATCAAGTAATAACATTGGTACTGAAAATAAGTAATACTTGCTAACAAGATTTGTAGCCGTTTCTTTAATTATATATGTACTGGTTTTGTGTGTCATTAAAATTATTGGCTTTCTCCAGGATTTTTGGACATGTCTTCATTCTTTATACAGAATTTGTTTTCAATGAAAATGACAAAAATCTGAATTGGTTTTTCTAAAAAAATGTTATAAGTATTTATTTTGATGTTTTAATTTATTCAAAATATTGTTTTTGTCTTGATTATTATAGACACATTGTTTTGGCCAAGCCATCTTTAGATGCTCATTATTTTTTTAGATGACATGAGATATTAATTGATTATTGTTACTTTGTCCCTGTGTATATTATTAGATGACCACTGGATGACAGTAACACATGTTTAAACCTATATGCCAATGTCCCGAAAGACATCAGTGGGGTATTTTTTGAAGCCTTTAAACCTCATGTCAGATGGTTTCAATGGTGTCTATAACATCTATCATAATAATAATAATAACAATCAAGATGAGAACAATAGTGTGATCAAATTAAAGTATGTTAATAATAAGTCCTCATCTCGAAATGAAATACAAAATTATGTTTTTATTCCTGAACAATGATTCTATTTTAACTCAAACTCTTACTTCAAGTTTGTATTTCATATTTCCATTGCTTTGCAAATTATCAGATGTTGTCATTTAACATTGCACTAAGTGGATTTGTTGTCACAAATTTTTGGATAGTGAAAAGTTGAAAAATTGACAGAGAATGAAAAATTATTTCAAAGTTTCTGACAATTGATTATAAATGAACCTGCTAAATAACACAAAAAATATGTCTCTATTGTCTCGGATTTTATCTTTTGAACTCGATTGTTTTATGTCCTTTTGAACTTTTGTCAATGCTTTTGGTATGCATATAAATTCCTTCAGAGCTATAATAAAACAGTTGTTATTTTCTGATAACAGAAAAATTAACAATGATTGCTTAATTGTTAGATTATGTTTGTGTATCATACTGTGAATCTCTTAACTTTTCAAAAGACTATATATTTTCACATATGTGTATGCGTTGGGCAATTTTCATACCTTAGGTATCCAGGAGATGTAGGCAGGAGGCAGATTACAGAGTGTTGGAGAATCTGGACAGTTATTTGAAAGAGTGCGTCCATCAAAGGTACACCCTTCGAGTAGAAGGCCTCCAATACGTACAGAGTTGTGTGCCCCTGGAACAGGTTGCTGCCAGCTACAGGCAAACTTGAGAGTGTCCATAGAACATTTCACAGCTCTGAAATAATAATAATAGAAACGTTTAGGTTAAATAATGACCAATGTTTTCATTCGATTGAAGAATAAATAAGAAGCATAAAGTGTTGATTAGTCATCATTGACAGAAAAAAAATCAAAGAGAAAGATTATAAGAAATGAACTGTGAGGAAATTTTCATTTATTTGGGTTGGTTGATTCATTCATTCATTGATTTTTTTTAGCAGTTATTTAATGCTGTAAACTAAATATTTTGTTCATAATTTTATACTCTCAACTACAGATGCTTTTTACATAATTTTATACTTTCAGGTTAAAGTTACGTTTTTTTTAGATATATAGTTTATAAATCATAAAATGTACAGGGTATCCCAGAAGTTGTGCACCAACCTTGTCGCAATGGAAGAGTAAACCCTCAGGAGAGTGAAAGACAGTTTGATGAAGAGAATTGATGCTTGTTTTATTGCAAGGGGTGCACAATTTTAGTATCTGTCATGATTATGATCAATAAAGGCGTTTTTATGTGTTTTTTATGAAAACCTGAATGGCGTACAACTTCTGGGACATCCTGTATTGTTGATAGTTTTACTATAGAAATGTATTTTTATATTTTTTAGTGTTGCATTGATTATCAGTTTGCTATAAAAATAAAAATCTATTATTACTCATTTTATTATAAAAATGTACTGTTGATTTTTGTTTGCAGGGGTGGAGCGGGGTCACTATTTGTCCATAGCTGAAACCCTAACAGGTGTGGCCACTCTGGGTCAGGGTGGACCTGGAGACAACAGCAATTAAGAGGTTGTTCCACAGTCCTCAAAACCTCTACTCTCCTAATCGGAGGCCTTGCTGCCGGATGTAGTTTATCACCAAACTCACAAAGAGATTTATTTGGAAAGGATGTCAGAATAATCCAGAATACTCACTGGGAGCAAATTACCAGCATATACAGGGTGCGATGGATAAATCGTCGTCTAAATTATGCAAAAATGAAAATAACATTGACTTTTCATTTTAACAGATATCTTTACCAAAATTACACAAAAATATCTTGAAATACTAAAGAGTAAATTTATTCACTAAAATCACCAGTGGCTTCAAGCATGGCCAACACAGGACTTGTAATCTCCTGTCACTCTTCTGGACTGTTTAACTTGTTTAAGTTGGTGAATGCTGCTATAATCTTTGTCTTCAGTTCATCTTTGGTGTTACAAGGAGTTTTGTTGGTCTCTTGCTCAACTGCGCCCCACACATCAAGCAGGTTGCAGTCTGGGAAGTCAGGTGGTCAAATGTAAGTGGTGATGTGGTTGCAGAAATTGTCAGAGCCATGACTGGGCTCTCAGGCTGGTGTGGCGTGGTGCAGAGTCCTGGTGCCAGATATAGGGTCTTCCAGCAGCCACCTTCTTGACCCAGGGTAGCACTACCTTCTCAAGGCACTTGAAATATGCTTCTGTGTTGAGTCTGAGCCCTGTGGGAAAATGAATGGAGGCATAATGTTGCCATCACTAGTGATCCCTCCAAACACCTTCGTAATCACCATTAGACTCATCCAACTCTTTCCAAATCCTCTGCACTGTCCTCAGATTGACAACTAAACATTCTGAAATGTTTGTATTGTAGCTTCTATCATGAATGCCAAGATGTATAGCATGTCATTTCCAAATTTCTGGCAGAGTGAATTGTGTTATGGTGTTTTTTTCTTCACACAGATAGTGCCCAACTGACTCTACTCTGCAGTTGACAAAAGCAAAAAGGAACAATGTGCATGCGCGAATTTTAAAAAAATAGAAAATCACAACAATTTACTCATTGAACCCTGTATAGCGAAAATGAAGTGAACCTGTACACAAAGATAGGGGCATTAAGACAAGGATGCATCGGATTTATTTCACCTTTACAGCAAGGCAATCCTAAGAAAACAACAAATCCTACCAGGATTTATTATTGGTGAAAATAATCTTAATAACGTAAGATATGCAGAGGACAATGTGCTGATAGCAGAAAACTGCAGGAACCCCTAGACAAGCTAGTAAAGGAAAGCAGGAAGAAAGGACTAACCAACAATTATAAAAGAGATAATGTACGATCATTAGCAAGAGGGACAGCCCAAGATGCAAGCTATGAATTGGAGACACCAAAATCAAGCCAGTTCAGAATTTTAAATAGCTGGGGGGGGGTAACAAGTGATACAAAATGTGATGCAGAAATTCAAAGGTGCATTGAAATAATGAAAGATGCCTTCCAAAATCTAAACAAAGTATTAAGAAATAGGAAAGAACAAAGGAGTGACAAACTGCTATGTAATATCAATCTTCATACATGACAGTGGATGTCGGACAATTTCCTCACAGATGAAAAGAAGAGTTGAGCTAATAAAAATCTGGTTCCACAGAAGGATGCTAAGCATACCATGGATTGAACATGTGAGCAATGAAGAAATTTTAAAGAAAATGGAAACAAAAAGAACACTTATGCTTAGAATCTGAAAGTGATAGTTAAAATTTCTAGGGCACTTAATAAGGAAAGAAGACTTGGAGAATTTGACACTCACAAGACATACTAAAGGCAAGAGAGGTAGAAGGAAACACTGAATAATCTGGGTTTGTGTAAACTCATGGAAAAACCGGGTCTGGAAGGGATAGTAAATGGACAAACATTACTTAGAACTATGAAGAATAGGAAGTTGTAGAGAGCTATGATCACTCATATCTTGAAGGGAGGGTCGTTACATATAAAAGAATTGCTTGCCACTCAGAAAACCCAGATGGAAAGGAATATGAAAAAGAGTCATATTGTTATCCCTGGAAACACTTTTATTTAACCAGACTATGCCTATTTTGCTATGAGCTGAATTTTGGAAGGGTCAACATTTCATACATACCGTGCTGTTTGTTGTCGGAAAGCATTCAAAAAGGTGTCAGGGTGGAAGAGGTCAGAAAGATCTAAAACTTGGTCCAACAGGCTGTTTTGTTCAGCCCATTCAACCCACTCAAGGACAGCTTGTGTCCGACTGACAAGACCTCGGATAAACTGAATTGGGTCCTCAGGTCCATCCCATTTCTCTAACCATTTAATTGGTGTCTATAAAATAAAAAGATAAGAAAAAATGAGTAGATATATGAGAGAGTTGTAAGAAAAGTGATGGCTAAATGATAAAACATGCTTGTCTTATTAAAAATTTAAAAGTTAAATACTGAATTTAAATTCTAATATATAGCCTATTTTAATCATGTCAAAATTTACTTCAGACAAGTTAAAGGAATATTTAAAGAAAAGAATCCCAATGCTTTCCTTATGTCTATTCTATATTGATTATATAACTTTCTCAGTTCTTCTCTACAAAGAACATTTTAGTTTCATGCTTCTTAATAGCAGTTAAAACCCAAACATCAAACATTTAGATATTTCATTATAAAATCCTATTTTACAGCAAAATATTGTTGTGATCTCTATCGCAAGGAAGCTCAGTATACATGACAAAGATCTGCTAAGGTGCATCATCAGTGATCTTAAAAGTATGCATTCCAGCATCAAACTATATTTAATCTCTGGTACATTACATACGTTACATCATTTAATAGCACCTAACCAATAACGGCACCATAAAATCTGCATTCTCTGCAATCTCTGTTTTATATTTTTTGTCCAAGTTATCAGAAAAGACGCTTCTTAGTGTAATTCATTTTTTTAGGGGGGGGGGGGGGTCATGCTTTACCCAATTTGCTCCAATAATGATTTTGAAGACTTCTCTGCAATCTCTGTTATGGATCTTATGGCTTTTCTTTTAAAGGAAGTTTTTTTTTTTCCTTGGATAAGAATGGACTAAGAAGCTTCACAAATTCAGTTACAACCAGCACTCCATAGAATGAACTTTGGAAAATTTGAACCTTCGGCACTATGCTTGACTACTGAACAATATACTCTTAAATGCAAAAGTGGATGAAAGATTGTTATTGGAATCTATACTGCAGACTTAAAAAAAAAAAGTTTTTAATTAGCCATTCAAAATACGATTGATAAAAAAGAACATTTCTTTATCCATTAAAAATACAAATGAAGCCAGATCTTCAGTCAATATATTTTGATAGTACAATTGAAGCAAATTATATAAAAATTTATCTTGATTACAAATTTTTTAATATAGACAAGCTGATCTTGTCTGAAAAGAAAATAATATTAATACTCAGAAAAAGGTTTAAAATGTTTCTTGAAAACTGTATTTGATTTTTAATATAAATACAGCTTGGCTGATTTCACATTTCTGTTTATTCTAAAAGATAACCAGCATTAGGTTTTATATTTTTTTTCATTTCACAGAATTCTCAGATTTATTCATCAGCATTTGTCTGAAGAGAAGATTTGGCAAATTTGTTTTTGTTTGGTTCAAAGGTTTCAGAATTATCAAGAATCGCAAAGACATTGATAGATATGCATGGATAGTTTTAGACAAATAATTTATCTTTAATCACTTTTGGAAATGTTTGAATCATTTAAAAAGAAAAATGTGTTTCTTTAGGATGTAAGTGATCGAGGTTCTTCACGGATTTCACTTCTTTATTATCTTTGAACTACCATGTATACTTTGGAACGACAGTGGAGTAGTTTCCTGCTGTCTTCTTCATAGTTTTTCTTCCCTTAGACAGGTTGCCACTCAAAGCCAGTCTACTATTTAACCCATAACTTGGAGGCAAGAAAAGTGGTAGATTCATAAGGGTATTTGTGCAAAAGTGAATGCAATTGTGTCAGTTGAAATTTGAACTCAGTTTGTCAATCCTACTTTTCCCACTGATGATCACCACACTTGAATACCAAGGACCATATCAATCAAAGACATTCTGTTTCTAATTACTTAGACAACATAAATGTTTCGAAAGGGAATAGTTGATCAAATGTAACTTACTTCTTGGTTCATGAGAGCAGCAGCAAGAGCCTGAGTATCACTGGTCAACAGTTGGGTGCCTCGAATGACTTTGCTGAGGCTGGCAAGTGATGAGTGGACAAACTGGACCAACTTGATAGCTCTGTATTTCTCAAGTTGAAGAAATGACACAAGCGGTGAGCTTGAGCCGTATTTATCCTTTGGAGGAGTCACCTTCTTCTGAATCAGTTGTTGACCCTGTAAAAAGTAGTAAAGGACAGAACAGTTTCAAGAAACAGGGAATTTGGATCTTTTAGATGATATTTACTGACAAGCTTTGATATATCCACAATTATGCCTTATGGCCTTTGTGATAAAGATAGAAAATATGGGCTTTGAAAAGTCTCAATAAGAGATATGCATTTCTTAAAAAGGCTAATTGACTCTAGCTTAACTGGAGTCTTTCATGACCGAATGGTTCAAAGCACATCTAACTGTGGTTTCACAAATATAAGAGTGATGCAAGTTCAAACTGCTGAAAGTCACAATTTCTTTAGATATCAATTATACTGTTTAAGAAAAATTGTGACACCTACTCAAACATGTAAATAGGATGTTTATAGTAATAAGAAATGTAAGTGAATGCAATTAAGTGAACGATGACTAAAAATGTTTGAATCAAGAAAGCAGATTTAAAGCTACAAGACACTTTTTTCTGTGATCTCCAGAATTTTTTTTTTTTTTTAATGAAAATGTCCCTGTGATATGGAAATTATTTTAGGAGAGTACTGATGAAAAGTAAACTATTTGGTAGGGAATTTTTTAGATATTTTTTTTTTTTTAAATTGAAAATAAGATATGAGAGACTTATAACTGTCAGAGTTTAAAAAATTGTTTTAATCAGTTTGATAACATGCCAAATAACTGTTGTCCTCATAACTTGTTGAGTGAAAGAATTTGGCATTTTAGTTTAAATGTGAGATCTTTAGAAGATAATTTAATATTGCATCACTGGAAATTTTACTTTGTACAGACATTGTGCTTTATAATGGCAAGGGACTTTGAGGTTAAAATGAACAGTTAGTTTACCCATGCCAAGAAAATTAATGGAGTCTGCTAATAGCAACAAAAAACAAGGGTAATTTTAACAAAACGAGATAAGGAATTTATTTATGAATTTACATGCTTGAAGTTCTGTCAGTAGTGCATTTCAAGAAAATAAATCAGAAATTTTAAAAATTTCAAGTGGGACACATGGACAGAAATGAAACATTTCACATGACTTCAAACACTCTTTTCTTGTTGATTTTTTTCCATATTTTATATCAAAAAGGATTTCGCATAGGCTTGCTATTTTCTTTTCTTTCTAGGCTCAATGGCTAATTTCTGTGGAGTCAAGGTTTTCATTGGTCCAAAGAAAATTTCACATAGCCTCACAAATTTTGTTTCCATCTTTTTCCTCAGCATGTCTGAATTTAAAGGGAGTTGGGTAAAGGGAGTTATTATTTCATAGTCACCACATCTTAGCATTAATAAACAACTATATCACTGGTGTGATGCTAAAAAAGCTTGTGAAAAGCAAAAGAACACCTTAAAGATTATAATTCAGAATAAAAATGCATGAGTTTTTAAAAACCGTGGCCTAAAGTTGCAAAAAATGTCTTCCAAAGAGATCAGTTTGCGTATTTCAAAAATGGAAAAACACTCAAAAAGATATATGCTAATTCCCTTTTATAATCACACCAACAAAATAATCTCTTTATCAAAGTGATAATGTTGAGTTTCTTAACTATTTTTCTTTCATCAAGTGTATCTAGGCCATTTTATCAGTTACTATTTTTTTTTTCAACATTATTTAAAATCACATTAAAATAGCAACTAGAAAATGTCACCAGTTAAAGAGTTCTGTTTATTCTAGATATGAAATTTATATAATGTTTTAGTATATATTAGCTGAAACTTGAGTGGCCAGATTCTACAAAATTGATACCATCACAATAAATTAAAATAAAGGAAAGTAAAAGCTTTCTATAACCATTCTGACCTGATTAAGTTTCTTCCACAGATTGAGAATTGGCCCCAGTTCGTTGGCCCAAACATCCTTATCAAATTTGCTGGCTTTTATATCTGATCTCATGAGTGCTCGCAGCTGACTAATCACGTGATTGCTAATCATTTTCTGTGAGGATTGCTCAATATTCTCTGGTAAGCCAAAATAGGATGGCTGATCATAATCTGGAAGTTTCTCAATTGCAGCAATATAATCCTGCAGTAAAAACAAAAAATAAATGTAGAAAGGCCAAAAAATACAGAGAACAAAAAAAAAAATATACAAAGATAGTAAAAAGTTGCAAATATTGGAATTGTGGCTCAGTTTTCATCTCACTGAATTCATTCACATTGGGACATCTATCCATTGTATGAACTGATGAAGGATTTATGTTATTTATTCAATTATCATTGTCAGTTATCATAAATAAATATTGCAATAAAATATATGAAGAGTAAAGAGTCTGCAGGAACTCAAGATTTATTTGTTCTTAAATAATCACCAAAATTTGTGAGTTGATGATATTGGGTATATATGCAACTTGTCTTTGGGTTACAAGGATTTGAAACTAAGAACATATGCTAAGAAGAAAACTTTTAACTTTTAAATATTTTATGCCAATTAAAATAAAAAGCAATCAATCATTAAGTAATTAATGACTTTTTTATTAATCAAATGATGAAGGTAAAACGCATTTAAGGCATAAACTGAACATCTGTTAAAAAGGTTCTCACTTTAGCTTCACAGGAGCGAGGAATCATTAATGGTCCAATTCTCTTGTCAGAGGCATGAGCACCAAGTAGCTTATTGTCAAAAAGGGACAGCAAATAGGATTCAAGAACTTGCAGATCAAAACTGTTGTCCACTCGACCGCCATAGATAGCTGACAGGAAAAGGCCATGAATGTACTGCCACTGGATATTGCGGCCTGAAAAGGAGGTAAGAAAATTGGCATAACATGTGTAAGGCAGCATTAATGGTCAGATGATAAGATGTTTTTAATGCAATGTATCTAGTACAGATTTTACAAGGTTGTAAAGACTCATCCAAAAGACTTATAGTTTTGTTAGGTCTTTTGAACCAAAAACAGAGGAGTAGAGATTTCTTTTTAAAAAATTTCAGCAACCATTTTTTTGTTATTGTTATTTCAAAGTTTTTGTTATGCAGCTCAGATTAGTTAGGCTTGAAAAGCATAAAGTTAACTGCAGTAGATATGGAAGATCAAAAACTGTCAGTAGCTTAGATGCTCATTCATAGGCCTGAGCGAACTTAAAATGTGTCAATATCATAGATAAGAAGTACTGTATTTTTTAAAAGTTGCAAACATGTATTTTCCATTGAAAAGGTCTGAGCTTACTATTTACAGATATTTCCTACCCAGCATGATTGTAAAAGAATAAAAAATGAGAAAGAGGAGCTAAAAACCAGGAAATATTTTCGTTTGGCTCAGGTGTTCAGGTTTTATTTTTATATTTGATCTTCTTTTCATCAAACTGCTTTTGATATCAGCATTTTGACAACAGGAAATGCAGAACACAACAACACTTCTTTCTAAGTCAAACCTTTTCACCTTTTATTGTGCAGTTTTGAAGCTTCTTGCAGATTTTTTGTCTGAGAAAACACAATCATCCCAACATGATTGAATTAAATTAATAGTTTCCTCTTTTTCTCTCAACAGCATTTACAAATGTTTTCTTGGATATATAAACAGGTTCACCATTTAGATGAGGGAATTCCAAGATTAACTAAATAGAACAAAATTTAGTTTAAACATCTTGAGAAGTCTTCTCAGATACTCACTAGATTGTCGAAATAGTCTATCAATGATGTTGGCTCCTGCTCGTAGATCTGCAGGACTGAATTCATAGAATTTGGTCCATCCCTAATGGAAGAAAATGACAGTGTTTACTGTGAAAAGAGACTAATTTATTTGAATAAATATACAAATTAATGCACCAAACAAAATTGAATGTGTTTTTGGACATACAGTACTGTGCGAATTAATTGGGACAGTAACTTCCATTTAATATATTTTTTTATACCATCTTTGGATAGCATCACAATAGTTTAATGACTCCTAATCCCAATGAAGCCATTACAGTTCACCCTCCTGTTACAATGAAACACTTTTGAATATTTTAGAATTTATTTGTGACTAAACGTATTTGGTTAAGAATTATTTGGTTCATATTGTTTTGCTTGCAAGTCAAATTTTTATGTTTTTTCAGTTACTGCTTCTGATTTCAAAACTAACCTGATTCTTTTCTTTCAACAGGTAAAATAAAAATGGATATAACTCCTACAAAGCGTGCACAGGTTATTTCGTTCCATGAACATTCAAACAAATCAGTGTAACAAATAGCCTCAAGATAAGCAAGTCAAGTGTTAGAAGTGTCGTGAAAAGGCAGGCTGTATTGGTTCCCAATAAAGTTTTGAGACTAGGAAGTTGTGGATGAAAAAGGAAAATGACCAAAAGAGAAGCAGCATTAAAAACCTGAGGAAGAGTAGCAGGGACCTGGCAGCAGATTTCCAGTGTCCATATCTGACTCAATTGTCAGGAGACGGCTACTTGAAATGGAGTGACCAACCAGAAAACCACATAAAAAAAAACAGCTTTTAACAGGAAGAATGAAGGATAAATGACTCCAATGAGCAAAATCTCAAAGATTGGATGGTGGAAGATTGGAAAAAAAAGTGTGGCTCTCGGATGAAACACACTTTGAAGTGAGAGGTCATTGATCTGTACAGAGAAGCAAATGTAAACCCATAAGAGATTGCCATATTGAGCAAAAGCCAAAACATGTTCCCAAGAAAATGTTCTGGGGCAGTTTTAGTGCAAATAGGTTACGTAGATTGAGAATAATTGAAGGGATGATGAATAGCACAAAATATAAAGATCTTTTGAAAGTCCATATGTTCCCAACAATGGAAGAATTTTACCCAGATGGAGATGGTGTGTTTCAGCAAGATAATGCCACCTCTGACACACAAAAAACAAAAACAACAAAAATTTTTTTTCCAAAATGAGGGTGTAAATTTTCCTGACCTGAACCCCCATTGAAAACTTGTGGAGTATTGTGAAGCAATGACTGATAAAATACAACTGTACCACCATGGAGAAGCTAATCAGTGCGGTCATTCATATATGGTATCACAATGAAGAATTCGGAACATGTGTTTGAAACTGGCCGATCTATGCCAAAATGTGTCCAAATGCTCATTAAAAGTAGTGACAAGTGACTATGATTTAGGCTTTTGAGATTACTGCCTTCCGGAAAAGCAAGTGGCAACACTGGTGTGTATGTGTGTGTGTGTGTATATATATATATATATATATATACAGTAGCGAGCATAAAGATCAGAACAATGTTAAGAAAAAGTCTAAATATGAAAACTTTTTATTTTAAAGCTTCAAAGAACATTTTATCAAAGAAAAATAAGGATATAAAGGTAAATTATATAATTCCAAAATGTAAAGCTCAATAAACTTTTGATAAAGTTATAAGAATAATTATATAACATTAAAAAAAATAGCATATATAGTCCAGAAACTTTCTGATAACACCTCATAAATTATTTTGCCAACATTTTTTTTGTTAATTTTTTTTACCAAAGTCCAACTTAAAACCATTTGAATAAATTTCCTTTGATAATTCTATTTATACAAAAGTTAACAAAAAAAGTTAAAATGATGGATTAGATGTTTTACTTTCAAACAGTCACCAGCCAAAAAAAGAAAAAAAAGAAAAACAGGAACTTTTGTAATAAATGTTATCATAAAGTTCTCATTATAAATTAGATTATTATTTGTAAAGATGAAAAGTAAAATATATATTTTTTAATTATTTAAACTATCATAATTTTATCACCAGTCAACTACTATATATGTAACTTCTCTTCAGATAAAAAACAGATGTTATTTTACAAATGTACCTTTATATTTTATGATTGTTACCACAAGGATTTTTTTATCTGTCCATATTTCTAAGATGAGATATTGTAATTATTTACACTCATTTCCTCAAGGATACATGGCCCAGTGGATAAAAGTGTTGACTGAAATAATTCAGTGACTTGACCCAAAGAGTTGTGAGTTCAATACCTTGCTACAGCAGAGGTGAACAAAAACTTGGAGAGTTGAGTTACTAAAGGAAAATAACTGAAACTGAGATATCCAAAAGAGGCATAGCACATGGAACTAGAACAATCTATCCCAGTGGACGAAATAAAGTATTTGGTTCCAATCATCTGAAGAAGGCCAGAGCATACAATGGCTGAAACATAGTGATGAGGACAACAGTCTGAACAATGTAAATACTGACTTTTTTTTTATTTAATAAATTCAGTAGCATTTGTTTTCTGAGTAGATAAAATTATGAGCATTAAGTCTTTAAGTAGATTGCAATACAGATATCTGAAATAAGTACAGCTTAGTTTAAATGTATGATCTCCAAACATACCTGAGGAATGTACATACGTCTCTCCTGAATGACTGCATGGAACCAGGCCAGTACAAACAAAGTCTGGGATCGTGTTGTATCGCCTTGCTTGATAAAGTTTTCACTCCATGTCTCATATGTTCTCAATAGAATCTTTTTAATGCCTGGAGGTGACTAAAATAATAATAAAAAAATAAAAGCATCAACTGACATGACCAGAATTTTATTGTTAAGTTTTACAACATATCAACCATCGTTAGTTTATTTAATGTCAAACTCACTACTCAGTAGTAATAGTCAGCTAGACTAGCCTTGTTAACCATTATCCCATGTAAATGTACCTCATGATTACAATAAAAGCTTGTGTCAGTTTAATTAAGTTATAAAAGGAAAACAGATTATTTATGATTGATTTGTAAGAAAGATAAGTTACAAAATCAGAGATTTGATGCCTTGTTAGTTTAGCTGTGATGAGGAAATTATCCTTTTAAGAGTTAACTCTTAAATCTCAGCACTGTTTTCATATTGTTGAATGGATTTGTCATGTAAACAAATTGTATTAAAATAATTTTATTTCTATAATCTCATATAACATTTTTTAAATTTTGCACTAATTACAATTAATTAGTGAAATGTTTTGAATTTCAAAGAATTATTTAAATGTTCACAATCAAATTTAGCTTTTATTTTATTCATTTATTTTTGAGTTTCAATTTAAAAAGGAATAATTTGTATAATACAATCTTGCAATATACTATCTTCAATATTTCAGATTAGCAAAAACATCTTTCATAATTTCTTTTTCTTCTTATTTCATATGTAAAATTACATTTTTAACTATTAATAAAATGGTGCAATTAGGTTTCAAAACAGTGAATGTTTTGGGGATTGGCTTGTCATGAAGGAAATGACATGTAAAAATTTTCCTACATTATTAAACTATTTTTTGCATCTGCATATGGTAATGATATTCCTACATAACTGGCCCCCACCCAGCTTCACAAATAAAAAAATGCATTACATTAAATTAAAAATATGAAATTTCAAAATAATATTAGCATTGATAAACAAAGGGAGATGTGCTTAAGCTTGTTTATTCTTATTTAAATGAACACAGAATTATTAAAATTGAGTCTTAACAGTGTTACTTTCTATGAGGGTTCACAAAAAGAGAAATCATTTTAAAAAATTCTGGTCTCATTGACAAAATAAAATTCATAATTGTCTGTGTCCAGAGTTCTGGAAGGTTACTGGTTCTTCTTTCTTCTTTTTACACAAATGTATAGAGAGGGGGATATTTTTTTAGACAATGCAGATAAGTTTTGTGCTAGTATCCATACACAATTCTCCAGCTCCTTCTGGTATGCTAAGAATCAGCTTAAGTCACTAACATAAAATAAATGAAAGTATGAGGAAGAAATTCAGGAAGCCACTTTTAGCTGAAATAATCTTTCAGGCTCGTTCTTTGAAATTTCTGAAAGAATGGTGCTTACCTCATATGTAACTTTGAGACTAGACTGAAGAAGAATAGTTGGGAAATTTGGATGCACTTCAGTGGTCAGCCATAGCCGGAAACTTTTATGAGGTTTTAAGGAGTTGATTTCCTAAATAAAAAAAGTCAAAAAAATAGAGATAAGGTTTAACACTTGGCATAGTTATCTAGCCTTGAAAATAAATTTTAGAATATTTTTTTGAAGAGGGTTCAAAAGTTTACATTCACTAAGACAAATGCGTGCTGTGGTGTAATGGATAACAGCTCAGAATGAGAAATCAGAGAGCTGAATTCAAATTCCAGTCATGTTGGCTACATTCACTGTGGCAGACATGATGAGGCAGAATCTGGGACGAGCACAACTGGTTCCGACTTGCCTTTTCCCCGCCAAAAAAGAGCCCATATTTGCTTAGCATGTAGGGCTACTGCAGTTGAAATGAAGGAGAAAAAAAGAAAGCACTTACCGCTCTGCCGTAATCTGTCCTCGGCCAGATAACGTAAAAGAAAAAGGGGAGACTTGCATCACCTTTTTATGCAATGAATATGCAATGCATTATGGGATCGGATGAAGACACAGGGGATTATGGGTATATGAACAAATATAAAAGCACCTAGTTTTCCCAGTTCAAGACAAGCTTGGAGTGACGTTCCCGGTTGGCGGCTGGAAAAGTCTGTTTGTGCGATTTTGAGACGGAACGACTAGAGGTTGGATTACCAGTTGGGAGAGCTCGAATTTACTCGCTGGTGGCCGTTTTCTTTTTATTTCACCACATTCATTTAGGTGTAAATAACCTTAGGAAGATATGAATCCATCTCTTCTCCCCCAGCTTGTTAAATAGCAGGACAAAGTGAGTATCAGTCTACCACAGAAAGTAATGACAGCATACTGTGGGAATTATTCTGTCAAGTCACTTATAAAGAACCATGATCACTCAAGCATGCATCGTGCATGACACCTAAGGAAGAATAATTATGAGGTATTGTAGTATTCCACCTTTAAATGATGGCATGTAAACATGGCTTGTAGAAGCTTCTTTCCTAGCCATGTATGAGTCGCCTACTATACCTCATTATTGTAGAACTGCTGTCCAGTGAGCACCTTCTTCATGGGCCCAAACAGATGAAAGTTGAGGGGTGCCATGTCAGGACTGTAGAGTGGATGAGACAATATTGTTCAACCATGCCCTGCAATTGCTAGTTTGGTCATTAAGCTGCTATGAGCTCTTGCATTGTCATGTTGCAAAAGCACATTACCCATTTCCAAATGTGGTTGTGCTAAAAAAAATATCTTGCTTTGAGTTTTTACAGTGTGCACATGTAGGAGTCAGAATCAATAGTGATGTCAGCTGTTGGGGATAAATTCTAACAATATGACTTTCTTCTGGTCCCAAAACAGTGGCCATCACTTCTCCCATAGTGCATGCTGACTTAAACTTCTTTTTGGGTGAATTTGGATAGCATCATTCCACTTCTTTTGCTCTCTGGTACATAGCGGTGAATCCAGGGCTCATCTCTATGTGACGGAAGGTACTATTAGTGTTGCAAAGCTCCAGAAACTCTTAGGCAGCAATCTTCTTCTTCATGGAGTCTATCAGCATTCTGATAAACATTTTGCACAGATTTTTGAATAGCCAAGAGACTGCACTAAATAGCAGCTACTCATCTGAAGGCTATTTTACGGTTATGCAAGAATGATTTTGCCATCAGTTGTAATGAAATTATCAGTCTGTTTGGTTTTATATTCATTCACAACAGTAACTGTGGGGCCTATCATTAATGTTAGCTTCACCTTTCTCTCTAGAACTGACCTTAACTCAACTGATCGATTTAGTGTACTTACATCAAGTGCAGCTTCTGTCTATATTTCTGAGATGAGGTATTATGTACAGTATTTACATTATTCGGACTATTGTCCTCATCTTTGTCGCCATAATTGTCACAACGTTTCGGCCGTTGTACGCTCCGGCCTTCTTCAGGTGGTTGGAATTTCGAACCGAACCCTTTATTTCGATCACTGGGGTAGACTGTTCTAGTTCCACGAGCCATGTTTGATGGATGTCAGTTATCAGTTATCTCCTGGTAATTTTTCCCTCTGAAAGTGCTCCACTGCCTGAACCGGGTATTGAACTCACACTCTTTGGGTCTGTTACTGGATCTAACCAACGCCTTTATCCACCGTACCATGTGTCCTTGAGGACATGGCGACAAAGATGAGGACAATAGTCCGAATAATGTAAATACTGTATCAAGTGCAGCCTTTTCATAAACATTCATTCACCTCCTGTGAATTCTATGACAGCACTGTTTTCCTTAACGAACTTTGTTTTACTGGCATAGCAACATTTGTTAGTTTCACTAAAATTATGTAATATCAAGGAACGATTCATAAAATCAGGAACTATGAATAAGACAGCTGAATGAAATAAACAAATAACTGATAAAAATTATTGCTCATTATGTGGTTACTATAATACTTCAAAGAGAACTTTCTCTGCAATTAGAATGATTGCTTCTTTTATATATAATAAGGAAATAATTCAAGAGAAAGATATTAATTATAATGAACTGATTATTTTCAATGCAAGGGGACATAAGTGAAACAGACTAATATTAAACAGTTTATTGTAATTTTGCAAAATGATGACAAAGTAGACTTTATTAGAATTATTTTGGTAGATAATTTTCAATGACAAATCAGTATACAAAAGCTGATGTAATGCTTTATTGAAGCTTCAGACAAGAAGAAATGAAACAACATGATCACCAATAGAAACCACAGTACTGTCAGCTGTAATATTCATAGCAAATTAATGGCAGTGTATATTTTAGTATAACTTAGTTTCATATAAAAGTGGACATTGGAGTCAACACCCAGCGGTGACTGTTTCATGCTTAAATGCAATTGTCAGGCTTGATGATTGCATTTAAGCATGAAACAGAATGTCACTGCTGGGTATTGACTTCAATGTCCACTTCTATATTTACATATGCACTTTTACCCATAAATATAGCATACCTTAAACTATATTTTTATTATGCACTTTTACCCATAAATATAGCATACCTTAAACTATATTTTTATTATGCACTTTTACCCATAAATATAGCATACGTTAAACTATATTTTTATTATATATATATATATATATATATATATATATATATATATATATATATATATATATATATATATATATATATATATATATATATATATAGGAAAGGTAAAGTGTTTACATTTTATAATATTAACCTGCTCTGCATATTCAGTTCTCTGAAGTGTGTATTGAGTACTTTTTTTATATAGCTTTTTTTGGCACAGTAATTTTCTGGCCTATTTTGCATAAATTTTGTTTATATATATATATATATATATATATATAGGATTAACATGAGTAAAAGTTTGTCACTTAGCTATTTGATGTTACCTTCAGCATCCTGACTACAGAGTTTCGTAGGCAAACCTGTCCATCCACTCTTCAGGGAATATCAGCAATTTATTGCTTATATTTTTCAATTTTCTTTTCCTTTTTATACGCTTATAAATATTATTTGTAGTGGGTACATATTTATGATATTTATAGTAATAAGAAATAATGTTGGATTAAAACTCCATCCAAAAATATATACATGTTGGTGTCATGGTAGGATGCTAAATGCTCAGACACACATGGCTTAAACAAGATACCCCCCTCTCATCACAGAGTAAGTTCAACCATTTTCTTTCTTTCTTTTTACAGAGTCCATCATAAGAACATTCCATGAATTCACACTTTCTTTCAGAAACTATCGGAATATTCTTCAAACTAAAAGTTTCCAATAGAATAAAAATTTCTATCTTATTTTATTCAATTCACTTATTTGTTTTCTCAATCAATTCAAACACTTGTATTTTTTGTTCTTTAACATATGACCTATTTTTTACTTCAAATGAAAAAAAAAACAAATCTAACACAACAAGCACAATCCTTATTTATTTTATTGACATTCATTTTTATAAGGAACAGATCAGTATTTACAATTTTGCATACTAAATTTGATTATCCTTCCTTGGTCCTTTATTTTGGACTAATGTCAGTCCATATTTCAATATAGCTTTGTCATATATATATATATATATATATATATATATATATATATTTATTACACTACAGTTCAAAGGTTTCAAGCCATTCCTAGAATTAGCATGGGATGAATTTGACAGAAAAACAAAAAAAACAAAAAGATCTCATAGTCATTGAAAAAAGAATGGAATCAATTATCAAACTTATACTTTGGAAAAATTTTGCAACAAATGCCAAAAGTTTGCACAGCAGTAATCAAGACTAAAGCAGGATATTTTGACAAGAGCAAAATTTAATCATAAAATGTTTTTTTCTTTTTGTCATAATAAAATTTCTAATAAAAAATCATGTGTCACATTTTTTTAACAATGTAAATAATTTCAATATTGTTTTTTGCATATCTTTTAAGTTTTTATATACAAGAATCCAGTTTCCAGTTCACCCTGCATTTGCAAGAACTATAAACAAATTACAAAGTCAAATGCTTCAAAAAGTTGGAATTTGGCTCCAGAAAGAAATATTTATGCATTGCCAGTTGTATGTAACATGCTCAAGAGTAAGAAATTGTAAGAATTTATTCTTTACTGTTAAAAGAGAAAAAAAGAAATTTTCTTAAAAAATACTGTTTACCATGAAGTCCTATAAAATTAAAGAAATTATTAAACTGTAAATTAGGGTTTTTGTCAAAATATTTTTTAAAAAAATCTGGTTATTCAAATTTCATTGATTGGTTTGTGAAATTGAATGAAAAGTAGAGTTTGTAAACCTCAACAAAAAATGTTAGCAATAACTTCAACAATACTAAATACTGTGAGGATTTCACCACACATCAGCAGGTTGCAAAAAATTCTACTTCAACTAAATTTATCAACAGCAAGTGACTGAAAACATTAAAATCATTTGTTTAATTCCATTTCTAATGGGTGTCACAGTGCTGCAGAAATGCTTGCAGCAAAAATGTCCTTAATTAACTGAAGCAAATAAATTAAAATCTTGACCAATATATTTTGTTCTGGGCCATAACAATTCTGTAGAAAAGAAAGAGTTCAATTATTTCAAGTCTTTATTTGAAATGAAACTTACCTTTTCCAAAATTGGAAGCCATGCTGTGACCAGATGGAGATTCTTCAGACATAACCAGTCTCCATTTTGGGCAGATTCCCTCAGCAGTTGAAGAGCAACATCAGCTTGTCCCTGACCCATGGCCACCTTAAAAAAAAATTGTTATGAAAATCATAAAGCAGCAATTTTATGTTTTTTTTTTACAATATTGTATACCCAATACAAGGCCCAAGAGCAACTCAAGGTAGCATTTTACTAAATGAAGTTGTAAGTACATACAAGAAGTAAAAGGTGCATATTATGAGGATATGTATGATAGATAACAGTTGACTCTAGACTTGAAGTTAAAATTGTGGTGATTGGGAAAGCATCCTTTTGGGAGTCTGTTCCACAATGTAACAGTTCTGGGGAAGAAGCTTATTTGAATGAAACCTCCTCCTTACCAATAGAATAAAAAGGGAATGAGGATGTGTCGATTCTGTTTATGTGGCATGGCAGGTCTTAGTTGCGAAGGTTTAGACTAGTGGAACTAAGGAAAAGCTGGATATTTGACCCAAATTAGTTTCACTCTTGTATTGGACATTTCTATCAGAAAAAAAGTGCAATTTCCTTAAAGAACAAACACATCAATAATTTCTACCTGAATTTCTGGTATGAGGAGCTATCATTATTTACACTCTTTATATTTGGACTACTGTCCTCATATTTGTTGTTGTTATCACGTTTCGGCCATTGATCAGGTGACCAGGTAACATATATATATATATATATATATATATGATAAGAAAACAGAGACTTTAATTATCCATGTCATTTATAATTTTTATTTTGTGAACACAGAAATGTTCATTTCATCAGAACGAAAAACTACTCTGTGAATGGAGAAAGTACACCAAACGGACACTTTAGATTGGTAGTCTATTTGCGGAGCAGGTTTTCGTTCTGATGAGATGAACATCTCGGTGTTCACAAAATAAAAATTATAAATGAAATGGATAACTAAAGTCTCCATCTTCTTATTATCATTATAATGCTCTGTAGTCTACATTGAGCTCTCCCTGGATTTATATCTCCTTGGAATTATCCCTTCCATATATATATATATATATATATATATATATATATATATATATGGGCAGCAATCTCTCTTATACAAGTTTCATTAAAGACAACTGATAACTGTGATTAAACTTTTTATTTAAATTTTTTTTTATGCATTCGTACAAGTATTTTCTTTTCTGGACATAAATTATGTAAGAACTGTCCAAATGTTCTATATATCCAAGTGCTTTCAGATATATAGAATATTTGGTTACTTTTTACACACTTTATGTCAAGAAAAGTAAATACTTGTATGAATGCAAAAAGAAATTGAATAAAAGTTTAATTGCAGTACCTTGTCACTCATCTTCAATGAAACATTATATATATGTTTACACCCATGATAGAATTGTATGCATATTTTTATTATGCAAGGAATTATTAAGAAAAAGACAGTGATATGAAAATAATGTGTTTTTGTGTGTGTAGTATGTGATTCTGGAAATCGCAGAGCTCTGTCTCAAATTTAATGTCAATTAGGAACCTTTGATCAAAGAGTTGATCTGTAGTGACCCCTATATATATTGGGATTACCCTAATTGATTGTAGTAAACTTTGTACTCAGTCTCACATCAAAGGAGCTAGGTGTCTTAGAATATTGATCTAGAAGGGGGACCTCATAGCCACTAAGTAAAAAATTGGACCTCAAAGGATGTTGGTGGCTGCACCAACATAAGTCAACCAAGCCGAACTTAGGATATATACACACAAGATAAGACAACCAGGTGACAGTAAGTTTTATAAACATCAAACCTATGCTAAGGTAGAGTTTTTCAAATCTTCATAAGAAGATCAAATATTCAAAGTAGGTCCCCCAAAAAATCATATATTTACACGGCTGATGTATATTTGGTGGAATCCAGAAGTGAATAAAAGTAATTATGTATGAAAGATTTTTAATATTTGTATCAGGCATTACTGACATAATGTTACATATGTATGCATATGTAAATATACTTGCATGTATGTATCATGTGAGTAGATATGTAAGTTTATTGGCATGTCTCACCTGGTGGTACCTGTCCTGGCCAATGCAGTCAGAGGCCAATTCCTGCAAGTCATGAGATGGATCTGCTCCAGCTGAGATCAAAATCAGGGTAGGTTCTGTGGAAACTGTTTCCTCAGAAAACAATTTCTTCAAATTGAAAGTAGGAGGTGAGATTTCTTTGAGGTCTGAAGAAAAAAAACAAAATAAAAAAAATACAATGAGATATTTTTTAATCAGAAGAGATGGGAAAAACTATTAAAAGTTATCTTTATAACAGATATGTAGGTAATTCAATAAGTCTGTGGCTTAGTGATGGCAAAAAGAAATTATGCAACAAATATTTATTATTTTGGAACATCACCTCCTTTGTTACACCAAAAATTATTCTACATATTTGTGAGCAACATCCTACCAATGAATGAACATTTCAGGATAAAATAAGCTGACAAATGAAAACATTAAAGAATGAATGTATTTTTACTTGAAAAGTCTTAAAAAGAGTAACACTTCTTTATGAAACTTGTGTTGCCTGTTGTCGATGTATAAATTCATTTTTAAAACACTTTGAAATGTCGGTTCCTAGTGATTGCGTTATAAACTAACTAGCACTTAGTGCTATTTCCAAACCAGCATAGATCTATAGTAGCATTGGTTTAATGAAGTAACAGATGCAAACAATAAGAATGTGCATGTTTTCTTCCATTAGTTTTATGAAGAAGTAACATTCCTCTTGATTGCATTTGTTACTTCTTCAGAAGAGGAATGGAACACGCACATTGTTATTGCTTACACATGGTAGCATACAATATGACCTGTTTTGTTAGGTATTTTTATTATATTTAGCATAGTCTATACTACAGAGTATCTGATCAAAGCCAAAGTGGCGGTGCCCATGATAAATTGCTATCAACATCCTTATAGTCATTTATTGCCAGTAAATGGCAATTTCTTATTGTCCTCAAAATGGGCCTGTCCTGTTACCACAGTACAGAACCTTTATTGTTTTAATTCTCCTTTGTCCCTTTTTAGTTACTGTACATTTTAGATTAGTCACCATTTTTTACCACTTTCTGTTAGCCTTTTTTTTTTTTTTTTTTTTTAATCAATTTCATCCCAGGTAAGGCAGTAAAGACAGAAGGGAATTACTTGGTGTGGAAGAATTAGGAACAGAAACATTACTAATGAATGGGAAGAATAATCAGGAGGACAACACATTGTGATTGACATAGCATTTACATTTTAGGAGATTAAAGTTGGCTGAAAAGCACGAAGCTGGAATGGAGTTTCACAAGCGAGAAATGTGAGAAAAGAATCTGTTAGCATAGAATTCATAGAATTTATGGTCACATCTAGTCAGGTCACCTGTGAATTGATGAGATCTCAACACCAGTCTAGTACTGTGCTTAAATTCAAAAAGTCTAGGTACTATAGTGAAGAGCCTATCCGAACAATTACCATGAAATTATTCATAGAAAGGGCACAGAGAGGCAACCTTACAGTGGTGGAAAAGTAACTGTAGCCAAGCTGCCAGATCAGGACCGATAACACTGCTGATTCTTCTTTGGATTTTATCAAGAAAATCTAGGTAAATAGCAGGGGTGCTGGATCATATATGGTAGCAATATCCTAAGCATGGACAGTTATCACCAGAATTGGTACCATAAAGCACAGGCTCAAGCAGGTGGTTCATAATTTTCTCACCCTCAATGATAGCATCACTGGTATGTAACTTTTAAAACCTTTTCTCTCTGCATTGGTCTCCCTTAATGTCATGTTATTATTTGAACATTTCTTTATTTTGCTGTTACATCTCTGTTGACATCCTTTCGCTCCATGTCAGCTGTTTACACTGTTCCGCAAACTGTAACTTCATGTAACTTTCTTTCTGAGAACTTATACTGCAATATTGTAATATATTCCTTATCCATTAAGAACCTTGGTTTCACTTATGCCCAGTTTTCATCTTCTTTGTTATATTTTTTCTTCTCCCTGCCTATTATATTTGTAATTATTTCTTTTTCTATTGTATTTCTTTCTTTTGGCTTTTGCTGATGAGTTTTAATTACTATAAGGCATCTATCTTGTTGTCGTGCAAGACGTACATATACACAGGAGGTAGACCAGTAAAACGGCAGCTTTCTGGTGGATTAGGATAGCACCTCACACAATCTTCAGACACTACTACATGAAATTACCAGGAAAGTTTATGGCAAAACAGTAGTGTCCTGCTCCTCTCACCATAGCTGAAAAATTACCGTCACTCAGAAGTAGGTCCTGGGCCTCATGCTACTTGAAGGCTTCAAGTAGGTCAACATCTGTTGCCACTACTATGGCTCAGGCTAAAATTGCCAAGGCATGTCTTATGCTCATCAAAAAAGAAATGTGGATGGAACTTGAAAAAGTCAGGTTGGAAGCATCAATGAACATGCTATCAATGGAGAAGGAAACTGTGCCAAAGCAGAGGCTCTAGAAGCAGCTATAGGGTGCTAATAAATCTGTGGATGAACAGGACATTGTCTTCAGAGTTTTAATTGCCTTAAGGTGCTTTTCTGGCTGTCCTGAAGTATGCATGCATGCGAAATGGGCACATACATGGGAGGCAGAACAGGGACAGCACAGCCAGGTTATAACAATGCAGCAGTGAAGTCGTTAACACATCCTACAAAGATACTTAGAAAAGTAACCATAGATGATAAAGTTCTAAATATTACTGAATATATCAAAATGCTCTGATTAATCAATATCAGCTTACAGACTACAGTCAGCTAAAATTACTTCTCTGAAAGTTGAAACAAGAAGACTCTTACCAAGCATTTTACATGCAAATTGTGTCATGGCACTTTGTAGCCGATCTGGGCGTATGGCTTGGATGAGCAGCACTTCTTGGAAAGGACTGATTTTCTTGTTAACTGCAGATGGAATCTCTTGTTCACATTTTCGACTACGTGCAAATGATGACCACAGATTTGCATCCTCTAAGCAGAGATGGTGCCACAGATCTGGGAAACAGTTCTGCAAAATTGTCAAAGAAAAATCAAATCAACAAAAAGAATTCAGGAACTAAAATTTATCTTACCAAAATGGAGCTTACTAAATTAAAATTAAGTATTATATATATAGTGGACTCTCCCATCATTTTGTGACATATAAGGCCCCAACAGTGCAATTTTAGGACTGAGCTGCTTGACTCTCCACAGAAATGAGTTGATTATAGTGATGAGGGAGAAATGCAACACAGCATGCCATGAAGTCTCCAGGCAGATTTTTTGCAACTTATCAACCCTTTATGGGTTATTTTACATCAAAACATATTTTGGATTGTAAGAATATTTTTTTTGTAAATGAATATTGCATTAACAATTTTTTGAGAATAATGATTTATTCTGATACCATTCCTACTTTTGGATGAGCAGCACTTCCTGGAAAAGACTGATTTTCTTTGTTTACTACTATTTAACCCATAGCTGGAGAGGTATTTGCATGCAAGTGAATGTAGCAAAGCAGACTGGTATTCTAACTCTGTTCTCTGATTTCTCATTCTGAGTCACTATCCATTACACTAGCTGCACATCCATGTCTCCAGACAGTCCTCCTCAGGTTTGAATTCAAATTTTTCCTCCTAGACTAGCAGCTACCAAAGGCAAGAGAGCACAGTCTGTCAAACTATTTATTCCATATCTGGAGGAAAATGGACTCGTGGCTTTTCTAAGAGCATTAGTGCAAAATGAACAAAACAAAACCAACTGGAATTTGAAGTCATATACACATCTCACACATGTGTGTGTGTGTGTGTGTGTGTGTGTATATACCATATGTACGCATGTATAAGAAGATTTCAAGTAGAGTGCCACCCCTGAATATTTTTACATGAATTTTAACCCCTCCAGAAAAAATCTACCAGTGTATAGTGCAACCCCTTTTTAATATACAAAAATGACCATAAAAACTCACACTATACTCAAGTGTGTGTGTGTGTGTATATATATATATATATATATATATATATATACACATTTATTTATCACACACACACACACAGACACACACACACACACTAAATGTCCACTCCCTGTATGAAAACAGCTACCTAATAATAGGTTGTGGCTTGTGGCAGATGAGGTGGTTCTGCACCCTGCATCCAACTCCAAAAACCCAATGACATCCACACAATTGTTTATAGTCATTCATAGCTTGCACAACACTATATGGACTCTTGTCATTAGACAAACTTAATCCAATGTCAAGAATCAGTCAAAATAATTGGAGACTGTATTGCATAATATTTGAGTAATTTGATTGTAAGAGACTGGCTGGGCCGTTATGGTATGAATTATGTCATGATAATATAACTTCTGCCCATTTATATATATATATATACAATATAAAAGGCTGAAACACTAATATTCCATGGTTATAATTTATTACATTGGAATCGTAATCATGATCCAATTCATCAGACCTACAAATTAATTACGATTCCAATGTAATAAATTATAACCATGGAATATTAGTGTTTGAGCTTTTATATTATATTCTTACTCTGCCCTGGACATTCAGTTCTACCTGGATTTTATCCTCTTGGGAATATATATATATATATATACACACATTGATCACTTATATATATATATATATATATATATATATATACACACACACACACACATTGACCACATATATATATATATATATATATATATATATATATACACACACACATTGACCACATATATATATATATATATATATATATATATACACACACACACATTGACCACATATATATATATATATATATATATATATATATACACACACACACATTGACCACATATATATATATATATATATATATATATATATACACACACACACATTGACCACATATATATATATATATATATACACACACACATTGACCACATATATATATATATATATATATACACACACATTGACCACATATATATATATATATATATATATATACACACACATTGACCACATATATATATATATATATATATATATATACACACATTGACCATATATATATATATATATACACACACATTGACCACACATATATATATATATATATATATATATATATATATATATATATACATACATTGACCACTTATATATATATATATATATATACATTGACCACTTATATATATATATATATATAGAGACAGAGAGAGAGGGAGAGAGAGATAATATTAGTGGTCAATGTGTATATATATATATATATATATTTATTGTTAAATAGATTAAGTCCAACAATTATCTAATATTTTCTGTTTATATGTTACTTTTATATAGATATAATTTCTTTAAGTAAATGCTGTTTTTTAATTAAAAAATAATACATAAGATATATATATACATCTGTGTGTGTGTGTATGTATGTGTTTTAACATGTTTGAGTATATAGTCTAACCCATTTCATTTACTTTTCTTTGTTTTTATCACTTGTTATTAAGTATCCCACATTGTAATAATAGAATATCTGCCAAGAAAGGTAAGATGTAAGAACCTGGACACATTAAAAAAAAAAAAAACTTAAAAGTTTAAAATTTCAGCATCCCCTCCTCTTCCTGTGCATGCGTAGCTACACCAACATAAAAATCACTCGAGTCCAATGAACCTTAAAGGACAAAATATGTCACATGAAATATTTTTTTCCACTTTGTCATTAATATATAACTTAAAAATTTTAAATTGAAAAATTACTAAGCCAAAAATTTTATATACTTCTCTCTAATAAACTTTATAAAAAAACAAATATTTTGTTTCTTTCAGGTTTTCATAAACATCTTTTTTTTTTATTCAAATTATTTGATTATGAGGTTTTTACAAGTTTAGGTGACTGGAAAGTAGTTTGTTAAAGCTCCTCACAAACCAGAATGAGATAAGGTGCAAATAAAATGAAGTGAACTTTGGTACACATATGCACACATGGTGAACAATGAACAAAAGTAAAAACGATTTGAAAAGCGACCATGTCGATTCCCAAAGTTAGAATCACTGCAGACTAATTTACTTTCAATTTCTCATAAAAACAGGTAATAAATTAGCTTGTCTCAGTAAGGACATTTTCCTAAACCCTGTAAATAACCAGAATTACAATTTAAACTCCAATGACTGACCATAAAGAAGCTGGGTAAGAAAAACATGCCCTGACCTTTAATGTGGCAACAGCTACTGCTCGTTCTTTATCTTCAATCCAGGAAGGTAATTCTTGTTCCATTGTCTGCCGGTTGGCCTTTACTTCTGTTACCAATGTTCCACTGAGTAATTCCCATTCCTGATAGGTCAAGAAAAATAACAATCCCAAATTATGTGTGTGTGGGTCGGTGTGTGTATGATAAAATATAGTTTTTTATGCTATGCTATATTTATAGGGTAAAAGTGCTCAACATTAGGGATAGAGCATATGTAAATATAAGCAGTGTGGACATTGATGTCTACATCAAGTAGCGTCAGTCCATTTCATGTTGGAATGCAATCTTCAGATCTGAAGATTGCATTCAAACATGAAATGGACTGTCGCTACTCAGTGGTGTTGACGTAAGTGTGCACACACACACAAAGTTTTGTTAAATTCAACCAACAAGGTCAAAGAGTCAATGTGTCATATATGAAGAAAATGAGTACCTACCGACACTGAGGTTTGAGTGTGACATTCTGGACTTATGAATCTATGTTTTCCGCCAGGTGTATAAATAGCAGTGTCAGGCTACTGACTGCAATGATTATTTGGTGACTATCGAGTGGAACTATCCCGTTGAATTAGTGTGAATTATTGGGCATCGATGATTTGGGTTTTGATTTACTGGATGTTAAGACGACCCATGCTACTAACAAGGTATTCACTGAAATTGTTAATTATCTTTGGTTGACTTTTACTTTGTTCTTATTTGCGGTTGTAATTAAATACTGTTTTATCATAACATCAAAGTCTTGATATACCTAATTATTAACGGCCACTGTATGTCACAAAACAATGACAGTCTGCTTAATTTTTTATTGAATTTTTTATTGTTGATAAACTGTTCAAAATTCATGTTTTTTGTTCCATTTCTGAGTACTTTTGACCATCTCAGTCATTATCAAGAAGTAAATGTTATCAGTATGGTAGACAAAATTTTCTTGTCTACATCCTGACATTTTTGGGAAAGCTACATTCAAATATATCTGTATCAAATGTATAGAATGGTTTCACTGTGCTTGATATCACTAGAGAAGATATATATCAGATATTTTATTTATTATTTTATATGAATTGTAAATATTTTATACACTTGAAAAATGAAAGATACAATTGAAAATTTTTTTTAAATTCATTATTTTATTAATTTTAATGGAAGAATGATAGTTTGTCATTTTAAATATTGAAAATTTTTTAATAAAAATTCTTATGTTTGAAATTTTAAAAAAACCCCAAAAAACAAGGATAACTTGCTTTTTCCTGAAATTCATTTGGTTTCCAGCCATGAGCCAAATGAAGTGCAAACATTAAACGGTCAGCTTTGAATAGGGACTGGCATACAGAATGGTACACAAGGTGCAGCAAATGTCTTTGAAGATGTTCTATTCGAGATTCAGTGTTTTCACCATTTTCATCCTGCAATACAAATTCCAATAAACATGAAAAGAAGGAGCAAAATTTTTATTATCATCATCAACTACATTAGTACCCATCAAAAATGATAGGATTGTTTATATATAGATTGGCACTTCTGACTTGGATCAGAGGATTTGTGCGCTCTGTCTAAGATTAAAGTTTAATTTTATGACTCTCTGCCTAACTTATGCTGTGCAAGTTAATCTTACCTTACTGTTCAAGCAGCAGAACAATGGTGTAATCGATATAACACTTGCCTAGTTACACTGAAGTCAAACATCCAAATCAGAGTAGGATTCACTTCTTAATTTTATTAGGGTTGCTGAAAGGTTCTCAGCCTGACTGAAAATTAATTCCTAAAATATGCTGATGTCTGGACATCTGTCCAGATTTTGGGAAATGGATCAGGCGGAAAACATTTCAGCAGTTGTTTATAAATATCTGTTTGTTTAGTTACAAAGTAAAAGAGTTACTGACAGAGAAGCAAAGAAACATGGAAAACATATTGTTCTTTATTATATATATATATATATATATATATATATATATATATATATATATATATATATAAGTATAAACATATGTAGGGTTTATTGGGTTGTTAATTTCATGAAGGTGAAGAAATTTTTTCAAACAAGATTTTTTAGTCTTTGTTCTTGTTCAGCACTTTATCAATTTAATTTCAAAAGTTAAATTTAAACAATGTTTTAAATTTAATTAACTTCAGAGTCTGTCTATATTTCTGAGATGTGGTATTATGTACAGTATTTACATTAGTCGGACTATTGTCCTCATCTTTGTTGCCATATTTGTCACAACGTTTTGGCCGTTGTACGCTCCGGCCTTCTTCAGGTGGTTGGAGTTTCGAACTGAACCCTTTATTTCGATCACTGGGGTAGACTGTTCTAGTTCCACGAGCCATGTTTGATGGATGTCAGTTATCAGTTATCTCCTGCTAATTTTCCCTCTGAAAGTTCTCCACTGCCTTAACCAGGTATTGAACTCACACTCTTTGGGTCTGTCACTGGATCTAACCAATGCCTTTATCCACTGTGCCATGTGTCCTGTGATGGAAAACCAACAAAGTCTGGTGGTATCATAATGTATTTCTGTTTTATTTACACTATTTACATTCAGACTATTTTCCTCAGCATTGTTGTTATCACAATGTTTTCACCCAGTCCAAGTACAATGTCACCAAATTCATGGACCAATGTTTTAATCAACTAGGCAATGGTCACATAATAGGCTGGGGGGTTCAATGGCTGAAGCATTGTGATAACAGCAACAAAGATGGGGACAATTTAAATATTGTAACTAATGATAACTCCTCATCTCAGAAATTCAGACAGATATTATTTCTGGTTTGTTCCAAATTTAGTGACGATGATACTTTGATGCCAAAATCAAGCTTGAGCCCAGAAACATCATCCAAGGAAGATTTCGTTGGTGATGCTCTTCTTGCAGCAGCCTTTGTATGAAATTATATAATTCATGTCAAAATGACTTCATGTTCAATTTTTTACAATCTTTCCTGCTTATCATAGACATTCATTTTTCCATGTCAAGTGTAAATATGATTATATATACTACATATGTAATAAATAATGGCATTCATTTCCATTGTTAGACACTTTTTCTCTGCAATTGACCTTATATTTGATTGATTGTTTTTTATGACTTATCAACCCTTTTGCAGGTTATTTAAAGCCAAAACATATTTTGGGATTGTAAGAATTTTTTGAAGATAACAGTGATTGACCGATACAAGTCCTACTAATTAACCCATAGCAAGTATATCTTTAAGATTTTGTGTTAATTAGTATTATCATATTTTTTCTCAACAATGTTGATGAAGTAATAAATTCTAATGTGATATTTTTCAATCAGCTAAATAGATGGACAGATTAAGACACACTGTAAACTAACAAAATATAGCAAATAAAATGCATTGAAAATGTTGATTTAGTCTCAAAATGCATATCAGAGGAAAAGCAAATCTGATCCAGACAAATTTCAATCTGGCATTTACAGAAAGTAAAAATAAAGACATGATTCTTTTTCTTTCCATTTTTTTTTTTATGAACAGTGAAATCCAGAGAAATGGAAAATTCTACATACAAAAGGTGCTTGAAGAGCACGTTTGAAGAGACGAAGGAATGAAGAGAGGCTGAATTGGTACATGTTATTGATCTTGGCCAAATCACAAATCACAAAGTACAGACGGCTACCATTCTCAGCTAGAGGCAAGAACGTGTTCCTTTCCTGGAAAAAAGAGAGAAAAATGATGCAAAAGTGTGAGTAGATGTAAAAATTTTGATGTGGGTGTTCTTATTCCATATATATATATATATATATATATATATATATATATATATATATATATATATATATATATACATATACCAAAAACTATTCAGAGGAAAGGAAAGGAAAGGAAAGAGAGAAGTGAAAAAGAAAGAAACAATATGATAGTAACCAAAGTGAGAAGACTGGTTTGACAAAGCAGAAATTGGCTACTACCAAGGTTTAATGTTACTTTTATTAAAAAAATCTATTGAACCTATAGACCAGTCTCATTTGTGTAAGTACAGGTGTATGCATGTGTGTTTTGTTAGCATTGGCTTAATTTGTTTCCAGACATGACAGTGAATCAAATTTTAGTAAATGTTTTATATTCTATTAAAAAATTATTACTTTTCTATCACCTTTTTATGAGTAGGAACTAGCTTTAAAGACCAGACATATATAAACATGGCCTTAACTGAAAATAATTTTTAAACAGTGTTGATTAGATTGTAGCCATAATACAAAATTATTTCAAAAAGGTTTGATTATCACAAACTGTTCCCAACAACCGTTTATTCAAATAGAAAGAGAAAAAATAATGTATGTGTGAGTAAGAACATATGTGACAGAATCTTTAAAATCTAATCCTCCAAAACAAGTCATTACTGTTTTACTTTCATGGTAAACTAATAATCTTCCTGCCAGTGTCAACTGACTGATTTTACTATTAAAAAAGCAAAGCCTTCCTTTATTAACTGCACTGTGAGAGTTTCTGTCTATATATGAAGGTAAAGGAAAGAGAAGTGTCAGAGAGAGTAGAAGTATGGAAGTAATAGGAAGAGTGGGATTAGGAGGAAACATTAGAAAGATGTGAAATTTCTGAGTGAGTCTTCTTTATTGGCCAACTAAGAATATCTCACTTGGTCCAAAGAAGTTTGCAGTTTAACAGATTCTTGCAATGATTCTGCTACAGTGGTGCTACTGGCTTTCATCTTGTTCAAAGAGTCCAGTAATTCTTTGTTTTCCAGAATGTTTCCTTTGGCATTGGCCAATTCCTGCAAGACACAACAAATATGAAAGTCAGAATACAAAAAAAGTAGACAAAGTTTAATGCCATTCATAATTAAAATTTGTAAATACTAACAGTGTACCAAATAAATTTCAAGTTTTCTTTTTCAAATATCTAAGACATTGTAAAAAATATTCAATATTTCTTTGTGAAAAGGTTTATTCATTTTTTTTTTACAATAATGTTAACTCTGTACAAGGCCCATGAGCCACTCGAATTAGAGGATTAGAGAGTAAGAGGTTAGAGGTACAGTTTATGGGAACATGTGGGGAAGATAACAGTCAACCCTAGACTTGAACACATTAAGATTGTGGCAATTGAGGGAGCATCTTCTTGAGTCAGTTTCACAAAGTAGTAGTTTGTGGGAAGAAGCTGTTAGAATTGAACTTACATCTCACTGATGGAATATGAAAGTAATGAGGATGGGTCACTACAATGTGTGTGGCAAGGTGGGTCTTAGCGATGAAATTAAAAACTGGTGGAACTAAGGAATGGTATGTATATATTTGTATTATATTCTGAATTTATTGGAATTTGGATCTTTGTGGGTAGCTGAATGTTCTGCCAATGTACTCTATGTTCCTTTGTCTACTTTTAGAGTATTGAAACAGTGTGAAAAATAAACATCAGTAAAAAGAAATGTGTTTTCATTTTGTGGCTAATGAATGTGGCTAATAGAATAACTGTTATGATTGTAAATCAATATTTTGTAGATTTAAAAACCAAGAAATTTTGAGGAAGAAATTACAGTTTTAAGTTTGAATGTACTTGATTATATACTAGTTTAAAAGCCCTAAAAGGCAGCATTTAAGCTAGCTAGTGCCGAGTGCTCTTGATTGGACCGTCATCATAATAGGAGTAAATGCAATAGGCAACAATAAGCTACAGAGGAACTTAAAATTGATCACTGCATTTAAGTATTGCATTAATATTTAAGCTTACCTTGTAAAAAGTTCAATGATAATTTTTCTGCGGCCACTTAATTTAAAGACAATTTCATGTACGTAGGTCCTTACTTTCTGTACAAACAATTATTTTTATTTCATGAGTGACTTTTGCTGGATTAATAATTTCAATTATTCCCAAATTTATTTCCAAGTTATAAAAATTATCATACAAAAAAATTTGTCATAAAAAAATCACATACAAAAATCACTGAAAACAATCACAATAATGAAAACTTGAGAATTAAAATTTTAGGATTGTGGATCTGGATCAAGCCCAGAATGTTTTTAATTTGCTCATGGAGTTGGCTTGATTCCAAAATGGTACAATATGTTGGGCTATGGCCTCTAGGAGTAAAGTTGAAAAAGTGTGACACCGTGACATTCGCATTTATTATATAGATTATTGTATTATATACGGTTTTTTTATATTTGTGCTGATAAAGATACTGAATTTGTTTTATGTTCTAATTAGTATTTTTCCGTAAAAATTTGTTTCTCTCAACAAGACAAAATTTTCTGTTTACTTATAGGTCATCACAGGCTCTTGAAAAAAGGTTTTGCATTTAGACGGGAGAAGTTTTCATTGGCTAAAATCTTTTCTTATTTGCATTTTATCTATAGAAACATTAGCATCTATTTTTGTGTCCAGTTTACAGGTTATTGTGACTTGAGTATTTCAAAACTCCCTCAGATGACAGAGACAAAAACAATCTGTGACACCATAGTAAGAAAGTAAGCATCTTCTAAATCCAAGACATGTAGCAATTAACAATTCCACCAAAAACACACATGATGTATGTCAAATTAGTTACCTCCATCACATTAGTAAGAGTTCTCTGAGTGATAACATTAGGCAACCTGCAGGCAAGTGGTAGTAAGGAAGAAAAGTGAGGAATAGTGGTTTACAGTCATGAAAAGTCTAAATAATGTTATTAGTAGTATCCAATATATTAGTTAATTAATAAACTTAAAACTTCACCTCAAGAAGTGATTCTTCCAGTTTAGCCAACTGGATCTTCAGTTCTTCTTCTTGCTGAAGCAGTTGTGTTTTACGCACTTCTAATTGGGGTTTTTCATGCTGAATAGTCTGGGCCAGAAGCTAAAAGAAAAAAAGAATCTTTTTTTATAAAGAACAGAAACAATATAAAGAGAAATATTAAATACTGAGAAGAGCATGTATTCATGGAAGATAGAACTATTTAAATTACAAGGAAAAACACACAGGAAATATCAATGAATAAATCAGTGTGAAACATACATGCATCGTTATCTATACTGTTGTAAGAAGAATCAGTATCATAGCCAATGTTGTTCACACAAATTAAACCCCTTCTTTGTACGCTTTATGTTGTTAAAGCAATGTTTTGGCTAATCTGTTCTTCAGTCCTCATCAGATATATTATTTGAGAAAAATGACCATTTTTATCTTCTTTTTTTTCCTGAACAAGATTCCTTTTCTTTCTTTCTCACAGAATTCACTTGACAATGTTTAAAGAATGGGTTAGCCGAAATGGGTTAACAACAGCAAGTATACAAAGAAGGAGATCAATTGTCTGAGTAATATTGGACTTCTATGAATTACATCTTAGTATAAAATCCCCCTATAAGATAAAGCAAAAATGAAATGAAAGAAATTCTAGTCAAAAGTGAATTATAACTAAAAATGCTTCCATTAAAGAAGTTTAAATACTATTACATCTCAAACAATTATTTAAGTCACTAACTATAAAATTTGTAATCCTTATGAGCTTATATATATATATATATATATATATATATATATATATAAATATAAAAAGAGAGCTTTAAAAAGTCATTAATTAAATTTATTTTTATAAAATGTGTCCATATTCCTAAAAGTAGTTTAAAAAATCCTATTATAATTGTGCTTGCCCCTCCATTTGTTACTTAGCATGATGGTTATATCCTATTAATACCTCATAAATAATGAACTATTCTGTGTTTTGATTGGATAGAAAGAGGGTAAAAAACATTACTTGGTTTCAGTGAGAAAATGAATGAAAGAAAGAACAGAAGATAGAAATGAAGAGAGACAATCAGATACTACACTTTGATCTCAGCCAAGAGACTGTGAAATGATTGTATTTATCAGGGCGCCCCTGTTGCATGTGAAAATGACACAAGGCTGAGTTTTAAAGTGAGTTTAATGCCAATACTGAAGAAAAATTGCTGAAGCCCCCTCAGCACTTCTGCATTTTTGAAGATGTTTCAGGTGCTGGGCAATGAACCCCCACCCCTGAAGGAGAGGTAATGCCTGGGGGGAAGGCCTCTTGGAGCTTGGCCTAATATTAATTAGTACCATCCCTGGCCATAAATCTGATGAACGATAACAACTGTGATAAAAGTGCCATTTTTCAGATTCACAGTATTGAATGGCGGTAACTGAGAAAGGCAAAAAAAAGTTACCATAAATAAAATAATATGTCAGCTGAATTATTTTAAAATTATTATTAAGAGAAATGTTTGTGAGTTGGGGATTTGGCTAGAAAGAAAGACAGAAATAAAGGGAGATAAAAGTGTTCAACGTCTACTGCCAATATCTCATAAATAATGGACTCTTCAGTTTTGATCACATGGAAAGAGGAGAAAAGACACGACTTGATTTCAATGAAAAAAAAAAGAAATAACGATGGTAAGATAGAAGTGTTTAATGGCTGTTTCAGTGAAATGGAAAGAGTTGTAAATTTCAAATTTTTTCATTTGTACCCACTTCTGAAAATAACGACCAGCATTCATATTTATGATTGTTATTGCAATATTTTGTTAAAGTTGTTAAGATAAAATATTTTAACGATGTAATAGGGGAATTTCTACAGATATTTTATTGCCAAAGAACTCGTCATGAACTTATTCCATCATTAGCTGAAGAATTAAGATTTATCAAAAAGGAAAACCATGAAATTTTCACAAGTCTTTCTAGTTAAACCTAATTTGTTGAGTGAAAATGCAGATCCTATCAATCAAAATAAAAAAACAATAAACTGTAAAAACACTCACTTAAGCAAATCCATCCCATGTACTGAATAAGTTTAATCAAGATTCAATGTAAGCAAATGTTGCACATACATATACAAAAACACAAAGAGAGGATCAAGTTGATTAATATGTATTCTTTATTTAAAGCCTGTATCTTTCATCATCATCATCTTAATATTAAACTAATGTCTTAAACTTAGCAAATATTCATACCTGATGTGCATAAGAGATTTTGCTAGAACTCAAATATACTATGTATAAGGAAAAGAAGATACAAAACCTTTTATTTTACAGTATCTAGAAAGCCAAACAAAGATCAAATCTGTAGTGTATCTATAAATGTACTTTACTGAAGAATCAATATTTATGTTTACATTCAGACTAATGTCCTCATCTTTGTTGTTATTACAACATTTCAGCCACTGTGCCCTCCAGCTTTCTTCAGGTGTCTGTCAATCCGGGTAAACTTCAGGGAATTTCTACTTATGTCCTTTATTTAAAGGTGGTAGGTCGTTTTTATTCTGTTGTCCATGACTCAGGGTATCTAATCTTGTTCTTTTTAATACTGCTTAGTTATTACTCACCTTGTTTCTACTGAGTTTGAATCTGTACTACCCAACCCAGGAATTGAACTCAGAATTAATATGTCACCAAATCCACAAATGCTTTAATCCTCAAAGATATTGTCTTGTGGGATTGAAATTTGAAAAAGGTCAGAGGGCATGACAGCTGAAAAATTGTGATTATAACAACAAAGGTGGTGAAAAAAGTCCAAATGTAATGAATATAAATAATGATAACTTCTTATTCCAGAAAATCAGCCAAAAAGAATCAATATTTGCAACTGAAATGCTATACCAAATGTTTTAAACAACAAGCATTGTGCTTTTTTACAAGTACACATATCAATAATCTGTAAAAAAAAAAATGCTGGTTGTAAAATCATCATGCCTGTGAAAGGAAGGCCATTCTTAAAATTTGACTAAGTATTTTCTCCAAATATCTTGAGAAGAAAATTCAGGGTTAAATGAATATGATCACATTGACCGAGTCATACCTGTCCAGTAAGCCCTGCAGCTGTAGTTGTAAAGTTAACTTCAGTGACAATGGCTTTAGCATCAGGTGGAATTTGTGGAGAAGGGTTCCTTGTTGCCAAAAACAACTTAAATTCCTCATTGAAATCAATGGTTTTATCTCCAATATGGACCACATACCTGGGACCTAAACAAAAGCAAAGATAAAGCTTCAATTAAAGAAAATCAACAGCTTGGAGGGAAGACAACAAATACATACAGCAAATTCGTGAAATGTTTTAATAATTATATTGTTATAATATAAAACATTTTGTTAAAAAGCTAATGATTTGAAAATTTAAATAACAGATTTTTAGAAATAAGCAAATATCTTTTGCAAAATTTGCACTTTATGAATATTCGAGATGTTTTTCAACAATACAAAAAGTGTTTATAATCAATTTAAACATTTATAAACTCGATCAATGTTATATTCTATTAATAACAAAGATTGCATTTTGAGAAAAAAAATGTCTGACCAGTAGAGAATAATGTTTAAGGTAGTCATTGTAATTAAAGTGCTTAATTTCAAAAGATAAAGCATTAATAGCAACAAATAAAATACATTATTTAATTTTATCTGTTGATATTCTTTCTGTTATAAATTATTCTACTTGAGAAGGACAAGAATGTTGATATTTAAAGGAATTTACCATCAATTATTTTATGTAGACAATTGTTAAAAACAATTGAATTTTTTTTTTATCAATAAACAATAATATTGCATAATCAAAGCATTACAAATGAACTTTCCTGAAAAGATTACATGAAGGGAACTTTTTATCTTATAAGATCAAGTCATTTCTATGTAATTTGTTATTGATATAAAAAACACAAGTAGCAAACCCTGAGAGATGAGATCACTACGCAACAGAGGAAAGAGGAGAGGCTCTATGGTATCAATCTCCTGGATGATAAGTGTCTTGCCAAACCTCACAGCAAGTTCCAAGGCTGTTTGGAAATTGGAATCCTGCATATAAGATAAAGAATAACATAAGAAAGAACAAAAATAGTCTGTGAAATGAATTTCATTATAAAAATTACAATATTGTTTTCAGTCAGTATTGTTTGTCTTACTAAAGTGAATATTCTAGTTTTATAGTAAATCACTATTTGAAAAATGTCTTTTTAAACATCAATATTGATCGATTGTTATTTAAAAACCTTGTACATGGTTTGGCAGAAATACCACCCAGGTAATGGTAAGACATTAGCTAGATGAAGACACTATTGCTACTAATGGCTTACCATTATGTAAGGGGTATTTCTGGGAAGTATCTGTGAGAGGTATTTTTGCTGCAGCCTGTAGAAGGAAAGTAGATTGGATCAGTTAAGCCTCTCTTAGTGAAGTTTTAGGAATTTTGAGATAAAAAACTCTTTAATTTTAATCCTTGTTATACTTTTCAAGATTATAATGAAAGTTAGGAGAATTAGGGCAAAATAGTTTGCAAATAAAATAACAAATAACAGTTCAGAGGTCATGGTGAAATTAAACTGAAATTCATTATTTTTCAATCAGTAAATCACCAACTGTTTTCAGGTGATGGGGATACAGCTTATTAAGATGAGATCTTCCGAGGATGATGAAACACTTAAAAAAACAAAAAAAAACATTAAAAATTTAATCTTCAGTTCTAAATGTTTAGTTAACGTAACAATTTTTTTCATAAGCAATTTTCTTTTGCTTTAAAAGTAACAGTAGAATTTAACAAAGTATCTTTTAAAGATGGAGTAGGAATAAGAAGGAAAATAAACAATGTTTATGCTAAAGAAGATACTATACATTGTTATGACAAGCTACAGAAATTCATATTCTACTCTAGACTCTCTGGAAGTAGATGTAAGTGATGAGAAGAAACTGTGATGAGAAGAAACTGTGATGGGATGCTGAAAAGTTCTTGGCCTTACTAAAAAGAGATTAAATAAAATCTGATATTTATTTGTTCATATTTTGAGGAGTGGGTTAGGCCCAAAACTTTTCATTGCAACTTTTGAGTTTTTTTCCCCACTGATCATTCAGTACAACACCCAAGAGCCACTCAAAGTAGAGGGTTACTGTGTGGTGTTATATGATCATAAGAAAAAGCAAGAAGTGCAGTTCATGAAGTTATGTAGGCATAATAACAATTAACTCTAGACTCAAAGAGGTCAAGATTGTAGTTCTCTGAGGAACATTTTTATACCTGCTGATTGATGACTTCAAGTCGTTTGTCTTTCAAGTGTGTTTTCAGCCATTCTGTAGCTCGAGATGAAGGGTCAATAAGAAAAGGTGGCAATGAAGTCTGTAAAGAAAGAAACAGTGAGTACAAGTCTGGGTAAAAAAATTCAGTATTTCTTAAAAAAAAAACTTTCCTCTAGCAAAATTAATTTGACATGGTTGTACAAACATTTTTGTATTTTTCTTTCTTTCTTTTACGTTTCAAGTACTGCCTGCATGATTCAAACAGATTCAATTCATAAAATATTTATCATGTAGAAAATGTTGTACAGATCTCCATAAGCCTTTTTCATATCAGTCATCTGAAATATTCTCAGGTTCATCATATTTTACACTCAGCCACATATCTTGATATTACCTGTGGTTACATTATTTGACATTTACTGATATATAACATGAAACATCACCCAAAAATAATCCCAAACATTATTGCAGCATAATTACATAGTAATTAAATAATTTGTAAATTTCTCATTGACATCATAACTGTCTGCTTATATAAACAGAAATTTTGAACATAATGTGAAATAAATTTCTTCACTTAAGAAAAAGAAAATAGTAAGAATATAAATTGTATCAGGTGATACCATTCAGACAGCCTTTTTTTTATTTCTCTTTTAGTATTATCTCAAATAGTTTGCATTTGCTAAACTTTGATTTACGATAAGAAAGATTCACCAGAATTGTGATGTAAGAGCAGAGTTCAACTTGCATTTAATGTATATAATGAATAATATCTGGCAGTTTCGATTTTACTTTGTAAGACATAAATCTCCAGTGATTAAGCTGTATCTGCATTATAGCTATATGTTACATAAACATGTAAATGAAATACTTAAAAAGGGATAAAAACAAAAAAGAATAATATTGTAATTGTTTGGAGACAAACATCAAGTAGTTTCACCAGAGAACAATTTCATGATTAAGTGTGCAAATCTATACTAAAGCTCAGTCAAAGCCATTATTAATATGCATTTATGAGTTTTCTCTGCATTTCTGGGATGAGGACTTAATATTTACACTATTTATATTCAGATTACTGTCCTCATCTTTGTTGTTTTTATCACAACGTTTTACCCATTGTGTCCACGGCCAACCTCAAGTGTATATTGATCTGTGTAACCTACAGTGTATTCTGAACTGAACCTTTTATTTAATCTATGCAGGTAGACTGTTCTTGTGCCACTGCTCATGTCTAGGAATAAATGGTTCATTTCAGAATTCCCTGTAGGTTACCCAGATTGATATACACTCAAAGAAGGCTGGTGAGCAAAATGGCCAAAACATTGTGATAAGAAAACAACATAGATGAGGGCAATAGTCTGAATATAAATAGTGTAAAAAATGAGTTTTTGTTTGGAGATAATCATTTTAGAATTGCATTTAGAATAAAAAACAATTTTCACTCCTGTTCAGTCATTTCGTTAAAGGTTTGTCATGCCCAAATAGGATAGAGGTCATCAACATGACCACTATACAAGAGAGAAAAGATGTCTATTATTAATAACCAAGAGGCTGCCTGACTTGCACTAAAAAAAGAGTGAATATAAGATCTAAAGAAACTGTTAATGTGTATAAATTGTATTTATAACCACAAAATAGTATGGAATAAAAAAGTCTAACCTAAAAATGCAACTGAATAAAAAATAAACATGCTATAAGCAGTTTGTTGCAAAGCAAAAAAACTGAATTCTTTCCTATGTGTCAAAAAAAGCAAGACATCTGTTTTCGTTCGCACTTCTTCATCCAAGTTTCCATGTCTGGGATACAAAGGTTGATTTGAAAGACATCAACAGTTCATTTCATTTACTGGCAATTAGGTCATTGTAAATATTCATCGCCACTAAATAAATTAGGTGCTACTTTTTAGTAATTGTAAATTATTTGGTACACAATTCAAATGACAAGTAGGTTTTGTTACATCATGATGACAATTTTTGACTAGTGGCAATTTCAAAATTATCTTTTATAAAACTTCCCTTACTGAAGAAAAAACGATTTGATCAAATAAAATTTGAAAGAATTTTCTTTGTTGAGACAGAAAATAAAAATAATCAAACCAAACTTTTCAAAGGCCAACAATTGATGTTGAGACTGGCTCAAAAGACTGTATAGTTCTTGAGTGATTATTATGCTTAGAAAACTGAATTAAGAGCTTGAAATGAATGAGTTGGTTATAAATTATTTCCCCAGATATATGGTTTTTATCTGGTTCATCAGACCACGCTTCCAAGGGTAAAAAAATGTTTTAAATTTATATATAGTTTTTATACATTTTTGAGGGGTAGTTTTAAGTTGATGTAAGGTGATAGAGAGAGAGGGGAGGAGGAGTATGATAGACATGGTCGAAATTAGAGAGGGAAGGGAGAGATAGGAATAATTTTAAATTTATTTTTATTAAGATATTTAAGAGTTAGGGGGGTAGGATCAGACGCTAACCTATTTAATAAGTCATCTCACAGGAAACACGATAAAGAGAAAAAAGAGAAGTAAAGATATAATGAAGCAGAAGTGGAAGGAGGGGTTTGAGAAAGAAAGGGAAATAGAGTGTTTGTAAAGAATAAAAGAAAAGGAAGAGGAAGGGTAAATTAACATATATGGGCTTATTACAGTTAATTTGAAAAAAAAAACAGATTTATATATTTGGCTGTTAACGTTTGACATTAATTTAAGCATTTAAAATTTTTCAATAAAATAAGCTAGGAAATAAATATAATGTGAATATAATATAAATAAACAATATTACTATTATTAACATTATTAATATTATGAATATATATATATTATATATTATATATATATATATATATATATATATATATATGATAAATAGGAAAAAAATTTTTTCCAATTTGACATGCTATTTTTCTAAATACTGTTTGTTGATTATATATATATATATATATATATATATATATATATATATATAGTAAGGTAAATATATAAAACATTTCCTGAGAATTTGACAGAATGGTAAATATATAAAACAATTTGAAAATGTGAAAGTAGAAATTTTCTCAATTGTAAGTTTTATATATTTACTCTGTGTGTGTGTGTGTGTGTGTATATACACACACACACACACACACACCATATATTTCCACATATAAGGAGAGCACTCATCATAAACATCGTCATTTGCAGTCCATCAAATGGGTCCCAGTCAGTTGTTTTATACTATAGATATCAGATAAAATCACTATCATATATATATATATATATCAGATAAAATCACTATCATATATATATATATATATATATCAGATAAAATCACTATCATATATATATATATATATATATATCAGATAAAATCACTATTATATATATATATATATATATATCAGATAAAATCACTATTATATATATATATATATATATATATATATATATATATGGTAAATATATAAAATAATTTGGAAAACATCTACTTTGATATATTCCATCAAAGAGTTGGCATCATCAGAAAAAGAATTTTATTTGAAGAAAATCTACAATAGCGAGGCAAAAAGTGATTTGTGCTAAACATAAAAATACTTGAGTTTTATATAGTATCATCATGAATCCCACTTTATTTCAGTATTAATATATGAACAATTAATAAATTGAAATCGCATGGTCATATATTAATTACAAGGGATCATGGCACTTTTAATGCAAGTTCAACTGAGTAAATTATATTTATTTTCTTTATTAAAAATTGCATTTTCCAGCTCAAAATTGTGATCACAAAAGTTTCAATGGCATGCAAGTGCATTGAGTGTCTTGTTTAATGTTAAGTCTCTTTTATGTTTCTATATATTTTTCTTTAAATTTCAGGAAGTTTTCTTGGTGTACTTTGGGGAACATTATTTATATTCAATTTGGTAGACTCTGGCTTCCGAGTTAAAGTTAGCTGTTTTACTCTGATTAAATTCTTAACTGTTTTTGAAATTCACCCATTCTTATGTATTTTTCAGGATTATTGTCTTATACTCAACACAATAATAATCAATAGTAATACTGCCCCATATTGTGATTATATTCAACATTATCATTCTATATATAATGCAATATCTTTAAATATTATAGTTCTGTTCTGACTCTGTACTTTTTTTGGCAAAATGGCATTTGATAAGAAAGGGCATATAAAGTAGCAGAGTCATTGAATGTGGGTAAAACTACACCCAGTGAGGTTCATCAACACTTAGTGAATGTTTATGGAGACCAAACAATAGATGTGAAGTATTTTTGATACGTTATATATATATATATATATATATATACAAATTAGTATTTAAATTATTTTGGATTGGGATCGATTTGTGCTTTATATATTTTGATATGGATGAGAACTTAATAACATATCTAAGATGTGCATGAAATCCAGAACAACTTCAAACCTGGTAAATAAGAAAGAAGTCTGAGAACATAAACAGATTGGAAACAACAATAATAACAGATTAATGTAAACCTGGAAGTAACTAACATGTGATTACAATGAGAAAGTATGATTGTTCTTGTTAGCAATTATTTCAATGTTTACTCAGATGATTTTCAGGTATAAAAAATGAAGCTATGAACAAAATCAATCCAACTTTCTTGCTTGTAGATCAAATATTGATTACTTCCAAGTATGTTCTTTGGAATTACTTTTATATTTTAGCTTCCAAAATAACTACATTACAGTAGTAGTGGTAATAATAAAAATAATAATAATGTTGTTAAAGTGAACAATGTTAGTTTCAACTCAATGGGAGTGTAACTGAGTGCATGTGCCCAAGATCTTACCGATGAGAGAGGTTGCAAACAGTTCTAGAGAATAAAAGGACCAAAGAATGAGAGGGAAAAAAAAGAAACAATACTTTTCTCATTCAATGTACTACAATATCTTATAACATATTTTCTAAGATTATTATAGTCCTGGGTGTAACATTAAACTACATCTGACAGCAAGGTCTCTGATCAGGATATTGGAGGTTTTGAGGAGTGTGGAGCCACCTCTTAACTGCTGTTGTCTACCCTGATTTAGGGTGGTAGCACCTGTTAGGGGCCCAGCTATGGTCAAATAGTGAACACCCAAACAAAAACAAAACACTATGAAAGTATAAAAATACATTTTTATGGTAAAAATACCAGCAATACATTTTTATATATATAAAAAAAAAAAATTACCAACAATACATATTTGTTATAGCTTGTCGGCAATCACCACATTTTTTAAAAACAACTGGAAGAAAAGGCTTAACCAGCATTGTTGTAAGACTGGTTCAGGATATAAAGAGGCCTCAAAAGCAACCAAAAAAAAACAAACATGTCTTCTGTAAGTCTTGCCGTGAGATGCATATCATCTCTCAGTTGCACGTGTGTCTTCGGGCAGAGTGCAACTCAGTTATGGCCTCTGTCTTCAGACAGAGTCGCAGCTGTGGAAATTAAAACTTTGAAGTGCTTGGCCCTGAGGAACAGCTTTCTGAGGCTGCACCCTCTCATTACATTAGAGAGGAAGATTGGTGCTTGCAACCAGTGGTTGCAGGGAGTGGGGAATTTTTGTACCTGGCCTGAGTGTATGCGCTCGAGTTCTCCACATAAAACCAAACCTTGTGCCACAGTGGGGAGACTGGGGTAAATAACATGCCTTCCATAGTCAAGATAATGAGGATCAAAGTGCAGTATCTGTTCCAGCAGCAGCAGCAATCAACAGCAGGCCATCAGCAGCAATTCCAGCTAACCAACCATCATCATCTCTAGTTGGCCTCCAGCTCCTGCTGCTCCAGCTAGTTCCAACAGGCTTCTGCTCCAGCCATCCCTGCCAGCAGCAACTATATACAATAAACTGTCCTTCTCAGGACACCACTCTCCAGTGACCACAAAACTGTCCTTCTCAGGACACCACTCTCCAGTGACCACAAAACTGTCCTTCTCAGGACACCACTCTCCAGTGACCACAAAACTGTCCTTCTCAGGACACCACTCTCCAGTGACCACAAAACTGTCCTTCTCAGGACACCACTCTCCAGTGACCACAAAACTGTCCTTCTCAGGACAACACTAGTGTCACCTTCTACATGAGCTTGCAGAGTTATTTTTTGCCTTGTGGACTGTACAATGATTTTGTCTATGTATTTTTCTTTAATAAAATAAACTTGACAATATATTTTTTACTCAAGTGTTTGTTTTGTCTGTTGTTGTCATTTGTCATTCAATATGTTTGCGGGTCAATATACCACCCACAACATATTTATAGTAAAATTACGAACAATCCTTTTTTAAGACAGAATTACCATCAATACATTTTATAGCAAAATGACCAACAACACATATTATCTGTCGTTAAAGACATAAAATTGTTTTCAAAATATTTATATTTTGGCATTAGATAACCCAGAGAGATTGATATACTGCTAAACAAAACCAACCAACAACCAGGATTATTATCTTGTACTCAGTACAATAATAATGAATAGCAATATTGTGATTATATTCAACATTATCATTCTATATACAATGCAATATCTTTAAATATTATAGTCTTGTTCTGTACTTTTTAAATATTGAGAAAGTAATGTTCATTACTCAACATTTGCAACTGAAAGGAAACTTACAAATAAACAAAAAATTTTCCATCACTTGATAATGTGATTAGATTTTTTAAATAAACCAAATTGTTTTTAAACCTGCAATCACTAATTCCAAGTTAGCTCTCTAGGAACACCATATTTGTGGCCCTGTGCCAAAACTAAGCTACACTCAGTAAATAGCACTAATACTAAATGTCTTTATGTTATTATTATAGCTTCCTTATCACCATATTTCTTATGTGCTGAGAGATAAGGTTATCATGATAAAGTAAATAAAAATAATCTGTTTTGATTTCCCTTAACCCTTTGATGACTTACCTGCAGGATCATAAGTCCGTTTTCCATTGAAAGCTCGTCTGAGGGAAGACCTTCTGCTTTCCATTGCAATTGCTCACTTTCAGTGCTGAGGAATCGTCGCAGATAAAACTGTTGCACTCCCACAATATCCATCCACTCTTTCAACTTCCTGTAGCGAACATCCTCAGGTGTAATTGGCAAATAAGTAATGCAGGCAGCAGCAAGTAAAGAACGTAGAGGAAGTTCTTTGAATTCAGCTTCCAGTTCTCCAACCTGATATTCCAAAAGAAAACAAGAAAGGAATCATAACATGAATGAGAAACATTTCATTCAAAAATTGCAGGAATATCTATTTCTGCATACACACAACTGCATGCCATTAAGACTGAAATGGCAACAATTTCAATAGAAAGGGATTTATATAAAGCACTTCTGCTTTTTCTAATGTTAGAAAACCTTTAATAGAATCTCACAGCCACTGCAGTTTTAACCAATTATAGAAATGGATGATTTTTCTTTAGCTAATTATTTTAACAGCAATAAGTCAGTTTCAATATTTGAAGACTGTGGCAGTTAGAACATTTTCAAGAAAATATTTACTTTCCATTTTATATACTACATTTCCTTCAGTATAATACCAACATCATGTTTCTGAAGCTAAAAACAGGAAATAAATTAAATCCTTGAGCGATATAATTATGCCAGGGTTGTTTATGTATCTATTTTGTATTGTTTTATTTTTCTTGAATCATCTGAAGTTTTCAAACTGGATATTTTGTGTTAACAAAGGGAGGAATATGAAATCACAACCTCACAGCATGGGAATCATTGCCCCATTTTCAAGTGGGAAAAATTTTAAAGTACATAATTTATACAATAATTAGGCCTTTCTTGTAACATTAATGTTAGCAAAATATGACAGATTGTGTGTATTTGATTTATTCATTTTTTAATTAATTTCAGTGAATTTCCTGTCTTTGAGACAAAAGATGTTCAATTACATTATTTCCCCAAAGAACAAATATTTCTAACATATCAACTACCTTTGGTAAACAATTGTTATCAACACCTGTGCCTACTTTGTGTTTTATTAGCTATTGTTCTAACTGAGCATATTTGCAATCTTGTTGTTTCAAATGTGAGGTTTTTAAGCCGAGTAAAAATTTCTGAAAATATTGAAAGTATTGTGTATAATACAACCACCCTTTTTGCCTTTAATTTTTGTCCAAAATTTCTTGTATTTTGCACAAGAAAACAGGTAAGTAAAATCAGTAAAAGTGAGTAATTTGTGCTGAGTTTTACCCCTTTTAATAGGTGCACTATAGATTTTTAAAGACAACTGTTTCAATCATCTGACAATTTCAGTAACATCAAACATGGTTATGACATTATATTACAAATATTTGAAGGGTATTTATAATTACCTCTAAAATACTTATATATTATGACATATTTTTGTTGAGAAATATGTTGTAAGTACAAAAAAGAAATATGAAATATAAAAGACAATGAAAATAAAACATAACTAAACTGACCATGTTTTAGTACCACTGACTTCAAATGTCTTAAAATGTGTAGTGCATGTGGTGGGGGTGGATGAGATAAAAGTAGAGAGAAAGCAATTGCTGAAATTAATTCCTACATTACTGCTGTACATTATGTTCACCATGTGGAACACTGAATAGAAGAGAGGTCATTTTTGAACTTGGTGCTGTTTTCATGCTCACATGTCATGTGACTACATATCTAAGGGGAAATAACTTGTCACTTGTTTTATTTATCTCCATGGGTATGCAAATATTACATTATTAAAATTGACATTTTTTTATATAAAATAAGTACGGTTGCAACCAGGTGTTAGCAATAAATTGATTCTTTATGGCACAAAGAAATCAATCTGTGTTGTCTTAATATTCTATAGCATTTAAGGATTAGACAAGCTTATGGAGGAGATATAGAATAACTGATTAATGAGAGTTAAATATTCCGTCTTCTTGTAGTTAGCAGGTAAGAGAAAGAAGAAATTCTCATTGGATAGCAATCCTGATGGAGACACCAGGAAATCCAAAAATGTATATAACATGATATCTGACAAAGAAATGTTGCAATTATACATGTCCTTGTACTTAACTTCATGTTTATCTTCTGCAACATTCTACACCAAACTGAAAACAAGAGTCAGATAGAAAAAAGGAGTACTGCTGGGCTGGTTCTACTCAGTCCTAACTGTCTAGCCTTGACAATGCAGCCTTGTAGGTGATGAATTATTTTCCACAATACCCTTTTCCACAAATGTTGCTAAGTTCTCACTACTCTATAGCTATTTTCATGGCAAATAATCAGATGTGCTATATTTTTTAATTCAGGCCTTCACAGTTAAACCCTGCCATGTCACATACACTGGGACGAATCATCTCCACTTCCTTCAAATTTCCTTGATAAGAAGGAAGTTCCATTTGAACAGCTGTTTCTCCAAAAACTATTACTTTGTGGAACAAACTTCGAAGATGATTTTAACCTCTTCAAGTCTAGAGTTAACATTTATCTTTGTATGCTGTTACAAATAATCTCATCCAGTAGCATTCTATCTTCAGTGGCTCTTGGGCCTTGTATTGGGTGAGTAATAGTATTAAAAAAAAAGATAAGTTTAATTTAGAGATGGGCAACTGAGAGGCTTTACCTGGTTGTTCCATCTTTGGTATTCTCCTTCCAGTTTACTGACCAGAGTCTCTGCTGCCTGAATGGTTTCATTTTCTTTGTCCAGTTTCATTTTTAATTCAGCAGCTTCTTTGGTCAATGTCTCAAAATTATCCCGCAGTTCAGCCACCCTGTTATCCACACTAGACAATGCTTGGCTCAGTTTCTGCATGCGTTTCTCCACTTGGTGCAAATTTCTGATGAATAAAAGAAGAATTTTAACCACACGCAATATTACACTGCATTGTGTAACAATCTTCTATTCTTACAAGCTGTTGATAGTAAATTGGATTCCCCGTTATGTGCTCTATGAATCTGTCCTGCCCAGTTAGTCTTTGTTCAACAAATATCTAAGAACTTTATTATTAAATAACTATGTAGTTTATATCAAGCAAATTACAAGTTGGGAGTGTTGCTGAGTGATTAGAATGTTAGTGTTCTAACCATAAAACCTGGATTCAAATCTCAGCATGCTTAATTTGTCAAGGTGACTTCTTGTTAACATCAACCTGGGGAGATGATCCCAGCATGTGACACAATTGGGAAGTGCCTGAAAACCACATCACAGGCTGACCTATGCCTTGTGAGTGAAATTGGGTAGACAAAACTGTTCAGAAGCCATACTGACCATGTCCAATTATACACTATCACCTGGAAACTGTAACTGAAGTTCACTCAGCATAACAGTAATATAAACTACAAATTGGTCCTATGGGAATTGAACACAAATGTACCTGAGCAGCATCTGCAACAGGGACTAGTTAGCTACCCTAGCAGAGGCATATTTGAAAATGAGTGGATCTGGATCATTTATGGCTTCTTCAAACCAGTTTAAACAGCTCACAACAAGAATTTTATTGTTCATTTTTGTTGACTTTGAAAACTAAGGCTTTTTCTCTGGTGTCAATCATTTTAAATTTAGAAACTGTTTTTTTCAAGACATTTTATAAAAGTGTTTTGTCTAAAGTTTTTTTTTTAAAATAGGAAAAGCTTGTAAAATTAGTCCTTGTGCAAAAATAAATAAAAAATCAGTTATAATAAAACATTTGAACAGTAAAGTAAAAAACCATGACAAGTATTTTTCTTGGTGAATACTGCAGCTACAAGATCTATTTATAATAATATGAATAAAAATTACTTCAGAAGAAAACATGTTTTTGTATCTTTTATATAAAACTTTGAGAGTCATTCCAAAAGTAAAGCCTTCTATTTTATTATTATTCTATTTTATTATTATTATTTATTTTAGTCCACAATGTCAAAGGTAGATGTTGGTAGTATCGCAATAGAAAGTGAACCTTCCCATCTTTTTTTTACTTTGTTACAGATAGCAACCGGGCAAAACTGCACATATGAATCTTTATCAACACTTGTGGAATCATTTTAGAGACCAAACAATGAATTTGAATATAGGCAGTGGTAACAGCAATGTGTGTCACAAATCATGTTGCAAGCAACACTGGACAGCTGTCAACCCACAAAATGAAAAGTGTCTTGGCTACATCATCTTCAGATTAAGACCAAGGCACTGTATATGGAGTTGAATGTTGGCTTCAATACACTGAAAACAATGCTAGCAACATTAGCATATTGCAAAGTTTTTGCCTCATGTGTTTCACTGATGACTGCAAAAACTTCAAAAGGTAAGTATCCCAGGAGTTGACAGGCTAAATGGGACTGTTTTTCATACCATATCATCACCAGTAACAAGACCTGATGCCAACACTAATACTGGGAGGAAATAAAAATGACAATCCATGGAGTGGTAACATGAGAATAAGCCATAAAAAAAAGGTTCAAGATATGGCCATAAACAGATAAAGTCACGTGCACTGTCTTTTGGGATAGGAGAATTGTGATTGTGATCCTCCTGGATTTCCTGGAACTCTGACCATTGCATCACAATGCTGACTAAGTTGAAGGTCAGATAAGAAGACAATTTTTTGTTCATCTCTCACCAGTTTGATTTGCATGGATTTGATTTTGGCTGGACTGTCCTACCACACCCACCATGATGTTTGGATCTGGTACCTTATGGCTGTTGTCACCTTGGGCTAATGAAAAATGGACAAATTGACAGCATTTTACTGACAAGAAAACCATCATCATGGTTGGAAAATAGTGGGTTGCTACTTTCACTGGCATAGATTTTTTATGAGCAGAGCATACTGGCTCTTGATCATTGTTAGTAAAAATGCATATTTAATTTCATGATGGTGACTATGTGGAGAAATAGTGTTTTGTAACTGAAAAGTTGTTTATCCAGAACTATCCATTGCGTAAAAGAAAAAAAAACAAGTTATGAGTGCCATGATTATGACATTCACCGATATTAACACAGCCACTACATTTTCAAGACATTCTTATGTCTTTATGAAACTTACAATGCCTACTGCTAACATATAACTGTTTTCAAGTCACAGTGAAATGTCAGTGCCTATCATCTGTATTATAAACTAAAATTTTGTGCTATTTCCAAATCATCATAGACATATAGTAGTGTACAATACAACCTTTTTTATAGTGTATTTTCATTATATTCTGTTAGGGGTTGTTGTTTAGCTTAGTCTGTATGGCAGAGTATTCTATCAAAACCCAAAGAGTAATGCCTAGGAGAAATCACTGTCAGCATCTTTATAGTCATTTATTTTGAGTAAAAGGTAATCTCTTATTTGTCCCCAAATACTTCAACACAGCCAAGCAACAATGTTATAAAAATACAACAGTGAAAGTGTGTTTATAAATTGTCACAAACAATAAAAAAGTAAACTCACTGTTTCAGTTGTGCCTGTTCTTCCTCCAAAGGTTGGATCTTTTGCAAGACATATGAATACTTAACATTTGCTTTTACCCAAGTAGCTAAGGGTTCAGCTGCTGCTGATGCATGTTTTGCATTCTGCAATAACAACATAAACATTGAACATTTGACTATTTTCCTGGTAGTTGTGCTTAGCAAAGAAAAGAAATTCTTTTAAAGTTACAAATGATTCTATATTTGCAAATTGAGAGGTATATTGTAACAAAAGTAATTAATGAATTCTGTAGGTAGCTCTAAATAGATATTTTTTAATTTGATGTCAATTGGGCTGCTTATAAGTTAAAGCAGATCACAACTTTTTATTTGATTGGATATTTACAATTTGATTTTGATTGAGAAGCTAAATACTTTAAGGTTGTTGGCTGTTGAAGCCATTGAATTAAATGCTAATTACCTCAATATTCTGGCAAACTAAACACAAAAACATTTTGATAACAAATGTGTCAATTTTTTTAATATATTGAATGAATCTTGAATTAAGCTGAGTTTTGTTGATTACATACAAAATTAAAGCATTTACTCCAAGTCCACATAAATATGGTTTTATGCTTCATTAGAACAATAAAGCATTGTCATATTGTTGGACAGTTGAATAAAAAGACAACTCTCATTGCTACTGAGATGTCACCTCCTGTTTGACTGAAGGCCAAGGTGCAGAAATTTGGAGGAATCAAGTTGAATTCATTGTGAGTTATACATAGTAAAAGACAAGAGTTACGGTTCAAGTAAGTACATGCATTTTGTTACAATATCATGGGAAACAACTGGTACCCAGTTAATAGTGAGAACAGTTGATTTCAATATTTCACATATTAGAACATTGGAAACTAACAAAACAAAAAGTCTCTATCTCTCTCTCTCTCTATATATATATATATATATATATAACAATTTGTGGCAAAGCTGAGATTGCAAACATTTTCATGTTCTGTTACATATGATGTACCTAACAAGAGTCACGCTTTTTGATTTTCTGGCTAGTTTGTATATTCATTTTGAAATATGTCTTCATAGCATTTGTAGCATAATTTAAAAATTACTCCATTTTTGGGATCATGCTTTAATTGATTGATCAAATTGCAAATTGTCAGGCATTGTTTTTGTTGTCATCTCTTCGAACATCAATTTCAACAGCTTTGTTTCCTATTTTGAATTCTTTCATTAGTCATGCATGAACACCTTGGGAAATATTTCCAACTTATAGCCTGGCTTCTTTCAGCAAATTCTTGAATATAAGCACTATTTAGATCAATGTTAGAATTGAACTATAACATGACTTTATGAATTCTCCTTACATCCAACTTATAAATCAAAAATCAACTAATAAGGCAATCCTGTCCCAAATTAACATTTTCAAATATTCACAACTTATGTAAAACTATAGAATAGTAACATTCTGTCTAAATACTGGTATCATGTACTCTCCTGACATATGTTATTTGGAGGTTAAATGGACATGTAACTCCTCTTGCTCTTGAAATACCATGAAAGGCTGATAGCCAGATGAATATGGCAACCAGGTTGTGGGAGTAACATAGCGTTTCACCTTGGATCAGCAACTGGTTTGGTGATTGTTGTGGCTTGATGCAAAAAACATGATATGATTGAAAATCAACTATGTTATCAAAAAATGATGAATGATGCAAACCAGTTGAAGAAATCACTCTGGTTTATTCATCTGGTGATTCCACAATGAGACAGGATTGCTGCTGTTAGACTTTAGAAAATGGGGAAGTGAAGAGTGTAAGATAAGGCTAATTCCCCATAATGCTGACTGGGGTGGACTGCAGCTAGCTGGCTGGCTGAATGATTCCTCTTTTATGGATCATGAATTCTTACCCACTGCCAGCTTAATTAAGTCAGTAGCCACATTGTCATAAATCCCAGCCCCCAGCCCACACTCATTCCAGACCAAAATATTTGAACCGACTGATTAGTGTGTTTCTTCCAAGTGCTTTGAGCTGTTCTTCCCAATTAATGGGTCAGTCTTCCACTTCAACTCGTTTAATGAGAAAGACCATATATCACTACCCTAACCACGGGGGGTAGTCTTATTTGTATCATCTGCTAATAAACTAATGCAAAGACAAGGAGTCATTTCAAAAAGATATAATTTGTAGTCTTCATAACAACTATAATAAAAAAATTCAGTCAGTCAGTTATGTGCCATGCATGATACACTCTTAGGCGATCATGTATCTTTCAATACATGACTGACGAGGCAGATATTTTTCCTGCAGTAGGTTGTCAATTCTTTCTGCGGTAGACCAGCTGCCATCCAAGGCTATAGAACTCGGTCTGTCCTGCTATTTACCCATAGCTGGAGGAGAGAAGAAGATGATTCATACCTTTCCCAAGGGTATTAGCATGTAAGTGAATGTAATGGATTTGACTGGAATTCGAACTCAGCTTTCTGATTCCTCAATCTGAGCCATCATCCATTACTCCACCTCTAATAAAAAATAAAAAAAATTACTTTGTGGTAAATTCAGATGATCATTTCTGAAGAATTCATTTAATTAAGAATTGTTGAATTCTTGCTATAAAGCAGCAATTCCGCAGCAGAAAAAAAATCCCATGCAAAGATAAATAATATAAACCTAATATTTACCTTAGCTTCAAATGAATCCTTATTTCTCTTCAGCAGTTCTTCAACACTTTTCCTGATGTCTGGAGTAATTTTGTGGGCATCAAAAGCTTGAATCTCATCCTTAACACCACGTTTACCCAAAAAGCTTTAAAAAAAAAAAAAAATGTTAGGATGATTGTGAGAGAATTGTTTATATCTAATGGATTGTAAACCTCTGTAACTCAAGAATCCATCAGTAAGTCTAACTTAATCTTGAGCAATCATAGGATGCCTATTCTGAATTAAAAACAAAGGCAAGTCAGAATCTTTAACTCAGTCTAGCTAAATTAAGTTTAAAATAAAATTTCAAGGCGATAAATAATTTAGATATGTTCAAAGTAAATTAGTCAAGTTCTTTGTTTTAATAGCATATCATATTGTATTTTACATTGAGAACACTTCAATATACCAAGAACCAAGACAATAATAATTGTTTTTCATTATTTTCCTATTATCAATAGCCAATCTTTTTTTATTAAAGTATTAGATTATTTAAACAAAAACTTAAAAACATTTATTTAATACATCAACAAGATTTTGAAAGCACCAAGAAATGAAAAAGTGAAGATATTAATTATAAAAAATTAGTTTATATTACTTCTTTAATAAAAAAAATGGTCTGTCAATAAGTACCCTTTATCCTTTTATAGCAATACCATAAATTGCAGCATACAAGTTTAAAAATCTTCCCAAAACCAGGAGTTGACTTATATGATGGAGATAAAATGCAAACCTTTACCACTGAATTGTCAACAAATAGGACAGTACTTTTAACAATTACTGTACACCACAATAACATACAATACATAACAGTACTATTAAAAAAGTACCTGGTATGATGTGTAATCTATGGTATTAATATTTTATAGGAGTTGATGTTGATTCTAATGTGTATATTGATTCTATATTGTAATTTGTATTGATATAACTTAGCAAACATTTAAAATGCATCAGTAGACCTGATGAATTTTAAATGCTTGCTAAGTCATATCAATACAATATATGGTAAATACTGGTGTGTTGTAGTTTGCTATACAACGCATATGGAAAGCTATTACAACTGGTGTCTCAATATACAGATAAGAGGTGTGACCTTAAGTAGTTTTGGCACATGTTATTATATACTGTAACCTAACTTCATTTACTGGTAGGCTGAAGTTTTGAGCCACTGGTAGTATGTTTTTTTGGGTGGGTGTGGGAAGGGTGACCTATATGGTAATTATAGGCCTAAACTCAGAATTTTTTTGAGCTAAAAATCCTGAGGTCACCTTGTATGTCACAAATTACGGTAATTACATCACTCCATCTTTCAAAGGACTGTGGCAGATATGTTTTATTGTTATCTCCTTTCCTAGCTAAAGTAGCATATCGAACAACCTGGGTCCATTTTATAAAAATTTGTTAGAAAAATTGAAAGATTAAATTTGCCTGACAGATTCAAATTCAGACAGTTTTATTTTTCTGACAGAAATTATCAAAAGGTCATGATCAGCTTGAGAATTACTAAATTGACCTTTTTTTCACATTTTGATTTCCCAATAAATTCTGCTTCAGAATATATTCATTACACCTACTCAGGTGTCAACTGCTGGTCATTTACCTTTTCATGCTGATCCAAGAAGTGTCATAAATGCCCATTAGCCTCAGTACAGCCTCCAGGATGATGCGGATGACATCTGGAGGAACTCTTAATGAACGGATTTCAGAGAGAGACTCACTTTGGATGCTGCCCACTGCCTTTCGAGCTTTATTCACAAATGGTTCAATTTCAGACAGCTCAGCCTCAATCTCCCTCTTGCGCACTTCCAAGTTTTTGTTTTCCACAGATGCTTGCTGTTTCAACTGTTCCATCTCATTCTTCTGGTCACCAGCATCCTACAGAGAAAAAAAAAGAGTGTAATTTCAAGAAACTAAATGGACAGAACTGATTCTGACATTTTTTTCTCTTTCTTATTTAAGAGAGGCATACAAATCATTAAATAAAGAGATATTTCAAATGATGTTTTCTTAAAGGACCCAATAACACAAAGAAAGAAAAAAACTTTATTGATCCCAGTTGCCTGTCAATCTGGTTAACCATCAGGAAATTTCAAACTGAACCCTTTATTTAATCTATGTTTGTGTCCTGCTGTGTATATCTATGGATATCTCACCTAATTCTTATTTAATACTACTCAGCTAGTGCCTGCCCTGTTTCCTTTGAGTTCAAGTCTGTACTTCCTGACAAAGGATTGAAATTACTAACAATCTCACAATCTGGCAGACACCTGAAGAAGGCCAGAAAGTACAATGGTCAAAATGTAGTGAGATTAACAACAAAGATGAAGACATTAGTTCAAATGTAAATAATGAAATTAATAATAACTCCTCATCCCAGAAATTCAGATAGAAATTTACTCTTACTTTTTTTCAAGTTTAATTAAAAATTCTAGCAAGAATAATGAGTACCTACAACAAAATGCTGTAGTCATTTATATTAAAATTTATCTTTTGAAGCAAACAATAGTTGGTGTGGTAAGCCAGCTGGAAATTTAGAAACCATTTATCTTTGTCAGATAATTGGAAATTTACACGAAGAAAAGAAAATAGGAAAGGAAGAAAAGAAGAGATTAGATGTAGAGAAAGAAGAAGGTCAGTGAACTTACCACCATGCTTGCAGTGATCTCTTTTAAGGCACTGTCTGCCTGTGTCTGTTTCTCAGCCAAAAGTTGACTCTGGCTGGCTGCTTTTCTTTTAAGGTCATCTACCAATTCTTTGGCTTCATTCAGTTTGGAAACACCTGCCTAGAAGTATTGAAAATGAATGCAACCAGTGAAAAAATAAGCTTTGATTAAATGATAAATTATTAGTAAAAAAAAGTAACCTGTATATTCAACCCACTTACATGAGCATATCCAAGTAAAGGCAATAATGCAGCTCTGACTGCAGGAGAGAATGTTAGTCCTAAATTACTACTAACTTACAATTGAGAATTAGAGAAATAAAAGCAGACATATTAAAATGCATTTCATAACAAAAAAAGAGGAGTAAAAAATATATTACTGTAAAAGAGCAATACTGAAATATAATAATGATTAAAAAACAGCTAGGCCAGTTTATTGTAACTTTTTCTTCAGAGAAAAAAAAAAAAAAATCAAGAACAAAAAATGCAGACAGTGACTGAAAAAAAGTGATACAATACAACCCCAGACTAATGTTATGGGTAAAAAAATAAAAATAACATTAAAAGCTAATTACCTTTAAGCCCACCAACCACTCCTGCTTACAGGGAGATGGCTGACAGGACAATGTTGTATAATGATTCCCAAACTTTTAAGTTGATAATCAGTATCAGTTCGACTCAACACTGAGGACATGTCTGGTCCATGAGCACACTACTGGTTTTTAATCAAATGTTCAGCTGTTGCTGAACCCAATAAATTAACCCATACATGTAAATTGCCCACCTTCCCTTGTGAATATTGGATGGCACATGTTGGTTGATCTGAGCTTACAACCTTTAGTCTGTTCTGCCTACATAGTCATCATTGCACTGACATCTGAATTTTTAAATTACAGAACTAATATGATGGGTATGTAGAATATCCTGATCCAAGAAGCTCACAACTATTAACTAATTAAAAACTACAGAAAACTATCAATGCTAAAAAGTATCTCGAGTTAAAATAGAACGTAGAAGTGTTTCATAGTTCTTTCTCAAATTATCATTTAACTTAGGTACCTCCACGAGATCGCTAAAAAAAGAGCATAGCATGATGAAAAAGACACCAAACTTTGCCGAAAACAAAATTTTATCGTTTAAATATTTATGTTATTATTAAGAGGAAAGATCAAAGTTTATTTTAATTATTTTTTAAATTTTTCCTTCTTTTTAGAACAATCTGAATTTTCATTTAAATATCCTTGTTTCTCTTTGTATCACCAGAACTAGTAAAATAACATATACAATTTTTAACACATTTCTTTTGTAATATTTATGTATGACGCATTAATTTGGAAAATCTTAAAGTATTCACAGATCATCAAAATTATTATAAATACGTTTTCTTTTATTAAAGTCATGGTAGGAATATTTTATTTTATATTTATTACCCCCCCATAACAAATTTTATGAAAACGCTAGAAATTTGATTGCGTCAGGTTTAGTGGCAGGCTAGTAATTCCCAAAGCAAGACCCCAGGTATATCGTGTGCTCACTATTATAGCTACTGATATAGTCAGTTCACATTGGTGATAGGGAGTGTGGGACATTCCATTACAACAAAATATTTCATGCAGTTTAATGCACCTTTCTTCTTATTACCCTTTTAATTTTTCTCAAATCTCTTTTTGTGACATTCTTAAAGCTATTTTTCTTTGTTCTTGTCCATGTTTTCAGTTTCTTTGTTTATTGGTCAATAATCTCTGTCTGGATTTTTGAGATGAGGAGTTATCATTATTTAGATTATTTACATGCAGATTATTGTCTTCATCCTTGTTGTTGTTATCACAACGTTTTGACAATTGTGCCCTCTGGCCTTCATCATAAAATAGATGGACAATAATCTGCATGTAAATAATGTAAATGTCAATAATCCCTGCTCGGCTATTTCACAATTTCTAATCTTATATTCCCATCACTCAATAACCTTATTATATGCTGTTTCTTGTTTGACATTATATCTTTATCATAAGTCATGACAATCTTTATATATCTAAAATTTTAAAAAATAAATATCAATAACTATACTATTATAGTTATTTATTTACAATATGATGAACAACTCTCCAGATGCATAATACATCTCACGCCAGCAAATAAATTATTGTAAATATTTCTAATAAAAACATTTTCATCTCAAATTCACTGGATATGTTTATCATATAAATATATTCTGCAAAATTTGACAAACATTTGTTGGTTAATTACAATTTTATTGTGAAAACATTAATATGCATAATAAAATGTACCATTGTGTGATTTATGCTAATCAATTACCAAATACAGCTGTAAATCAACTATAATGTAAAAGTGAGAGTAAAAGAAAGAGAGAGCTTCTGGACTAGAAGACTAATTGTATAGTTGTTTCCATCTCTTTGTTTTGTAAGATACTAGAATAGATGGTGAAATGAAATCTGATAGTGGAATAAATAAATACCAAATTTAAACAGAAACAAATACATATGAGCAAACTGAAAGGGATAGACTGATTCTCTCTCAAAGAGAAAGAGATATATAGATCGTTGTATATTCCTAAACGGATATCCAATTAGCTAGCTAGAAACGTGTACAGATATAAAGGGAATGAGATTCAGTTTGAGAATGATTTATATCTACATACAGAAATTGGGAAGTAGGTTGACAAATGGATATAAAAAACTATTATAATGGGAAGATAAATCTGATTTAATAGTTAAAAAATATACAAACAAGATAAGTTAGATATTTCATGAACTATTAACATAATGTAAGGAATCTTTAAATACTGTCATCAAATGTTCTAAGAAGAAAGCAAAAAATGCAAGCTATTGTAAAGCTGTGTATAGCAATTTTTGTTTTAAGAAAGGAATGAAAATTTGAATATGTATTGAGAATGAAGTATTATATGACATTGATAATAGTAATGGTAATATTGGCTATTTCTTTATAAAGAAACATTTGGCATCCATTGACGGAACATAGTGTTTGGTTGAAATTCATAAAATCTTTCTATGCAAACAACTTTTCAGAAAAATAGATTCTTCAATTCCACTGTTATTGCTCTTTCCAGTATTGATGAGGGATTTCGTCCTAACATTTTATTTGAATTAGTGCGGAACATCAACATCTTGATTATATAATTATTTTCTCTTCAAGTTACATATGCTAAACATTTTAATTGTTGCTACTATTTAATATCCTCAAGTGATGTGGTTTCTGTTATTTGGTACCGTTCTTTGTGATTCTTTTATGCCAGTATGCAAACCTCAAAAAAAAAAAAAAAAGGTTAAAAGCTACAGCTTATAACCAATTACTCAATGTTGTCAGTTGTTGAAATAACCAAAAGTTTACCTGCAAATGTTGAATGTGTTGAGCAATTTTGTCTTGCTTTCGTTCATAGACCGAATTGTAAGTGTGCAAGAAATTCATGTAACGACGTGGGGTGGCCTGTAGCTCCCCACAGGATTCATGTACACTTAGGAAGCTCTGGTAGAATTCAGAAGTATCAGTTGATGTCTGGTGATGTCTGTCAGGAAGTTTCTTTTCTCCTTTTTTGGTTTTCTGCTGAAGCATCATCTTGGGAATCTTTTTAGACAAAAAGCACAAGACTAAATATGGAAAAAATATAACAAATGGTAAACTAAACAAAAACAGATTTCATTAATCTCGAAATTTAAAGACAGTGACTTAAATGTAAATTAATGGGCATTTGCAATCAAATAAGCAAATTTGCTAAGTCATCTGGCAGTGATTTCCTGGTCTATAATGACATTAGTTTAATCTTTATTAATGCTGGTAGTTTTAGTAAAAGAATTATACAAGTCTATGTCTCTATACAAGACAGCTACTACAACAATATTATGCAGATCATTTCAGGATTAAATTTTGCGACTGGTTGTCCATTGTGAAAATATACAAATCTGCCAAAAAAACTTAATGACCTAAAACTGTGCAAGCTTCAAGAGAATAAATAGGCAATCACAGATAAGATAAAATACTAGAAAACTTTCATTCTGAGCCTTGGTTTGAGCTCTCTTCACAGAATATCTATTTTGTCAGTAAAAGATGGTTTATAATTTCTCTTATTATTGATTTTAATTCCTTTGACTACAATCTCTAGTCTCTTTAAAAATGGGCACTTTCAGCACCCAACCAAAACCTTTTGGACAACATGATTAGGTGTCATCATATAATTTCTTACCCATTAACACTCTGCATTATTCATTAGTATAACTTCCCCTTCCACTATATATAGTGGTTCTTTAATTACAGTAGCCTCATTCTCAATCTTAGTCAAGGTTGTTTTCCTGTTATCATTGCAGGATATGAAAGTATAACTGCAAAATTCAAAGACACTACTGTTCAGCACTCAGAGTCACTTGCAGTGACTGGACAAACTTTTTGCTCAGCAAACAAAGTCACCACAGAGTGCTCACGTGCATGCATTTATACAAGTCCCCCATATCTATATGTTTTATTTATACAATAATATTTAAGAAAGAACCACTGATAACAAGAAGTCGTTTTTTTTAAAAGGGAAACTGCTTAGGCCTGAATATTTAACATGTACTTGTGCTATTAAAATCATAAATCTTTTAAAACAACTTATTTACACTGTTAGAAAATGACAAAAACTATTCCTGCTGGAATCATACTACCTGCACCATAGTGTCTTTACTCCAGGTATCCATCCATTGCACGGTACAACACTTGTAAAGTGCAGGACTGCTCTCACAGTTTATTCGGAATCTGGGGTTGGTGCAGTCCATAATCAAAGCAACATGCAGATTCTGTTTTACACCTGTTAAATTTTAAATAAAAATTAAGATATTTTGAACAAAATAATTTCTTGAATATACTTGGAAAATAATACATCTACACATACACACACACACACACACATATATATATTATATATATAAATATATATACACAACTCTATTGCATGACAGCCACTTCTTTGCATGAAACTTTTAATCATGGTTTACACACATGCACGCACACACAGAGAAGCAGTTAAAATTCATCCAAACATGTTTTGCTAGATGTAAGCAACAAAGGCTGTCTGCTTAATTTTTCATTGTATTCTTCCAGTTTCTGAATATGTACATTGGTTATCAAAATTGTGGATAAAATAATTTTTTGTTTTATTCAAGAACTTTTGATCAACTCAGTCATTACTGAGAACTGGGTGTTGTCCTGTGGTAGACTAGATTTTGTTGGCTAAATCCTAGTATTTTTTTAGAATGCCAGAATTAGAATTAGTCTAAAATTGATGTTATGTATAATGGTTAAAGCAAGCTAGACTGCACCAGAAAAGCATGTTTCAAATATTTATGAATATTATTATTATTTTGTACATATATTAAATATTTTATACAAAAGTCCTTGAACAAAACAGAACAAAACATGAATTTCAGAAAATTTATCCATTATTTTGATCTCAATATATCTCAAAATCTTATTTGAAAATTGTAAAAATATATTAAAAAAAATTAAAGATTAATCTTAATATTAATATTATCTAAAAAAATTTTGAGTTAATGTTACTTGTGAGAATCCAATCTATACTATGTCACATTTTATGCAAGCAAATGATGTCGGTAAACAATTTCATAATAGACTTATAATATCTTTCATTATGATAAATATTGATAACTTGGTTTGAATGACTGATTTGTTTTTTGTTATATATATATATGTGTGTGTGTGTGTGTGTGTGTGTGTGTGTGTATGTATGTTTTATCACTTCAATATATAAAAACTCACAAGTAAAAATTAATTTCTTCTTCATTATAAAAGTGAATGTTCTCATAGGTGTTATGAAAAAAATATGAGTAACCATACAAAAATTATTTCCTCTTTGGACACATTATTTTATAAAATAATTAAGCAACATAAAACAAACACTTAACAATAATTTCCAAAACTATGATGTTGATGAAGAAATAAGTTTAGCTTTAAAAAAAGTTTTTTAAAAATAATATAAGCAGCCAACTTGATATAAACAAAAATAAAGAGTCCATTAAATTATTTTATTATAAACAAGATGAAAAGGCTACTGAAAATATAATTTGCCAGTATATAAGTTATTGATCCTAACAAATACCTTAGAGTTAATCATTTACTTAAAAAAAATTCAAAACATCAATTTCTCATGTCCTTTAGAAGATTGTATCTCCAACACCAATAATCAACAAACATTATTAAATTCTCACATTGACCACACACTCTCTCGTAGGCTGACCTGTCATTTGTCAAAATTTAGTACAATTCATACACATATAGCTCAATACATAACACCAAAATATTATATAAGACAATGAAAGAACTTTGGAAAGTTAATTCTGACACAAAACAACTTAGTTGCAGAATAAAAATAGATAAAAAGTTGAACAGACAGATCTTGTTATTGTTTGATAAAACTTGTTTGAAAGAATTCTTGCTTCCTAAAACACTGTATTTAAATTCTCTCTCATATATATATATATATATATATATATATATATATAGTGGAAATCAGATGTTTATGTACACTTGAAACAAATACTACACAATTCCTCCCCTTTAATTCAAGTCATGATCGCCTGTCTTAGGCCAGAGTTACAATTGCTATTTTATTCTAAAAAAGTGAAATTTCTAAATAATAGACAATGATCTATTTCATCTTTTGTTTCCTTATGTCTCCTTTAACCGTTTTACCCATATATGCTCAGTAAAAGACTTCAGTGTGGGGTAGAATCTTGAATAGAAATCTGACAAAAACAAACTGAAATAAGAATACTTACGTGAGACGAAAAAAGCAAAAAGTGATCCTATGAAACCAGCTTCTGAGGCTGTGTCTTTGAGTTGGGCTAACAAAGGACCAAGTTCTTCTGGTGTGTACAAACCAGGCACTTCTCCAGCAGACAACAAACTATTGATAAGCTCCAACATAGCTGGATCCACAAGATGATGGTCTTCAAGCAGAAGGACTACTTGTTCACCTTCAATACCACTCATTTGAAGCAACTGAAAATAGACATAAATAAATAAATAAGAAAAAGTGACTAATATTTTAACAACTGTAACATTGTCTTAGCTTTTGAGGAAAAATGAGTGCATTCATCCATTAGACTGAGGGGGGGGTTGTTCCAATCCAATTGTAGGAATGACTGTAAAACTTTCCCCTCTCCAATTTATAGGCAGAATCACACAAATGCATGCTAAGTTCTCATTCTAGCCAATAAAATAGGCCAGTTCTCCATTTCATCTAACTCAATACTGGTCTATTTTGTCTTGAAGACAAAATGCTACATTCGTTTATCTGAATTTGCTCGTGTATCAACCCCAATTCTTAGTTTGTAAACTTTTTGCCAGGTTAATGTTGCTTTGCCTTATTACTGTTAATTTGCCTTGCATATATTATTTGCTTGCTTTATATTATATTTTTGGTGTTATTCTTTTCTTTTTCTTATTATTTATTACAAATTCTGTTTGTTGGGCAGTTCTGCCATTTATTTACATTTAACCATGGCCACTCACTGTACACATCTTTTTAGATTAATCAGTTTAGAGCTTATGCATTCTGTTCAAGAGTTCTATGTCATCATTTCTGATTATGTTGTGCATGCCTGATAGCTAATCTCTTGTTGAAGTAAGTAGTAGTTGATCAAAGAACTAAGGCTTAGCAACAGTGGAATAGAAACATGCCTTCATAAAATATAGAGATATCCACTCATCCAGACAAGGGGTGGTAGCATGTTCATTTTCATTAACTTTTGTTGTATCAGTTATTAGTTAGTTGGAAACAGTGAATTATGAATTTTTGCCGTGCCTTTAAAACTCAGTAAATTCAAAAATAAGTTACTCCAAAATTCGCTTGAGGATGAAATCATACTAATGTTTTTAATTTAATTACAAAATTAAATTTGAAGCTTTTAGCTTCCGTTTTTGAAACATGGTTATTACTGTGTAGCGAAAAAAAAACATATTTTAAACCAGTTAATTTATAATATTAATTCTCTGTAAATTTACATTGTGCACTATTTATTAAAAATAAAAATATCTATAAGAACACCGGATTATATATCTTACTGTTCTTTCTTTTTATTTATATATATATATATATATTACACACACACACACACACACACACACACACACACAGACAGACAGACAGACAGACAGAAGAGCAATATTATTTATGAATTTACATGCCCATAGAAACTGCGTTTCTGATTAAAACAAATTCATGAATAATTATATTGGATGCCACAACATGGAAACCTACAAAATTGTCCGCAACATACTTATGGAAAATATGACCATAATAGCTTACTCCACATGTAAAAAATAGCTAAATGTAATGGAAGCAATAAAAAAAAAAAAAACACTATCAAGTAATATCAACTATGAAGAAGGCCATAACATGTTGACCATGTTTGAAAAATAAAAATATATTCCCATCACTATAGATATACATACCACCTCTCAAATAAACCTAAATAATTCAAAAAGTTCTCAATCAATATTTGTCGAATTTAAACTCAGCCATTTTCACCCGTAGTAAAATATTTAATTAAATTTTCTGCCATTTTTAATGGTTAGTTTTTGAGATATTTGGCATTTACAAAAATGAACTGACTGAAGTTATTATGCAGGTTAAACTAATATTAGCTTAAGACCCCTGAAATCTAATAAAAACGATTTTTTTCTTTTTGTCCATAATATATGTTGAAACATAGGTAAAGGGAAGGATCTAACTACTTCTGAAAAACAGAAAATAAAAAAAGGTTATTGAGTGAGGGAATGTCCACATTGGAGATATCAAAGAGGCTTTGCAGAGATCATCGAATGATAAAGACTGGTAAAAATATAAGTTGAGATCTCGAAGCAAAGGAAAAAGTTTTAAGAACTTGCTTCCTTGAGATGAACATAAAGTGAGTTATAGTGAAACGACCACTTTTGACCAGCGCTCAGATCTTTCAAAAGGCTGGAAGTGAAGGAATCAAGAAGGACAAAAAGGTGTAGAATACTTTGTGAATTGGGATCTGTAAAAAAATCTTAGGCAACCTCCTCTCATGAAAGCAAATATGTTAAAGCATCAAAATTGGGCCAAGAAATACATGAAAATTGACTTTTCTAAAGTAATTTTCACAGACGAATCTCAAGTGACATTTGATGGAGCATTTTATCCAATTCAGATGTGCCTATGGCTAAAAGAAGTCAAGGAGGCAGTAGTCTTATGATATGGGCTGGAATTGTTGACCAAACAATTATTGGGCCATTCAAATTCGATGAAGCAGTTAAAATGAACAGTGATAACTATTGCGATTTTATGAACAAGACTTTCTTTGCATGGTACAAGTCCCAGTCTCGCAGTTTCAAAGTGAAGTGTATATTTATGCACGACAATGCTCCTTCTCATGTATCTAAGCATACCTGTGAATTATTTGCGCATAAAAGATTTACAGGAGAGAAGATAATGGAATGGCCACCATCAAGTACTGATCTGAATCTGATTGAAAATCTATGGTTAATTATAAAGATGAAATTATATGAAGGTGGCAAACAATATAACAGCAAAGTAGACATATAGGAAGCAATTAAAACTACCATGTCGGAAATTGAACCTGATGAAGTAAAAAATTTAACAAAATCCATGAATAATAGATTACTGGCTATTATTGAGAAGGGTCACTATATTAAAATGTAAAGGATCCAAAGCCTTATCATATGAGTTTGTTATTTGTTCTATTATAGGTGTTGATCAATTTTTGATGATTTTATTACCTTTTTATTGAAGTAAAATGTGATTATTTGGTTTTGCCTAATAACTTCAGATGACAGTTTTTTAGAATACATCAAATAAAACATTAATACTACCTACATTTTTAACTCAGGCTTTGTTTTGACATCTAGATTTATTGTTTAAAACTTGACAATTTTTTTCAAACCAAATTTGATTTATTGAAGTTTATATGATTTGCTGATTAATGTCTGACAGGGTGTATATAAAAATCTACAGTTAAAAATAAATAAAGAACATCCTTGGTAATGGCTAACAGTATAGCCGAAAAGTGCTCTGATATACAGAACATTTGTCCAGAAAAGAAAATACTTGTAGGACCACAAGAAAAATTGAATAAAAAGCTTAATCACAGTACTTTCTTTATCAGTTATCTTTAATGAAATTTGTATAAAAGAGGGATTTCTGCCCAAATACACAATTTTAATATATCAGTGGTGATTTTAGGTCAAACTTAGTATATGTATAATTTAGGATATAAGAAAAATTTAGCATCTAAATAATTTTTTTTAAAATTTCTTTGGATTATTATTTTTTATTAATATTTATTTATTTTTCAAATTATATAAAGTAATAGTTTAAATAAATAAAATGTAATAAATGTTTTGATTATTTTAAAGTATATAGTTTTGGGAGATCCAACTGAGTGCATTTAAATAGCTGCAGGATATTATTTAATTCTTAAATATTTATTAAATGAAATTAATCAAAGATAACAATAATGCAAATTGTTTTTTGTTTTGCCTGAATGATGTTGGATAAATTGACAAGTATTTTTTATCGGTGAATGTTAGAAATGACTTACCGATTTTAAATCCTGTCGAAAATGCTTCATGCCATATGAACGAGACACTTTTGGTGAAAATATGTGCATCTGGTGCATAAAAGCTACCAAACTGATTGCTGTCCGTCGTCCAACTCCACTTTGCCCAGCCATGAGCAATGATCCAGCAGACATGGTCAAAACACGATCCACAGAGGCAATATGGTCAACAACTTCTTTGAAGATTAAAATGTTATCCATCTTGTTTTCATAGCCTACAAAACAGTTAATATAATAACCCACATTATTTTGAAGGGTAATAATTGAAAGGGACTTTAAATGTCTTAAACAGTAATAGAAAATACTTTATTTTTCAGATATTGCTTTGTAAAAGGAAAAACTTTCAGCAATAATGGAATAGGCACTTATCAATCTTAGGAGACTATAGTCTACTAGGGTGGCAGACTAAATTCTGTTGCAGGTGTATGTCTAGGTACATTTGTGTTTCTTCAACACCCACAGAACCAACCTGTGATTTATACTGTTACCATACTGAGCAGACATTATTTACAGTTTCTGGGAGACATCATAATCTGGCATGATCAACAGGTTGAACAGGGTGAGTACGCTCAAACCATACATCACAATGCCTTGTGACTTTGTGTTAGCACAACTATTGATGGTTTCTGAATGTAGCCAAGTTTGTTTGTATTCTGACCATAAGAGTCGGGTTCAAGTGCACTATTGGAAAGTGCCTGAAAACCATCCTGTTGGTTGATTTGTGGAGAAAATTGGGTAGAAAAAATGGAAGTTGTCAATGGATGTGGTAACATCAGTTAATATAAACATCACATCATGAAAAATTTACTTTATGTTGACAAAATACAAGAAATACAGATGTTGTAGATATCTTCAATGATGAAATTTAACAAGTTAGCAAACTGTATGATCTCCAGAGTATTGTTTACATTAATATCTAATAATGAATAAATGAATGACAAAATGAAAAAATTATCCTATGTTACACGTTTGGTCTTTTGAAAGGACAAAATTTACAGTGTAGCATCCCTGCATCTTCAGTGTTCTCTCGAAGTAGAATTGAAACTGGTGTTTGTTGTATTTCATTCCATTCTATCCAGTGGGTGTGTGTGTGTGTGCAAAAATAGAATATATAAAAGATATTTATATTTCACTGTTTTTCACAACTTGTATTTTCATGTGGACACAGTTTATTTGCATGTGTTCACACAATTGTCTGATACACAAATAAACTGCATGTCCACATGAAACTGCAAGTCACAAAAAAACAGTGAACTATAAGTATCATTTATATATTATATTTTTGTATATTGCTCTTTATATTATTTATATTGAGCAGTGTGCTTTTGTAGTGGCTTTTTATTACTTGTTATATAAAACAATATATATATATATATATATATGTGCTGAAGATGAGATTGTGGAAAAGCTTATAAACAATGCCTTTTGCTGACATATGTTCAGTTTGGCTTCCTCAGGTTGGAATGAAAAATAAAACTGTGTAAGGGAAATTTGTTGCTATTTTTGAGAATAAGAAAGGCAGCACACATCAACAAAAAAACATTGTTTATAAGCTTTTCCACTTTGTCGTCATCATCATCACCACTTTTATTTTGGATACTGTTAGAAACACGTGTATGGTAGCACAAGAAAACAGACGAAACAACAATACTGCTGGTGAGGCAAAAGAAAAAGAAGACAAAAACTGTAATAAAAATTTCTTTTCTATTTGCTGATAGAGCAGATATGTGTGTTGGGTCGGATGACTGAAATCATGGTGGAGACATCAAGAGCACACCAGACAGAATGGCAGCTGGCCTGTAGGTCATATGCTGTATCAGTCATTTATGAGGGGGCTTTCATTTAAGCAAAGCTGATGGATTCCAGACTCATCTGTTTTCTTTGGTGGTAATGTCTATGATTGGTTTCTTTTGCATTGTATTTTAGATTTTTGTGGGCTGGATGTGATGCTCAGAGCCGCCCCTGAGCAGAAGAAAACATTCTTTTTTTTGGATTTTACTTAGTGCTCACATCTGGCCAACATGTAGACTGAATCAGAAAGAGATCTAATTTGCAGCTAATAGAAAGATAATAACTCTGTAAACCAGTTACAATATTTACTTACAAAAGGCACGGAGTCCTTTCTCTATCACTAATTCCAGATCTTCATGAGAAAGTCGTCCCAGAGATTTGACATTTGTAGCCTTAGAAGACTTATTTTGAACCCTGCTGCCCCAGCTGACATGATAGAATTCTGAAAAAAAAAAGAAGTTAAATAATTATATTGTCAGAATGAGGCAACTTAAAAATTTTCAAATAAAGTAGCAGTTATCATAACAAATAAGAATATAGTAACATTATATTACAAATGAATTGCTGGGAATATTGTCTTTCATCCAGATAGAAAAATTTAATAGAAGCTTTTTTTTTCCATTTTTGTTGTCCACTTACAAAAAGTAATAAAATGCAAAAGACAAGGAACAAGCAAAATATAAATGCAGTAAAGCAGTAAGTGAGACTAACTTTCTAAATTTTCAAATATATTTGCTGACCAATCTGCCTGGATAATGGACATGAGGAGATGATCAAATCGATTAAGGCCTTCTTGCCCAACAATCTTGTCTCGGAAGAGGCGCCTTGCTTCATAGGCCCAAATCTCTAGAAGGTGTTCACTAGAGTTGTCATTAGCAGCATCGCTCAAGTCATAACGTTGAAGGTTCACAATCCATTGGGTTAAATCACGAGGAGTAAATAAGTAATGACTGTATTCATCCACACTGAACTGGTTTTGAAGCTGGACAAATGAGAAACAAGGACATTGGAGATAAGTTAACACTTGTAGAAATTTGTAGAACATATGTAATGGTTTCTATTATTTAAAATTTTCAATAATAAATTTTTTTTTTTTTAATTCACTAGAGACTTTCAGTATATTTAGCAATTGTAAATCTAGCAAAGAACTGAGCAGTAACCTATCTTGTTAGTAAAAATAGGAAGCTGCTACATGTTGCTTGTTGTTGGCTGCCATATTGATGGAAGTAAGAATGCAAGGGCAAGTGGCATGGCTAGTTTGCATGCATTAACTGGCCATACATACAAATTACTTCACCTCATAAAAATGTTGGAACTGAGTGAATGAACATTGAGTTTTTCAATTCGATAACATTTAGGCCCATGGATGAGTGGTTAGAATGTTAATGTTCTATGAGACCCTGGTTTGATTCTCACCAGGGTTGATCTCTAAGGGAGGTGACTTTGATAATATCAGCCTGGTGCCAATCCCAGCATAAGACACCATCAGGAAATGCCTGAAAACCATACCATGATAACCCATGAATTGGGCAGATGAAACTGTTCAGAAGTCACAACACATCGTGACCGAGTGTGTAAGCATACTGGCTTTGTTCAAACAGTTTATCATGCTAGATTATACACCCTCTTCCAGAAGCTGCAAGTAAGGTCTGCTCAGCATAGTTGCAGTATGAACTGCAGGTTGGTTCTGTGGATGTTAAACAAAACAATATGCCTGAGCAGTTGTTTGCAACAGAGATTAGCTAGCCACACTTGCAGACAAGCATACTCAAATATGAATGGCCAGCTATAATTCTGCAGTTACATCAGTCAGCAGCAACAATGAGTGAGGATTGGAAGCTGCTGAACAGCATTACAAGCTATTATTTCTTTTCTTTCTTCTTCAAAATACATTTTATCAATGAAAGAAAATGACATTCCAAAGTTAATTTATGAGATTAAAATGAAAAGTCAGTAAAAATGAGATATGTAAAGGTTCACCAATAAATACATGAAATCTGACAGTAAGAAAACAAGCAAAAACAATAGAGATGTGAAGTCAGATTTCTATCTTTATTGGTGAAGAATCCAGATGAAATATTTATATGTTCATAAATGTATACTTAACATTGGTAAATTTTTAAAATCAATTTTCTGTCTTGGTTCTAAACACAAAATGACAACTTGTATTTACAATTTGGCACATCATACAACTGTAACATGTGGTAATTTGAAGTTTACTGACCATAGATACATGAAAGCGGGCACCTTGACATGGTATTATGGATAGCAAGCTTGTCTTGCTAGAACAATTATGATTGAGTAGTGAGTTTGATCCTCACTAGGCGTCCATAATTTTGGCCTTGAGTCATTCATGATGATCTCAGTTGTGAAAAAAATAATTTTTTTACAAATTTATCAAGAAAATCAGAAGCTCATAAAATTCTTACACGGTTTAAAAGAAATTGTTTATGAAAAAAATGTTCAAAAGCAACAAAATAGTTTTAAAAACATTGATGGTCATGAATCTTAAACTAAAAGTTACTTTCTACAATGAATGAACAAAAAAGAGATCAAACAATGTGATTGCAAGAAAAAGATTAGTGCAGCATTTTAAATATTCTCCGTCCAAAAAGGACTATTTTCCTGTTTTACTGCACTTACATATTTATGAATAATAACTGAATAAAAAAAACAATAAAATCAACCTGCTCATAGAGTTGAACCATGGACCCAGCTAGGGCATGCACTTTGCTTGGGTTTGACCAAATTGGATGGGTGGGAACTTTCTGTTGTAGAACAGCACTCAAGTAGGCAGTATAGACAGACTTTAGTTGTTCATGATCAGGATAACTGTTGCAGAGAATAAATAATCACATTGAATTAGTGAATACTATTGAGAAAAACACATTAATAAATGATATAATTTATTCCTTTCATGATTTAATGGTAGATTAGGAAAATAAAATGGTACATGTGGCTTCAACATGCAATACATTGTGCACACTGTATATTCTCTGGAATAAGTAGCATTACCTATTTTTCTCTTTCACAGATTGGTAGCAGTAAAATTGAAACAGCAGATTTTGCTTAAATAATAAAACTTCTTTTTCCAGAATAAGCAATGTAAAGTTTTTGATATGTAAAAGAGGTCCATCAATGAATATATAAACAAATTTGATTAAAATTATGATTGGGATCAAACTCATCTTTCTTACATTTGTACAATCAATTATTAACATTTCTGTTGCCTGAAAAAATCCATCAAAGGATGAAATGTGTCTGCTAAGTTTTCCTTTAGTTTTTATTCATATTGTCTTTTTAAAGATTTATTTTTAGTTATAGCTAAATTTTTACACACATTGTAGATACAGGTCATATTATATCTCTTTATAATATGACCTGCTTTATGGCATATTTGTGTGTTGGGAGTGTCATTTAGTTTAGTACTGCAAATTATCCCATCAAAACCAAAATGCCAGTGTCCATGAAAAATCAGTTAGAATCTTTATAGTCATTTATTTCTAGTAAATGGGCCAGCACAGCCAGACAACAATGTTATAACAAGGTAGCAGGGAAAGTGGTAATAAACATGATTGCAATTGTATGTATCAGATAATTTTATAAAAAGCTTTTAGATATAAATTTCAAACATTGAAACTGGCATTAAAATGAGAATGAGTAAGTTTGTATCCAGTAACTATGATTAAAAAATACAAAAACAATATCTGATCATTGGATGAGAGGAAAAATATTTTGAAACATTTTGAAAAATGTTCCTCTAAAAATACACAAGTTCTAGTAAATCAGGATACTAATAACATACTGAATATATTAATTCTTATTTTTGCAGTTGGACTGTCAAAATGCATTAAGTAAACAAAGAAGAAATAAGATCAATTATCTTACCTAATTGCACTGATTCTAACAATGGAAGTGAATCTGGTGGACAGTTTGTAACGTCCAAGTGAACTGCCCCCATTCATACTGGCCACAATTTGGATACCTTCAAGGCCAACCCATTCTAAATTGGAGTCATAAAAACCATTATAAGTCAGAACCTGAAATCAGAATCAAATTTACCTTCATTTTATAGAATAAGTCTGAATCATCATAGTAATATGAAAGTGGAGTTTTTGCACATAATATAGACAAGAAAATCTTTCTTATTTAATAGATTTTATTAAGAGGATATAGTAAAAGTTACCCATTTCCCTACTCATGTAGCTATACTACAACTCTTGATCCCAACACTTAAAAATCTAGGAAGCCTATGTTCTATGTTTTGACTTTTTTCAAACACTCAGGAATATTTTGTAAAAATGAGATTCTTTTTGTAATAATGTTTGATAAAAATACAAGACTAAATTTTTCATGTGTAAAATAACAGTTTATTCAATTCTGGACTGCATTAAATTAACATTGACCAAATCAAAGCTATGTAGTTTTGGGACTCTCCTCGAACATTTGATCTTGCAAAGATGTGAAGGATTCTCTCTCTCCCCCTCATAGATCAGGCATTTATATAACTTCCTGTTATCCAGTTGCTTTGTGCGTGCATTGTAAGTTCATTTGGGGTCACTTCCTTGTTCCTGTTGGTGCACTCACTAACATCCTTTGAGGAGGCTCGATTCTGTGAATGGGTGATTAGAGGTCACCTTCTAAGTCAACTTTAAGGTTCCTAGGTTTTTTGATGTTCTGAGGTGACATGAAATACAGAACTTACTTTGGTATCTCTTAGTTCAAGATTCCTGATGGACATGAAATTCAATTCAGGCTGTTGTGTTCTGTGTCATTATTGATTTCAGCACTTGAAACCCTAAAGCCACTTCCATAGACTGTATCAATGAAAGACTTTTTTTGTCTTATTTGTCATTTTATACAAGAGGAACTGAGGTGGTACCATTAATTCTATGAGGTAATAGGACAAAGAACTTCAGGGGAATGCATGCCCGCTCATTGGCTAATTCTGCCACATGCAGCCTTAGTCACCCTAGGGTTTCTCGGTGCAGAAAGCGTGTCAATGCTTCAAAATTCTTGTGGCCCTCCACCAACTTCATGCCATTTTGGTTTTATAAACAAAGGCAATCTATCACTATCATAATTCCATGCCCACAAGATATTCTGATCAATCGATCACCACCCTGGCCTAGCCTCCACATCTTGTAACAAGATCTCTAGTATTTCCTAGTGTAAATTACATACATTTCATTTTACTAAAATGAAATGACTACTTACCTGTTGTAAGAAAGCAATAAGCTGGCAGGTGTGCCACTTGTCAGGGCGGGGTAAGTTGATGTCTTTCAAGAAGAGAATGAGCCGTTCACATTCCTTAGGCCGATATCTTCGGCCAGTATTAGTACTAACCATCATACAGGTTTGACTCAATTTCTGCAGGATGTGTACTGGGGTAGATTGGGCATTGCAGTGTACAGTCGCTACACTGACTGAGCGCAATTGTTTGAAGCAGTAGTTTAGCAGTAGACTGGAAAAAAGTATAATAATAGAATAAAAAATCTATGCAAGTGAATAAAATAATTGAATGATATGAAAGCACCTGCTTTACTCAATCAGCAGTATATCATCAGTAAACAAAGTATAACTTTTTCAAAACAAACTTTTTTTGTCTTTTGCCTACCATCAGCATGGTTGATCGTTACCTCCAACAGAACAATTTGCTGCACCTTTTTGGTCTCATGTTTTCCCCTGACATGAAGTGGAATGATTATATTGAGTCAATTGCTAAGTCTGCTGCTAGGAAAGTCAGTCCATTATGGTGTGCTAGACAATTTTTCTCGTCAGAATCTTGTGATGACTTACCCCGGAACTCGAAACGCGTACGAACGTGTCTTGCCTGCGTGGCGAATCCTGCAAGAAACATGGCCGCTTGTGAAGACACGTTTTATGCGCGCCGGTCTCGTTCAGAACGAGATTGCGTAACAACACATGCAAATTTTGCAGTGTCGGAGTGCCATAAAAAGGAGACGTTAGCGGCACAGACAGCTCCAGTCTTTCGGCGGACTTCGTGAAACAGAGTCGGACGTGCGAACTGACTGGCGTACTAAGAGGCAGTTATAGCCGGTACGTTTGATTTGGGTGTCCATTTCACGACTGCGTAACGGCGGAGGAAAGGAGTCTTGCAATCTCTTTCTTTGTAGCGACGGCAGAGAAGAAAAGCTCTTGTCACTTTGCTTATTTGTTTTTTGTGTTGCTTTTACCGTCTACAAATCTATCTTGCATATTTATAAATCTACCATTCATCTGTGCATGATTATTACCGCCAAATCTGGTCTGGGGCTTTTGTTTCCTATCTAGAGATTCTTGATAAAAAACAAACAAGAATCTGCATTATCACTTTCCCACCACTGTAACATAGCTTGCTTTTTCTATAAATATTTTCATGGTTATTGTTTTGATCAGCTTTCCTTGTTGGTACCTCAAATATAGGTGACTAAAAAGATCTAAGGATCAAAAACAATTTTGAAAGATGACTGATTATAACTTGCAATCTAGATTTCTTGTATACTGGTCTTGAAGCTTATCATGGAAAAAGTTAGGGGTACTTTAAAATTTCAGACACCATCTTGTTTTTCTAAAGTAGAAGACAGAGATCTCTGTTTCAAAAGTTGATTTAATGAATTTTGATAATTAATTTTAAAATTTTGCCTAAATAAAAAGGATTTAGGAAATAATGAACAACAAGAATATTATATTTTAGATTCAAGTTTGTATGCCTGGTTAACATAAGATGTGTGATCCACTTTGTGAGGTGATGGTAAGAGAAAATCAAGCCAGTGAGATTACAAAGTAGAAATGTGAACAGTTGGACAAAAAGGCAGCCAACCAAATTTGAATAAAATGGAAAATAGTTGATTGTAAAACAAAAATAATTAATCAGAAAAATCAAAACTCCCAAACTTTACTCATTCTCCTAAGAATACCCAATATAATCTCTTTGATTCTGGCCCGCAAACAGTTGGATTCAGAGTTCATGTTAGTTGGATTTAGTGCAGATTTGAGATTTGACCCAATTGCAACTAGGTCACTGTTGCAAGCTGATCCCTTCATGTTTGACTAGAGAATTGAGGAAAGCAAAAGATTCTAATCCCAGAATTTTGGACTAGGGAAAGATAAAAAAGACAGAAGTTACTGACTGCTTTTACTTGAAGTTCACTGTCTATGCCAACTCCAATTTCCTTTTGCTGCTACACATTCTTTGTTATGATGATGAAAAGTCAGTGAATCTTATAATTTTTTTAAATAGAAATTTTTTTATCATTTTGAAATCACAAATTTTTCTTTTCTTTTGACCAAGCATGTTCAGCTCAATGGATGCTTTGACCAACTCTGCTGATATAATCCCCTTGCCCCCTGACTATGCTGTCACCACTGCTGTTGCTCATTTTCATTTTGTCAATTTGTTACTCCCTGTTCCAGCACTGCCAAAAACATTGTATTCTTACCGTTATAGCTTGGCAGTGTTTTTGATCTTCAGACATTGCATGTTGGATTCAGCAAGCTGGGAGATAACTACATTCTATGAGGATTTTGCCCAGTGGTTGCTGTGATTCTGTGGAGATTTCAGGTGTGAAATTCTTGCAGCCATGGTAACTTCTTCGCTGAAAACTAATTTTAAGGCACAAACCAACAAACTCTGTAGATATTTAAAAATGGGTTTAATGATGATAAATTTAAAAGTACTTAAGGAGTAAAGAATTACTAATCTTTCTATGTAGCCTGGTCTTTCATCAAGAAAATTATTCTAGCAATAATTTGTAATAAATGAAGAAGAGCAACAGCAGCTGGGAGAGAAAGTAAGGATTAAAACCGGACTTCGCCTATCTTGTCATTTGGTCTCTTTCAGTACCTGTGTGTCACAGAGGTTGGTTTATACAAGAAAATTTGTGTCACTGTTGATTGGTTTATATTAGGAAATTTGATCACTTCTGGCATTCCATTTTTTTTTATATGATTTATAACCTTTGTCTAAAACAAAACAGATGGTCTTTGATGGAATGTGTTCATTCAAAAAAAAAAAAAAACTAAAATTAGAATTGGTAAGAAATAAATATTTACAAATATTTTAAATAAACTTAGGAAGAATTTTTCTTTGGGATTTGGGAAATTTTAGAAAACCATAAATCTCATTATACAGCTTGGGAGGCACTGGGTAGCTTGGAGAAGATCTAGTCTTACTAAATGTTAATGAATTCTATTTAGTTTATTTCAAGTTCAAGTCTTTCTATAGTCTTCTCCAAATTCATTTTATGGAGTTTAATTGTTATTTTTAATCGGTTCTTGCTTTCCTTTTTCTCTTTGAAACTTAATCAGTTTCTCTGAGTTTTTTCAGTTTCATCTTAATTATTTCCTTCTTCAAATTATCATTAGGCATTCTCATGAATTTGAACAGTGAACCAGGGTTACCACTCTGTCCTATTCCTTCATGCAGTAAAACGTTGAACTAAGGTTAGCACTCGGTTAAACTTCTTCAGATCTAAAAACAGACAATGTATATGGAGAGGGTGACTAACAGAGAGAGATCAGACTGGCAGTCAGGACATATTGTTGTAATTGGCATTTTGACTAGGATAAAACACATCTCATGTCATAATAGCCACAATCAAAATGAAATCCTGCTGATATTGTTATATCTTTAAGAACTGAAATATCGTCTTAATTTGGGTGTTTTTGTTGCAACATTCTAACCAAAAAGCTTTCTGATAACTGATTGGGATTGCAGCTTATAATAGAACTTGGAATAATGCTGCCAAAAATTGATTTAACAGATATTCTAAACTTCAAGAAGTCAAAATAAAGGATACCATTCCAGATATGTAGAAGTTATAAAACATAATTTAAATTCAGACCAATGTCCTCATCTTTGTTGTTACTATTATGTTTCAGCTGTCATGCCCTCCAGCCTTCTTCAGATATCTGTTGATTTGGGTAACCTTCAGGGAATTTTAAGATGAACCTTTTATTAAATCTATAGGGGTAGATTGTTCTCATTCCACTATCCTTGTCTAAGGATATCTCAGGTTGTTCTTATTTAGTACTGCTCAGTTATTGCTTACTGTATTGCCCAGCCCAGGAAATTAACTCGCTATTACTATGCCACCAAATTCATGGACCAACACTTTAATCAACCAAGTGAGCAATAACCAAGCAGTACTAAATAAGAACAAGATGAAATATGCCTAATCATGGAGAGTAGAATGAGAACAATCTACCCCAATAGATCAAATAAAGGTTTCATTTTGAAATTCCTTGGAGATAACCCAGATCAACAGACACCTAAGGTAGAGACCAAAGAGCACAATGGTAGAATGTGATAACAGCAAAGATGAGGACATTAACCCAAATGCAAGTAATGATAACTCCTCATCCCAGAAATTGTAAGACATGATATCAATAAAAAGAAAGCTAGTTAAAATAATACAAGAAACATGAGAAAACGGGTCTCTCCAAACTTATTAAATCCCTGTACATGACACCTTTCATCAACGATCCAGCATAATTAAAAAGTATTTTTTATAAGTGGCACAAGAATATTTGTATGTATTTGTTAATCTATTTACAAAAGTGTGCTGAAAAATTCTCACTCCAGTCAAAAAGTAATTTTAAAAAATTACTATGTTTTTGGTAAGTGGGTTGGGCCAAGAACTTTTCAGCGATCCATTATCTATATTAGGATTATGAAACAAACTACTAGTGATAATTATCTACTCCAAAGTAAGTGTCCCATAGCTAAAAAACTTTTTCACTGATTTTACCTTCTCTTTCAAGCTTTCTCTGTATATATTAACATAGATAACATCAGAGTGAAACACTTTGTATGTATATAATTATTCCCACCCTTAGATGAAAAGCTGGGAGCAATAAAATATATTTAAAACAATAGCAGATGTTTTTCAACTTTTCTTCTTGGAAGTTTAAGGTACTCATGAAATCCAGGTTACCCAAATATAGCCTTGCAGGCTTTTGCATGATTAATTCTATACAATTAATATGACATACCCTTTACCACAACCTTCAGGTCCAACTAGTATGAAGGGTTTATAATTCTGTGGCTGGAGCCAAGGAGTGAACAAATCAAGATGCCTCAAAATGTCTACAGTTTTGATCACAGCACCAGAACCCAAACTTTCAGCATCAATGTCATCAGTTGACTAGAAAAAAAAGACAAACATTAAGATTTTATAAGCATTTAATTAGAATTCACAGAGTAAGAAAAGTCTTGTCTTACATATACAAACAAATACAAGATTGTATTTATTTGTATATCTTCCCATGTCATGTCCAAATTTTGATAGCAAAAGATTGAATGATATTTTTGCTATTTCAAAATGGCTAAATGATAACAATACATGCGACTAAGTGTTTGTACAGTTTTAAACAACTATGATTTATTGACACAGATTCAGCTTAGTTTCTAAATTGTCCTGCCTATAGTGGATGTATTTGCAAAGTACATAAGATATCTAATATTCTATACATCTACGAAAAGGATATAATGTGATAGAAGACATCTGAACCATTCAGGGTGTTTATAGGATAGATTTCTTAAATGAAAGAAATGACCAAAAAAATTTGGAAGGTTTAGAAATGGTGACTTCAGCTTAAGATATGTACCATAAACAAGTTGTCCTGTTGAGTTTAAGAATGGATGACCTGCTTTATCTGAATTTTATAGAAATAGTACCATTGGAACTAAAGAATTAACATATAAGCTGTATTCAACTGAATGGTTGATTATGTAACATATTGAAAAATGTCTAAACTTAGAAAATTCGTTCCCTATGATTATCCAGAGCTAGATCCAGCAGAGGCTATATTATAGATTAATAATTAGGGGATTTGTATATTTTAATAATAATTCATTGTTATACAAATCCCCTAATTATTAATCTATAATATAATCTATGCTGGATCCAGCTTCTAATGCTCTAGATGGGGTTACTTGGTAAAGGCATTCATTGCTCTCGGGGGCCAGTCCTGTGGATTATGTATGCTTGAAGAGTGTTACCACCAGGATGGAGGAATTGTGCTACATTATGTCTAGTAACTTAGTTTCCTCCTCACTACCATAGCCTGTTGGCCCAATAGTATACTGCTTGTGTTGTATTGAAATGGTCAGAGTTCAACTTTCAAAGTCAGCAAAGGATGATGAGTCCCAAAAAGGATGAAATGCCAGTCCAGTGCTTTTCTGCAAGTGTGTGTTTTGAGGATTCTGATTCTAGACATGATGAATTATTATGAAAATACATATATATATATATATATATATATATATATATATATATATAAATAAATTTATACATTCCTACACACCCATACCAATATATTATATAAAAGAAGAGACATAAGGTAAAACACAACACAATGATATTAGTGGGTTATGAGGAAAATAAAAGTAAAATCATTTGAAAATTATTTAATACAAGCAAAAAAAAGAAATTCTGTAAAAGTGAAATCATTTGAAAATATTTACTTAATAGACAACAGAGAAATAAACATGTCAGTTTTGTGTACATTTCTAGCAACACTAGTTTCCTTGTTACATTTGGGTTATTTTCATCAAGAAAATCTGAGAAAAGAAAGTATTATACTTTCTTTTCTCAGATTATTATACTTATAAAGTTACAACCAAGAACCGTAAGAAGGTAGTAAAAATAAATTCTTATTACAAAATTTGAAAATGAAACTAAATATGAGACATTTGGGTTGTCCCTGAAAGGTCAGTATGAGACAGGGGAGAGAATTATCCAATACGAGATATGTCCAGTATATAAGGGACATCTGGCAAGCCTAGCTATGATTTGACAGAAGCTAACTGTGAAGCAAGAGGGGACATCTGCATCTCTATGCTATCTCATGCCATTTTGAAAGAGATAAATGACTGGTGATGAAAAATTAATATTTTACAAGAATGTAAAGCAATGCAGATGATAGTTTAGCTGGTGTAAACAAGAATAGAGTACAATCCAAAATTCAAAAAGACCTGTTGTTTGGAGAACTGGCCACTGGCAAGAGAGTGTGAGAATAACCCCCATCTTCATTTCAAAGATGTCTACAAAGGAGACATGAAGCCAATGGACCTAGAAATTGTGAGATGGCAAAACACCATGAATGACCGAACTCACTGGTCACAGGAACTATACAGAGGGATGGAGTGAGAAGAGAGACTGAGGATTGCTGCTGAGGAAAAGTGCACTCAACAGAAAAACAGGAACAAGGCAACAGTGGAAGAAAATGTTGGCAAGTGCAATCACTGTTACTCCCATATGAATCTGTACAGCCATAACAAATATTGCATTACCAACAACAGATGCTGTGTTACCAACAACAGCTGAATCAAAAATTCTCAGGTGCAAATCCATGGTCACTTGAGACTGAAGGATGCCACTAATTAACTTGAATCTTTATTAGATGAAGCATTGTCAATCATTATTCATTTTTCACAAGTACTTTTATTTTAATTTGAGTTGAATAAGGAATTTATTTATAAATTTACATGCTTGAAGTAGTGTCAGTAGTTCGTTTCAAGAAAATAAATCAGAAATTTTAAAAGTCTGTAGTTTTAATGTATTGTCATGAAGAGGAAATGTTCATACAACAGATTAAGTCATCTGACACAAAATAGTAAAAGTGTTTAAAACAAAGGTAAGAGAGTTCACAGAAGGAATATACAGCTTGTATACATTCAAAAGTAGATGAAGAGAGATAGGTGGAATACTTAGCTTTCTTGGATTGTTGAAAGAAAATTCTTTAAAGTGTTACATGCTTGGTTAAGGCCGATAATTGGCAAGTAATTTGACACTAGCGAGAACCTGAATACTGGACACGTGAATAGAAACAAAACTTTTTACATGACTTCAGGCACTCTTCTCTTATTAATTTTTCTCTCATTTTATAGTAAAAGAAATTTCACATATGCTGGCTATTTTCTTTCCTTTTTTTTTCTTGGCTTAATGGCTAATTTCTGAGAAGACAAGTTTTCTGTGGGTCTAAAAGCAATTTCACACAGGCTCGTGAATTTATTTGTTTTTTTTCTCAGCTCACTGACAAATCTCTGTTATGGCAAGGTCTCCATGGGTACAAAGAAAATTTCACATAGGCTTGTGAATTTCTGTCTTTTTCTGCAGTTCACCCAAATTTGAAGGGTAAAAGGGAGTTATTATTTTGTACTCACTATATACAGTGTGCATCAGAAATAAAGTATAAGCTCTAGGTCAGATGTGAATTCATAAACCTTTACTGTGGTAAGCCAGTTTTTATCTAACAGTTGATCAAACACTCAAGTTACAAGAACTTAATGATCAAAATTTATCATATAAACTTACTCTTTATTCACTATCCCTCGGTAGGAAAGACTGTAAGGCAAAAGGAATGTGATCTCAAGTTTTGCCGAGAGCTTAGTATTTTTCTTTTCACTCTGAACTGCTTATTAATGGCTGTAGAAAAACAGTTCTTGTCATTGGAATGAATAGCAACTGAGATTAAGATGAAAGAAATACTAGTAAAAATAAGTAATAATCATTATAAGATTATTTGTTTTAATCTAAACATCCTGATTAAAAATGAAGTTTTGTTTTACCTCTGAATTATAAACTTTCAATCTGCCAGATGCTCGGTCATAATAGCTATCCAGTGGATGTCGTGGGTCAGGTGGTGATTCACCTGTCCAGGAAAATACCTGTAGAAGAAATATATATAACATATATGTTAACTGATAAATAAAATTAGCAAGTTCAATATTAAGTTTATTCATTTATATAAGAATAACATTGGACATTAGGATCATATGCAAACAAATACAAACTCATTTTGCTTATATGTAAGACAAGACTTTTCATACTCTGTAAATTCCACTTATATGCTTATAAAATCCATTTACATGCTTATAAAATTCTAGTGTTGATTGTCTTTTTTCTAGTTAATGGATGACATTGATGCTGAAAGTTTTGGCTCTGGTGCTGTGATAATTATCTACACACAATATGTCACTTTGATATTATCCATAGTAATATATACAGAGAAAGCTTGAAAGAGAAGGTAAAAATCAGTGAGAGAATTCTTTAGCTATGTGACACTTATTTTGAAGTAGATAAATTACACTAGTAGTTTGTTTTATCATTTGTTGGGGTTTGAAAGTGATTGTAAAAATATCACCGATTTTTATCATTGTAGACAACTGACTCAGTTGTATACATTGTTCGGACTATTGTCCACATCTTTGCTGCCATATTCACGATGTTTTGGGATGGGATCAGACATATATCAGCAGGATGAAGGATTAGCAATGGGCTCACCATTATCACCAACAATGGCTAATATATACATGGAATACTTTGAAAAAATGGCATTAGAATCCGCATCACTAAAGCCAACTTTATGGCTGAGATACGTAGATGACACCGTCATACTCTGGCCGCACCAGGAAGGTCCAGCTACTATTGGACCTTGTAAACTCAATAAGATCATCAATACAATTCATAATGGAGAGAGAAAACAACAACAAATTAGTATTCCTGGATATACTAATATCTCTAACAGATCATGGGTTCAAGACATCTGTATACTGCAAGCCAACATTCATTGGACAATAGCACAAATTCAACTCCCACCACCCATACAGCATAAAGAAAGGGATCGTCCGCTGCCTATGACATTGAGCAAAAGTCATAAGTTGTGACCCAGGGACATATGAACAAGAAATGGTCAGTATAAGCACTACTATGTAACAACTACTCTGAGTACATGACAGCAGCTCTGATAAACTGGGATAGAATGGTACAAGAGGATAACAACATTCAGAAAACAGCCTCGCTCTGCCTACCCTATGTGAAGGGATTATCAGAAAAAATACAAGAGATCTGTGGTTCATATAACATCAGGACAACCTTCAAAAGTGCTTCAACACTTTGCAGACAGATCTTCTGCATAAGACCTCCCATAGAGGAGAACATGATTAAGGACTCTGTGTACGCAATCCCATGCAGCTGTGGTAAGAAATGTAAAGGAAAAACAGGCTGTCCCCTTAAGATAAGACTGAAAAAAACACTGTAAAGCTGTAACATGAGGGGAAATAAAAAAAATCAAGCGTGCCTGACCATATATAGAAGGAAAAGGGAGATCACCACCCCTGTAAGAACAATGGAAAATATGAAAAATTAAGGAATCAGCACATATGCTAGGCCACAAAAATCTCCTAATCTGGCCAAGTATAGAAATAAATACAATATGGGAACCAGTAATACAGATTGCTAGAGAAAAACAATAACAACAAAATTGCAATATGAGCTCTGGTAAAAATGGCTACTAAGATATTAGGTTTATAAGTCCTAAAAATTCAAACACTGATGTCCAGTGGATAAAAGCATTGATTGAATCCAGTGACTTGATGCAAAGAGTTGTGAGTTCAATACCTGGCTACAGCTGAGGTGAACAAAAAACTTGGAAAATTGTGTTAAAGGGACTGACATCCGGAAGAGGCATGGCATGTGGAACTAGAACAATCTACCCCAGTGGGCAAAATAAAGGGTTCAGTTCAAAATTCCAATCACCTCAAGAAAGTCAGAGCATACAACAGCTGAAGTGTTGTGAATATGGCAACAAAGATAAGGACAACAGTCAAAACAATGTAAATAATATAAATAATTACAACACCTCATCTCAGAAATATAGACAGATAATGATTCAGTTGGTTAATCATTCTAGATTCCCAGTCAGATATAGAAATTTAAACCATATAATTTTATGAATCATTGTCAGCATTTTCATTAGCAAATATTACAGTTTACTTCAGTTTAAACCGACTCGCATTAGTGTAACATACACACCAGTATTTACACATACATTTTGTCTAGGTATCACTTATCGTTTCACATTTCCAGTATCACTTTTGTACAAATTTCCTTGTTTCAATCTCAAATCTAAATTATATAATTATTAATTTGTAAAGACAATTTGCATTTGAAAAGTGTTCTATAAACTTGTTGATTTTTTTTAAACATTGGGCCTAGGGGTTAAAATGAACATTTGTTTTACCCATGCCAGGAAGGTTAATGAAGGATGATAATGATGAGGAAACACATGTGTAATTTTAATATAAAAAATTAATAAAAATGTTTAAAACAAATGTAAGTTTGTTGCTCACCAAAGGGATATAGGGTGGTATATGTTTGAAAGTAGATGGAGAGAGATAGTTTGAAATGCTTAGCTTTCTTGGATTGTTGAGAGAAAGTTCTTTAAAGTGCCACATGCTTGGTTAGAGGCCGATAATATAATTGGTGAATAATTTTACATTAGCAAGAACTTCAATGCTGGACACGATGAACAGAAACGAAACCTTTCATGTGACTTCAGACACTCTTCTCTCATTAATTTAATTTTTCTCCACATTTTATATTAAAAAGAATTTTGCATAGGTTTGCTACTTTCTTTTCTTTTTCTTCTCAGCTGACTGACTAATTTCTGTGAAGGCAAGCTTTTCATTGATTCAAAAACAATTCCACATAAGCTTGCGAGTTCCTTTCCCTCTTCTTCCTCAGTCTTCTGAATTTGAAGATTATTTTACACTCACTACAGATTAACTTATATCCTCCTAGCATCAGTTTCAACTGATGCCTTCTTTTTCTACATATTGTGAGATTAACTGATGTTTTTTAATGAGTTAGGAATTGGCTATCAATCAAGAAAAGAAACAATTTACTTTTGTGTCAGTGGGGATTTTAAAATTGTCACACTCACATGCAATACTTTCATTTCTATTTCTTCTTTTTTTTTTTTTGAACACTGTGAAGGTAGTAAATGGTGAAGACTTCTGCCTTGTATGTTGTGACTAAAAAAATATCAAACCACCTAGATGATGTCTGTGTTATAGATGCATGAATGTATGCATGTATATCTTTCATTCATGGCCAATTGTGAGTGTTGCAATTGCTTTATAAAATCTTTTTTTTTTTTATTGCCACGCGGTGTGTTGACAGTGTTCTGGCCATGTGAGTGCAAACTACAGATTTTGCAACCTATGAGTTTTATGATTTATGGATTTTGAGATGTAGAATCTTTATGAACCTGTATTTTCTGAACTTTGCTTTCTATAATAAACTAGCAGTATAACCTGTCTTTGACTGGGTATTTCATTACTGGAAATTTTTGCCAATCAATTGGAGCAGTTTAAGTTTACAGTCAGCCCACCTGAAAATCAATATTAGTAACAACAACTGGGTGCAACTCAGGCACTTACCCAAATGGGGGGTTAACAGTATGAATGGGGGTAGCCCTGAAAAGGGCCGTTTTTGCATTCACAAACTTGCAAGGAAGGAACCTCTTCCATGAACTGTTATAGCAGAAGGAGAGAATTGGGGCGGGGGGAGTGAGAATGTTCCTTGAGGATGTAGATGCATTTTCTATCGTTATTCAATGTGCTGGAAATGATGCCATTTCAAGGAGGAAGTGATTTGGTTGAAGGTGGCCTGTGGAAGGAGAGACAGTGGCATTGTTGTTTATATTCTTGTATATTCAATGTTTGAATCAAGAAATTTTAACTTTTCAAAAATTACACTCTGACATTACTGCTGTCACAATACAATGGTCGATTTTGTTTAGCAGCATATCAACATCTATGGGTTATTTAATGCCAAGATCTAAATATTTTGAAGGAAATTCTATGCCTTCAACTACAGATAAAATGTATTGTTGGTAATTCTACAATAAATAGGTATTGTTGGTAAATCTATGCTAAATATTGTTGATAATTTTACTATAAATATGTATTGTTGGTATATTTTTATACTTTCATAGACTTTTGTTTTTCCTTTGGGGGGGGGGGTCACTATCTGCCCATAGCTGGGACCCTAACTGGTGCTACTGTTGTCTTTAACAACACTAAAGACTCAGAAGATTATTTTACAATGATGTGATAAGCTCTTATAATTTTGCTTGTTCCTTCGTTAGTAAATTAGCACATATGTTATGCCCTGCCATTACCTCAGATAAATGATAGACCATTCCATTTTGATTGTGAGGAAAGAGGGAAGAAAAAGATATATTCGAGACACTGGTTTTAGTGAGAAAAACAAAGGAAAAAAGAAAAAGGGAAAATAGAGGAAGTGATAATGCTCTCATCCATTTACTACCTGCTTCAATGAAATGGAAAACATTGTCAATTTTTAATTTTTTCACTTGTACCTCTTGAAATATTGACCTACAATTGTTATTGCAATATTTTGTTAGTTGTTAAGCACAAAGATTTAATGATGCAATAAGGGGGATTTCCACAGGTATTTTATGAGGATGAAATCCACAAGGAGATTATTCAGTCATTAAATTAAGAATTATGATTCCTCAAAAAATTAAAATAGGAAAACTGTGAAATTTTCACAGGTACTGGCAATAAATAAAAATACTGAAAAATGAATTACCTCATTAGCAAAGGCTTCTCTAGACTTTAGACTAAGGTTACACCCAAGTCCACGAATGAGACAAACTGTAAAGTGAGCTTTAGTGCTCACATCATTTAAATGAGAAAGGCCATTTTGTAAAACACCAACAAGACTTGTCTCCACAACAAAATCATTCTGAAAATAGACAAACAAGAGCCAGAAATTAAATGAATATTGTTTCTTGATTTTTAGATTAAATTTAAATGTTTCTGGAATTATGAAGAAAAAGAAACAAGAAATTTAGTCAAGAATCAAAAATGTAAAAACAGAAAATGTACACACACACACACACATATATATGATAAAATATAGTTTTATGGTATGCTATATTTATTGGTTAAAGTGCTCAATATCAGAGATAGAGTGTATGTAAATATAAAAGTGAACACTGAAATCAACATTCAGTCTCGACAGTCACCACTGTGTTGACTTTATTGTGTGTGTGTATATGTATATATATATATATATATATATATAGGTAAAATTCATGGTTAAGTAATCCAAGTGAATCCTATTAATATAAAATATTAAAACTGATCCCCAAAAGAGAGCTCAATATATTTATTATACAGCATAGAAATGAATTACATAAAAATGAAACTCAATTGTACTACATTTTTATATGGCCATTTTGCTCCCCAGGATGAATTCCCTGGAGCTTGTCAATACTAAAACATTTGATAAAAAAAAATCATGTTTTTTTAGGAATTTAAAATTAAAAAAGGATAGAAAAAAAAGAAGAAAAAAGAGAGGAAAACAGAGGAACAAACAACAAATAAGGGAAAAGGCATTTAAGAAGGAGATAGAAAAGAAGAAGAAAAACACAAGTAGAGAAGAGGAAACAGGAAGACAGAACATATACAAGTCTAGATATAAGTTAAAAACGGTTGAAGATTAACATTGATTGATATGATTAAAAACTCAAAAGAAGTTTGGATTAGAGCAGATAAATCAAAAAACATATACAAGTGTGATCCCTCTAAATACTATAAAATTCTTAAGGACAAAATCACTGATAATTATAAAAAAGATAGATTCAATAATAGAATTTTTGAGATAGACAATGTGACAGCTGACTTAGCTAGTAATCTTAATATTAGCGACAGAATGAGGAAGATCCATAGAAAAGACGCATATATCTTATTCAAAGACCATAAACCTAATTTCCCGAATAATACCCAATCTAGATTGATCAGTCCCATTAAATCTGAGCTAAGTGTAATTTCTAAAAATATAATTAAAAAAATTACTGACAAACTACTAATTTCAACTGGTGCCAATCTTTGAAAAGACTCATCAGATACCATCAAATGGTTTAATAATATGAGGGGTAAGAAGAGAACGTTTATTAAATTCGATATCATTGATTTTTACTCCTCTATTTCTAGAGACCTCATAATAAGTGATTGCATACATTTTGCTACTATATGGTGATATAATTGACCCATTGATTGGAAAGTCTCCATATGTCTGAAATTCAGCCCACTTCGTGGAAATAATCAAAGATGCTCCCATCCTATAGAACCAGATGGTGAGCTTGGACGTGGTGAGTTTGTTCACCAAGGTACCCACGGAGGAGGCACTCTCAGGAGTCAGAGACAGATTGGCCTCTGAGTCATCCCTAGAAGAATGGACCAGTATTCCAATAGATAATCTGATGGAGATGTTGACTTTCTGTACACAAACAACACACTTCGGAATGGTATCACACATATATTGACAGGATGAGGGCTTAGCAATAGGCTCGCCATTATCACCAGCAATATATACATGAAATACTTTGAGGAAATGGCATTAGAAGTTATATCTCTAAAGCCAACTATATGGTTAAGGTACGTAGATGACACCTTCATACTCTGGCCAAACCAGGAAGATGTTCAGGTTCTACTGGAGCATGTGAACTCAATAAGACCTTCGATACAGCTCACAATGGAGACAGAGAGTAACAACACACTCCCATTCCTGAATGTTCTAATATCTTGAACAGAGCATGAGTTCAAGACATCTGTATACCGTAAGCCGACATTCACCAGACAGAACCTCAATTTCAACTCCCACCATCCATACAGCGTAAAGAAAGGGATCGTCCGCTGCTTACAACACTGAGCAGAAGTCATAAGTGGCGACCCAGAGACATTAGATAAAGAATTGGTCAGTATAAGTAGTACCCTACAACGTAACAACTACCCTGGGTACATGGCAGCAGCCCCCAAAACATGGGATAGGCGGGTAGAAGAGGAGGACAACAACACTCAGAAAACAGTCTGCCTGCCTTATGTGAAGGGGTTATCAGAGAAAATACAAAGGATCTGCGGTCCATATAACATCAGGATAACCTTCAAAAACACTTCGCAGATATCTCTCCCGAGTAAGACACCCCATAGAGGAGAACATGACTAAAGACTGTGCGTACGCTATCCCGTGCAGCTGTGGAAAGAAATATAAAGGAGAGACAGGCCGCCCCCTTAAGGTGAGGCTTCAAGAACACCAGAAAGCTGTAACACGAGGGGAAGTGGAAAAATCAGGCGTGATTGACCACATATGGAGAGAGAAGGGAGATAACTGCCCTCTGTGGATCAGGTTGAGATCATAGACAAGGAACACCATTGGAAAATTCGTAAACTTAAGGAATCAGCACATATGCTAGGCCACAAAAATCTCCTGAGCCGTCCAAGCATAGAAATGAATACAATATGGGAACCAGTAATAAGGAGTGCCAGAGAAAAGTGATAACAACAACAAAGTTGCAATTTGAGCTCTGGAAGCTCTGGTAAATACATGCAATGATGACAGCAAAAATTGCAAACATTTGGTTACTGAGGACATTAGGTTCATAATACCCAGAAATTCATACACAGATGTCCTCAAGGACACATGGCACAGTGGATAAAGGCATTGGTTAGGACCCAAAGAGTGTGAGTTCAATACCTGGTTAAGTGGAGAACTTTCATAGGGAAAAATTAACACAAGATAACTGATAACTGACACCCATTAAACATGGCACATGGAACTAGAATAGTCTACCCCAGTGAGCAAAATAAAGGGTTCAGTTCGACATTCCAACCCCCTGAAGAAGGCCGGAGTGTACAACGGCCTAAACGTTGTAATAAATATGGCGACAAAGATGAGGACAATAGTCCAAATAATGTAAATAATGTACATAATACCTCATCTCAGAAATATAGACAGTTATTTTTCTATATTTCTTATCCTTTGAGAATTATTTTAATTTTTTTTTTCATATCCTATAAGTTATTTCAATTCCTTTATTTCGTATCTGATAGGGATTTTTTAATTTTATTTTTTATATTTTTCTCTATATGTTTTTTTTTATTTTTTCTTCTTTCTCTTTTTTTAAAATCTGATATGTTATGTACTTTCAAGTATACCAATGAGTTAATTTTACTTTTATTTACCTGTTTAATGGCTAGCTGTTTTTTTTTGGTGGTTTTCCTTAGTTATTTGTTATTGAAGTTTCCTTCTATAAAAGGACTCTTTATGCTTTTATCTATTTTAATTTAAAAGTTAATCTATATTTAATTTTAATCTGTTTTAGTTATTATAATTTAATCTATAATTTTTTAAAATATATGATTCTATCTAATCCTTTATATTTTAATCTATATAATCTTTAAATTTAATCTTAAGTTTAATCTAGTTTTTACCATTTATTAATCTATTTAAAAAAATTTTCCCTTATATTTTCTTTTGGGCTATTACTTACCTACTTATTTTAATTTCTTCCTTTATTTTCTTATTTTTTATATTCAGATTTTTCTTGTTTATATACTAATCATTTTTCTTGTTTATATACTAATCATTTTTTAATTTTTTATTATAATATTAAATTCCTTTGTTTAATATTAAAATTAAATAATAGTTTTAATATTAAATTCTAATTTATCTTTTATCTACTACCTTTAAAACTCTTCATTTTCTTAACTCTAATGATTGTATTTTCTTATGTAATATTTTCTAATTTGGATTTTTTTCCTACTTGAATAAGAGTTAGCATTTTAAATATAGGTCATTGTTAATCTTTTTAACCGTTTTTAACTTCTGTCTAGACTTGTATATGTTCTGTCTTCCTCTTTTTCCCCTCCTACTTGGGTGTTTCTTTTTCTTCCTCTTAAATGCATTTTCTCTTATTTGTTGTTTATTCCTCTGTTTTCCTCTCTCTTTTCTTCTATCGTTTTTTAATTTTAAATTAAAAAAAAAAAAAAAAAAAAAAAAAACATTACAATTCATTTTTTTATCAAATGTTTCAGTATTTACAAGCTCCAGGTAATTTATCCCAGGGAGCAAAATGGCCATATAAAAATGGGGTACAATTGTGTTTCATTTTTATGTAATTCATATGTATATGAAATTTATATATATATATATATATATATATATATATATATATATATATATATATATATATATATATACACACAAATTATTTTTTAATAAACATCTTGGTGTATTATAACCGACTACTACTAATCATCAAGTATTCAGTAGCAGTTTTCTTTTTTTTTTCAAAAATGGGCATTTTATATACCCTTGACTGGTTCAAGATGTTACAAATGTAGCTGATATGTACATAATATGCACACATCAACTAAACTCGCCAAGAGGTAATGATGATTCTTCAACATTTTGATCTTGGGCAAAAAAAAAAAAAAAGTCAGAAATAAATCAGAATTGAATTAATACATTTTGGGCATATAATTTTTCCTTAGAATAAAAACTTTGGCATATGTGAATGTTAGATGGAGGAGAATTTGTCCATCTAAAAACATTTTTTACCAATATATACCTGCTTAATAACCCAATTGACAGCTTTGTACAAATAGTCTTCAATCCATGTCCCTAATCGTGTTTGGTTTGATTCAGGTTGGCTTTGTAGCCAGGATTTCACAAGCCCTTCTTGGTCAATGTTCTCATCACTGAAAAGCAAGAACAAAAAAAAACTTAACAAGAGATGAAATTTCTTAAACACAAACAGAAAGATTACAGAATCAATTGCAATCACTATTTGAAAATGACAATTTATTAAACTTGAAATTTGGTGATTTATTCGTGTATCATATATTTTACAAGTATAGGAATAATGAATTATAACTTTTTGCTTGGTTTTGTGTTGGAAGTAATCAAGTCTATCGTTGCTAATTTTTATTCTCCTAAATTTATAAATCTTCCACATGGAAGTAAGGTAAATTATAGGAATGCTTAAAGCCATATCAACCAAATTGACTTAAAGCTATCGACCGAAAATCATCCTAAATAACTTGGTGAAGTCACTCTGCTAATATCTTGTGGACTATTTAAGATTAGCTTCTTGGTCGACTGCTTGGGATTACTTTCATTACTATGGTTGACCCATGTTGATTTTGTATTTATTACTTCAGTTTTAACTTATTGTTTTGCTAAATCAGTTTGTTACTTTGTGATAAAATTAGCCATGTCAGTTTGCATAATAGTTTCAAATCTTACTTCTCTCAAAAGTGAGTCTGTTATAAGATTAGATCATATATCAAACATTTTAGTGTACACTCCTGATTTGTGCCATAGGGATACAGAAGGTAATTATTTCCCTTTGGTGGAGATATGTCACATGAGTCATGTGATGAAAGAAGCAGTTAAATTTCACTTCATTTTACAGCAACCAAACCAAAAAGTTGCTTTCTTTAACCCGGGTCCCACATGGCCCAGGCAGCTTACAAGTACATGTTGCCGTTTCCACTTTGGGAATATATCTTTCCCAGATATAGAAAGAAACTCCATCTCTCAGTCCTCAATTTGGGAAAACCCAAGACTCATTCTTTTCCCATTTGTAGAATATGTCCTCACCTGGTACAGAGATGGATCTTGCCTGATTGAATCTGGAGTCCTAAAGATAGCTTCTCCAAACACAAGAGTATCTTCATATTATATGCAAGACTCTTCCTTTTTGTTTCTCCTTACTCTCTGCTCACTGTGTAGATATATGTGATATATTATTCTCCACATGGATCATGTCTATATATGTATATATAGTTTTGTGTATGTATTAGTAGTATAAAAATTGCTCTGAGAACAAAGCATATTTGTCATTCCTTTTCCTTTCGACCATTCTATTCCATCCGTGAAGTACAGTGTTATTATATCATGGACATAATAAGGCCCATAATGGGGGAAATGAAAAAGGGAAATAACTCCATCTTCCATAGCACTTTCCTGTTATAGTATTTTCTAGGCCAAAGATCTTATTAGTAGAAATCACTTTGTACTTCAGAAATTATAATGACTAGTAATGCATCTTTTACAAGAGCATAAATGGACTGATTACAGTCAATATAAAAGTATGAAAACCTTAAACATGAGCGACATATTCAGTCTAATTCTGAAATCTCAGCCAGTTGATTAAAAAAGTAATATTGTAGCAAACTCCTTTAACTCTTAATTTTGTACATAGTAATTATAAAGTTGTTGTAAAAGAACCATCAACAGAATACTAAAATGAACCAACCTGAGAAATATCATTCCCATACGAGATATTGTGGCTGGAGAGGCACAACTGAGATCATGGGTTTCAAAAAGGAAATTGACATTAGGACCAAACTGGATTCGCTCCCCTGAAGGCATTGTTAATAATCGGTTATCATCAAGAACTGAGTTCAGTGACTCAATCCATTCAGGATCAATGTCCCCATCACATACAATCCATGACTGTACATCTTAAAAGCAAGAGACATAACAATTTTCTTAGTCATTGAATTTATTTATTTTTAAGGGTCTTAGATTACCAAAAGAAAAGAAAAAAGGCTTTTAGGTCAATTAGAACATTTCTGAGTATTGTTAACTGGCAGTGCAATCTGTTACAGATTACACTCTTGATCAAAAATTTAAGACCACTTGAAAATTTTTTTAAAAAGACTGTTTTTCACAGATACATTATAAACTTTTTCTTACTTAAGGTTACTAATTCTATAATCTAAAAGGTTATGTAGACAAAAAGTTATAATCTGATCAATTTATTCAGAAATGGACATTTTTATAAAATGAGGCGTCTTACACTTGATCAAAATTATAAGACCAGGGGGTATAAATTGTTAGATCAAGGGTAATTCCAATGTTTTTAGTTCAGTTAGATATTAGCAATCACTGTGTAAAGGTGTCACCATGCCTAAAGCAAGCAAACTTACCAAAGTTGAGCGTGCTCGAATTCTAGATTTTCATAATCAAGTTTTGTCACAACGAGCGATCGCAGCTAAGGTAAATCGCAGTAAAACTGTGATTTGCAACTTTCTAAAGGACAGTGCGAATTATGGAAATACAAAGTATACTGGTAGGCCCCCAAAAATTTCTCCGGCATTGAGTAGGAGAATAAGATGCATTGTTGTGAAAGCCAGTGGACTTTCTTCTAGTCAAATTAAGGCAACCACAGATGCTGATTGCAGTCCAGTAGCCATCAGACAACAATTACGACAAAAAGGCATGGTAAATAAAAAGCGCAAACAAATACCTTGGCTGCTTCCATGTCACAAAGTGAACTGTTTATGGTGTAGTCATGAATACCAAACATGGGACATTGAGAAGTGGAAGAAAGTCCTGTTTTCTGATGAGAAAAAAATTCAATATAGATGATCCTGATGGCTTCCAACAATATTGGCATAATAAAAACATGCCTCCTGAAATTTTCTCCACACGTCATAGTGGTGGAGGATCTCTAATGGTATGGGGTGCTTTTTCTCTCAGAGGGACGATGGAGCTCCAGGTGGTGCAGGGTCGTCAGACAGCAGCTGGTTATGTTATGCTACAAAAAGCATCGTTGGTGACGAAGGGTCATCGTTTGTGTGGAGATGGATGGTTTTTCCAACAGGATAATGCTGCAATCCATGCTGTATGCCGGACCTTGACAAGAAAATAGGGCCCATCTCTTGAGACATCCTGCATGCTCACCAGACTTGAACCCAATTGAAAATGTTTGGGGATGGATGGCAAGAGATGTTTATCAAAATGGCAAACAATATTCAACAAAAAATGAACTTTGTGAAGCTATCTTCAGAAGCTGGAGCAATATTCCTCACAGCTTAATGGAAACACTAATTTCTAGCATGCCCCAAATAATTTTTGAAGTCATCAAAACCAGTGGAGGTAGAACCCATTATTAAATTTGGTTGTTGAATGTTTTTGTACACTTTTCGTACAATTTCATAGAATTTTTGTCTCTGGTCTTATAATTTTGATCAAGTGTAAAATGTCTCATTTTATAAAAATGTCAATTTCTCAATAAAATGTTTGGATTATAACTTTTGTCTACATAACCTTTTAGATTATAAAATTAGTAACCTTAAGTAAGAAATGTTTAAAATTTTTCCATGAAAAACAGTCTTTATAAAAAATTTTTCAAGTGGTATAAATTTTTGATCAGAAGTGTATTATTTACTTCTTAAATATTTACATTGAAATAAGATTTAGTTTGTAGCGATCGATAACTTATAGAAGACATTTTGTATTTGTGCATGATTATATTTTGTTAAATCTCAAAGGATTAATCGGCATGCAGCTGGGATTATCTATTGTCATTTAATCTTACTTTCTTTCTACAATTGCTTTTTGTGCAAAAATTAAAGAAAAAAAAAACAAACTCAGGATCACCTTAATTGCCAGCACTTAATTTTGCAATTAAAAAGGATTTTATTTTGATTTGAGGATGTCATTTTCTGTAGTTAAAGTCAATTTTTCTTGGGAATGACAGTTGGGGCTCATTTTTATTTCTGCAAACACTCAATGACAATATATTACTAAACATCTTTGTTACTCATAGAAGATGATTAAAAAGAAATCCATTATTCTACTTAATAGCCAACTGTAGCACTCGTTCACTATAAGTAGGTATCACAGATGAAAATTTCAAACAGGTACGAGGTGTTATCTAATTGCATCTTCTTAATCTACATGATTAAAGAAACTTAGTTTTTATTTCATCAAAATATCTCCAACCGTTTAATTTTGGCAGATTTATTTTTATTTTTACACATGTGCTCGACTTAAAAATACCATATTTGGACTCCTATATTTTAAAAAGCAATTAAGAACAACAGTTAAAATTATACTAGTTTGTTAGGTACATAACAAAGAAATTAATAATAAAATTACAGATAGTATCACTGCATATTTCTTAAATAAATTCAGTCTGAATATGCAAATTTTATAAATCAAAACTTCTGCAACAACATGCAAACAACTCATAGCCTGAGGTTTGACATTTCATAAAACTGGAAATAAGACCCACATTCATCCCAAATTTCAAATATCACATTATGACTATACCAGTAACATGCCTAATTTTTCAGGGAGTGATAGAATTGATATATTCTGGATTATTCCACTTCCAAATTGAAAAAGATTGCTTTTTAACCTTTTGTCACAAGGCATTTGAAAGGCCAATTTTAGACTTGCTTGAATTATGTCATAAAATGAATACTTCTTACACTAGAAACACCAAATTTCATATCTAGCCATTTCTGGGGGTGCTCTTTCCATTTATCATTGTTAAAATGACCTAAAATCAACAGATTAGAATGTATATGGAGCAGATGCTGAACAAGTACAATTTCTGGACTGTAGATAGAGAGAAGCTTAACACACGCCAAGCAATACCCATTAATGATTACTAATAATCCGTATAAAATAAATATTAATAAGAAATAATAAATTAGGAAAATGAATATTAAATCATACATTTGTATCTAGATAACAATAAATCGTAACTAAAATCCATTCATTAGATAATTTAAAAAGTAAAGAAAATTGTTTGAGGGTTAATGAGTTAGTCTGGTTGACCATTACGATAGTGTAGTGAGTTCAATTCTCACTAGGTGCTCCATACTTGTGACTTTGTACCAAAGCAAACTAAACTTAGTAAATAGCAACTAAATTTTCTACAATCAAGTGATCATTACAAGATAGCAGAAATTCAAAGACAATACCTAATGGTTCTTTAACCATTTGCCGAGCACTGTTGGTGAGTACACCATCTGTCCATTCTCTGGTATCCATATCAATGTGACCAAGAAGCTAGAAAGAGAAATTAAAAATAATAATATTCATGCAGTTAAATAAATCCAAGGTTATAGCTATAAAAATGTTCCTTCCCTAAAAGGGGACATTCAAATAAGCCAAAGGAATCAAAGTAATTTTTTTCATTAAAAGAGAAAGTAATTTATTCAGGCAAAAATGTATAGAAAGTGCACTAATTTTGGTGTTTTCCGCAGTAAATTTAAGTGGAATATTTAACAACAACAGCAATAAAAACAAAAACCGAAGCAGTAGGAAGCTAAATATAGTCGACTGGTTTTGACACACTGGTTGCCAGAAATTTAAAATTTAGCATTACTCTTTATGTATAATTATAACTGACATTTGTTTGTGTTTTGTTCTTTCCACCTACTTATATATATGATTCCATCAATAAAAAAAATTAGTCTGAAGAAGTCCTTTTGAAGGCTCAAATATCAGATAAGTATTTCTTCCATTTTGTCATACAATTATGCACTAAAGTAATTTCTACATTAGCACTTGTGCTATAGGTGTTAATTAAATATAGCAGGTAAATGTTTACATTTCATGGATTCAGTAAAGAATATAAATTAGACTTGTCAATGTATTGAATAATCTTTAAGTATTTATTCATAGGTTGTCACAAAATTTGTCTCCTTGGTCAATGATAGTTACATAAAAAATAAATGGTGACAGATGGGAGATAACTGAACATGATGAAATTAAGGCAAACAATTACAAAGATATAAGAATATATGTAATATTATGTTCCTTATTTATAATACATACCTGGTTTCGAGGCATAGCCTTGGGATTCATTGTATAATGTTTCACAGTCTTACCAGTCTTAGCAAGAGCCAAGCGCAGAACAGTCCATAGTGTAGATTTACCAGATCCACTGGGACCAACAATAACCACACCCATTCTTTGTCTCAGCTGTTCATAAAGTTCGAGGGCTTTTTTAACCTAAATTGCAAACAATCAATAAAAATAAGTTTTAAAAAAGAAAACAAGCGTCACAATAAAAAGAAATGATCAGACAAGATATTTCATCATCTGATCAAGAGAATACATAAGATTCTTGCTGCAGAAAAAATATGGCTTTTGTAAAGTGAAGAGATATTTGGTATTTCAAACAGACCTATAAAAAATTTACACTATTTACATTGTTCAGACTGTTGTCCTTATCTTTATTGTCATATTCACAATGTTTCGGCCATTGTACACTCCAACCTTCTTCAGGTGATATATGTTGGAATTTTGAACTGAACCCTTTATTTAATCCACTGTTCTAGTTCCACATGCCATGCCTTTTCTGGATATCTCATTTTCAGTTAATTCACTTTAGTAACTCAACTCTCCAAGCTTTTGTTCATCTCTGCTGTGGCCAGGTATTAAACACACAACTCATTAGGTGAAGTCACTGGATTACTTAAACCAATGCTTTTATCCATGAGAGATGTGGGACAACAGTGAATTAATTTTTGGACTTATAAACCGAATGTCTCCATAATCATTTTTTTTACCAGAGCGGAAAGACAAATTTTCAACTTTTTTCAAAAATTTTATTTAATAATTTCAATAAAGTGACCAATTGATAATGTAGCTTTTTGTCTCTAGATGACTTTTCAACAATTTATGGGAATTAATTTAAAACGGGACCTTTTGTGTTTGCCTATTTAGTCTTTTTAAGCCTAATATGGAAAAGCAACAGGCTGCTTTATACAAACAATCCACAACCTCAACCTCGAAAAATGGACCGTCTCCTCCAAAAAAAGAAACAAAGGCGAATGATTGCAGTTTCTAAAATTTGTTCACAAGCTAGAGTGGAACAATTTTCAGAAGATTTTTATGCTGATAGAAATGTGTTTTTCTGCAAATTTTGTCATCATAGTGTTGATCTTATTAGGGTGGACACTATAAAGGACCATATTAAGTCTAAAATCCATTTGGCAAAAATGGCTTCTAAACAAATAACCCACTATGAAACAGACTACTTTACTAATATAACAACTTTGGTGAAAAGTAAAGATATGAAAAATGATTTCATCCCTGCTTTTTTAAGAATGTGTATCATGTGTGACATACCCCATCAATAAAATTGACAAGATGAAACCATTTTTGTAAGTATTGTAAGGAAGGTGGTGTTATTCATAGTTCTAAATGTATTAGGCAACTATATCTACTAATATTGTTTGATAGTCATTTTGCTGCCCTAAAAATGAAGCTTGCCAATGAAAGTATCAAATAACTGAACACAGCATTTTGAATGTGATTGCAAGCATTCAAGGAGAGCATTTCTTATCGATGTTGTCACCATGAAAGAATGCAATCATCAAACTTACATCCAATCTGTTACTCATGTTGACATTGCATTTGATGATATTATTGCTTTTGCAACTGATTCATCAGCATATTGTGAAAAGGTACATAGGAATGTTTAATCCAATATATTTGTAAACTGTTATCATGTCTTGTGTTTAGCACACATTTTACATCTTGTTGGTGAGGCATTCTTACACTGGCCACAATTTGATAATGTTGTTCAGCTCAATACTTTCATTAAGTCAGTTTTTTCAAAAAAACCTGGACGAAAACAGCAATATCTAAAATGGCTTGAAGCCTACTTGCCTAAGCAACTAGAGAAGCTCTCCCTGGCTCCTATGGCAACCCAATGGAATTCATGGATCAATTCAGCCAAGTGTCATTCTTCATATGTTCAATTTTATGAAGGATTCTTCAAACAAGAAAAAAGCTACGGCTTGGCAATAGACCAAATTTTGGAATTAGCAGATGATAGTAAACTGCACCATGCCATAATTTACATCTAAATCTGCATTTCATCAGTAAGAACTGAACTTGTTTAATAAGAGCCTTGACAAGCTAAGAGGAGACCAAGTTGCCACTTGCATGTATTGTGTGTAACCTAATGGAAGAGTTAAAGCATTAACTTGATAGTGGTAGGTCGAAAACAACATTTTGTCTAGAAACTGACTGTCTTCTGTTTGAACTGGAAAGCATAGAGAGGAATAAGGTTACATCAAATTTGCAGAATGTATCCAGTAAATCACTTTCAAAGTTGAACAAATGCTTGGATACTTATCTAGTGTATGAGTTTTACAAATCAACTCATGTGTTCAATCCTAGACAGCTATCATGTATTAGCCATGACATTGACAGTTTTGCAGCCACCAAAGATTTGCAAGATCCATCCACTGAACGCTTTGAAGAAAAAAACCACAAAGAGGACCTACCAAATCCCTTCAGCATTCCAGCATTTTGAAAATGCCAATAAGAGTAGATTCCCCATTCTGTCACAGAATGCCAGTAAAGTTATTCAATTCTTTTAGTAGTCTGCGGTGCTACTTTTCTGTAGGTTTTGCCACTTTCACTCAATTCTTATGTAGGATTGCAGCATTCTTTGCAAGGGTTATCCTGGAAACTCATAAAGTTAGATAAAGGGCAGAAGTATGAGATAAGAAATGCTATCAAATTGGTGCAACTTATCCAATGGGTGGATATTACAGCTAGTAAAATTTTTCATTTTCTTTATTTTCTTGTTTTAATAATATTTATATATTGTTACACTTTCTATTATAATGAAGCAAAAACAGAAATCTATACTGAAAACAGGGGGGAAAAAACAATATCCTAAAAACTGAAATGGAATTAAGGAAAATTTGAAACGGAAAATCGGTCCTTCTATAGATCATGGTGACTTTCCTATTAATGGGTAAATTATATCCACAAGGAAGCAACTCAGAGGGTGGCACACATAGCTTTGGCAGCTAACAAATGACCTGAGAGGAATAATATCTTTGTGAATTTGGGGGAAATATTGCAATAATTGCCTTTATGTCTTAGGTGGGAAGGGGTCCTTGTTCTAGATTAGGTTCTGAGACAGTTTTCTTTTTGTTTTCATTGCTGAGTTCTACTTTACTATAGCTATTATTTCTAATGAGTCTTAATACAGTTTCCCACTGTCTTTTCCTGGCAATTGTTCTGATGAGTTTCCTCCTTGGTACCTCAACTGCATGAATTTAGATGTAGTACTAGACTGGCAGCAAGGTCTCATAGTTTTACTCTTGAAATAGCTAGAGGTAGCCATAAGTTCTATTCTAATAGTTTCTTTTCTCACACTTCTTGCTAATCGAACTCCCTTCCAGTTTTTTGCTTTACTGTTACCTACAATCTTCAAAAGTTTAAATGCAAGATCAGTTGCCATATTCTCCCTTCCTGAATCCTCTTATTTTATTGCCTTTTCTCCTCACAAATATTTTCTCATCTTCGCTCTCAGTAGCTCCTTGCATCTTTGGCATTACTGCCTTGATTGAGGTGAAATTATTTTTTAAAAATCTATAGGGATTAGATTTCTGCACTCCATGTCTAGTGATATCACATCCTGTTCTTACTTAGTACTGCTATTATTGCTCACCCTATTTCCTCTGAGTCTAATTTGTTACTACCTAGACAAGCCTAGTGGATTAAAGCATTGGTTCATTAACTTAGTAACATAATAATAGTGAATTCAATCTTTGGGGTAAGCAGTATAAACTTAAACTCAGTGAAAACAAATTTAAGTGCAGTACTAGATTGGCAGCAAGGTCTCATCATTTCACAGTTAAAAAGGCTAGATGTAACCATAAGTTCTATGCTAACAGATTTTTCTCTTGTACTTGTGAAACTCTCTTCCAGCCTCTTGGTTTCTTGTCAACTTTAATCTTCAAAAATTTAAATGCAATGTCAATCATTATCTGTCTTCTTAATTCCTGATCTTTTATTGTTCTCGCCTTAATCATATTTTTCTTTTTCTCATATTTTTTCACATTGAGTAATCCCTTGGGATTTTATTGACTTGAATGGGGGTGAAAAGGTAAAAGAAATATGCTTTACAAATCCTCAGTTTTATATTTCATTTCTGAGTAATTGTCAATATACTTTTATTATTTTGAACAATTGTCCTCATCTTGGTTATATATATATATATATATATATATATATATATATATATATACATACACACAGGGTACGATGGATAAATTGTCGTCTAAATTACACAAAAATGAAAACAACACTGACATCTCATTTCAACGATATATTTACCAAAATTACACAAAAATATATTGAAATACTAAAGAGTAAATTTATTCAATAAAATCGCCATTGTCTTCAACCATGGTCTCCAGACAACTTTGCAATTTCCTGCAACTCTTCTAGACAATCTCCTTGCTTAAGGTGGTGAATGCTACCATAATCCTTGCCTTTAGTGCATCTTTGGTATTACAAGGAATTTTGTTGGTCACTCACTCAACTGTGCCCCACACATAATAATCAAAGAGGTTGCAGTTTGAAGAGTTAAGTGGCCAGATGTAAGACGATAGCTATGACTGGATTCTCATGCTTGTGTGCCATGGTGCAGAGACCTGTTGTCAGACATGGGGTCTTCCAGCAGCCACCCTCTTGACCCAGAGCAGTACTACATCCTCAAGGCACTTGATGCAGGCCTCTGTGTTGAGTGAGGCCCTGTGAGAGATGAATGGAAGCATGATGTTGCCATCACTAGTGATCACTCCAAACATCTTTGTAATTATAATTAGACTCACCCAACTCTCTCCAAATCTTCAGCACTGTCCTCAGATTGACACCCAAACACTCTGAAATGTTTGTATTGGAGCTACTGGCATGAATGCTAAGCAGTACAGAATGCCATTTCCATATTTCTGGCAGAATGTATTGTGTCATAGTGCTCTTTTTCTCACAGTCGGTACCCAACTGACCCTAGTACACTGTGCAGTCGATAAAATAAAAAATAAACAATGCACGTGTGTGAAATTAAAAATATAAAGTGGCAACGATTTACCCATCGTACCCTGTAAATACAGTGGCATAGTGGATTTAGGAGTTGGTTATATATGTTACTGTAATCTAGTGGTTGTGTTCAATCCCTGAATCAGGTTGTAAAACACTAGTTCAACAGGAATGAACAATAACTGGCATCACAAGAAGAAAATAATTAAATGATCAACATATCAGCAAAACAATGGACACATGATGATGATCAGAGAGTACTTGACTGAAACATTATATCTATAATAACATCTATATCAATGAAAATGAGAACAATAGTTTGAAATAATGAAATCCTCAGTTCATATCATTTTTATCCACATTATGAATCTGTATATTTATGTAGTATGAAGTAAATTGATGACCGAGTCCAGTAAGGTTTGGAAAGTTTTGAGCACCTCCAGCCATAAGTCAACTGATGCCAGGTGAAATTCCTTTTGAACAACATAACCAGGCTAGGAAGACAAAAGCCAAACACTGCATTTCATATATATGCATATATATATATATATATATATATATGCATATATATATATATATATATATGAAATTTTGTTAAGCTCTTACTATTATTAACTTTTCATATGTAAGTCTTTAATGTATTTTCACAATTATTATATTAATATATAGTAAATATGGGGATCATTTTATTACATAATAATAACAGAAAACTGATTCTCCACTTTATATCCAACAGACTATTATATTAATACAAGTTTATCCATAACATAAAAAATAACGTCATATTTTGTTGTCTTTACTATTTATTAGCTTTTCATGTGTGAATCTTTAAATATATAAATTTTATTTTGCTGTGTTAAGCATTGAATATAAACAGTGGGCAATTTTACAGCAGGCTCAATAACTTCAAAGTTAAAGGCAATCATTCCTGTCAGAAATTCACTGAACCTAGGGCAAGATGGAAATTTGTTTTCTGTGTTACTGTAACAAAATATACATACCTGAGTTTCATTAACAATTAAATTTTGTTCCTTACATACAGTACAGAACGCATCAGCCACAGTCTCAAATTCAATATCTTTAAACTTGATTCCTGGGAAGACATCAAGCACCAAATTGTCAAAAGTGACACTGTCTGAAAAAGTCAGTTTAGACAGGGTATTGATCCTCAGCGCCTGTACCACTAGAGTAGATTCCATGTTCTCATCAATTGTTGCTAGTCAAGAAAAAACAAAAATACTGTTAAAGATCAAATAATAATAATAATAATAGTAATAATCAGAAAAGGGATAAATCATACAAAATATGCTTCATAATAAGAAGGTGTTGCTCATATATACATAATATGAAGGTAAGTCGAAAATTATCTGCACTTTTGCCATAACATATTTGTGTTATGAGTGCAGATAATTTTTGACTTTCTTCTCATGTATATATTATATGAGAAGGTGTTGAAAAGTTCTTAGTCCAACCCACTTCCCCACACCTGACCAAATATACAAATCTTTTTGGAAGGGCTTCTTGGTTGGGCCAAGAACTTTTCAGTACATCTTCATATATACATGCTTTATTTGGAAATATAGGAACCTCCAAGTTGCCATAAGTTGAAAATGTTAAACACTGAATATAGGCTAATTGGGTTTCATTTATTAATCAGAATGTTGTAACATTTTCAGATTAAAGTTCCTTTTTTTTTAATTTTTTTTTTTATAATTCTTATAACACTTAAATTTAGCTATAAACAATATTTTCTAATGTTTGGGGCTATCTTGGCACAAATCTTTTTAATTAAAATAAAACATATTATACTTTGATTTTAACCAAAGACAAAAAACTTCACTTGTTGCACTGACTCAGAGTTTGAGAATTCAAGGGGTTGGGTTGATGGATTTTACAAGATCTCAACTATTGTTGGGTTATTGAATATCAAAATCTATTTTTTATTATACTTCAGTTTATAGGTAAAGATTGGTCGGTTTTATACTTGAGTCTATAAGTAAACATTGGGTCAGGTTTATACTTGTGTTGGTAAACATTGGTCAGGTTTCTCTTTTCATCATCTTAAAAACCTTTCTTGCCTTCCATCAGCATCGTTAATGCTAACTCCCAGGAGAGTGACTCATTGTATCTTCTAGAGCTAACATTATCCACTGACATGAACTGGAACGATTATATTGCTAGGTCTGCTGCTAGGAAATTTATTTCAGTGTTATTCTAGACAATTTTTCTCAAGAGAATCTATCTTACGCCTTTAGAAGTCTACCATTCATCCATGCATTGAATATTACTGCCACATTTGGCCTGGTGCTTCTGCATTGCATTTAGAGATTCTTGATAAAATTTGAAGAAGATGCTGCAATGTTATTGGTCCTGATCTGACATCACAGCTTCAGTCACTTCCCCACAGTCATAACATGACTTCATGGTAATTGTTTTTAGGAGTTTCTTCTTTAGTACGTCAGCTTTATGAATTTAAGTGCAGTACTAGATTGGCAGCTAGGTCTCATCATTTTATATTTGAAATTGCTAGATGTAACCATAAATTCTATGCTAAATTTTTCTATAGGACTTCTTGCTTGTAGAACTCTCTTCCACTCTCTTGCTTTCCAGTCCACCTTGATCTTCAAAAATTTAAATGCAATGTTAATCATAATCATCTGGCTTCTAAATTCATGTTCTTTTATTGGCCTCCCTCATTAATATCTTTCTCAGATTCTTTCACACTCAGCAGTCCCCTTGTGTCTTATTGCCTTGCTTGGGTTTGGGGTGAAATCATTAAAAAACAAATACATAGACACAAGTAAACATTGGTTAGCTTTGTAATTATCTGGCAGCAGCAAAGTTGGCAACACTCTCACATTTCACCCATTATTAAATATCTTTCAATGCCTCAAGGGAAGAATAGGCTTATTGAAGTCTAACTGCATGAGTTTGATGTTTGCAGCTTTTATATTTTCTCGTCATGAATAAATTGTTGATAACTTCATCAACATAATTCTTTCTGCTAGAGAATTCCTTCCTTTCAGTAAAGTCGCCTGAATTAAGGAAGTCACTGATATATCAATACATTACTGGATCCACTACCAGAAAATCAAACCCCAGTGTATTGAGATGAATATTTCTTCCCAGTAGGTATACAATGTAAAAGAAGATTTCCACTAGATATACACAGGCTGGGATAGGCTACATCCAATTCATGTATTCTTCACCAAACTTTGATACCGTGGATTGTGATTATGAGTTAAAATTTATGTTGAACATACACTGACTGCGACACAGCCCCCTCCCGTGTCATATTTGGTAACCTGGGGCCAATTCAGTTGTATTTGGTGCAGTGGCCACGACACAACAATATGATACACACACCCTGACTATTATAAATGTGAAACTGAATAACTTAAGATAATAAAATGACTACAATGATAGCCTTAACCTATAATCTTTTAGGAGGGTTTGATTTTAAGGATTTTAGTACTTTTTAGGTAGATCTATATTTATTATTCTCATAAGAAGCAATTTATTGATTGATTGACCGATTTGTTTTTTATGGCTTATCAACACTTTGCAGGTTATTTAAAGCCAGAAAATATTTTTAGGCTGTAAGAATTTTCTGGAGATTTACTGATACAAGTCCTACTAATTAACCTATATCCAGGGTGGGAAAAGGTGGATTCTTAACTTTTCCAAGGGTACTTGTGTGCAAGCGAATATAATGAACCCAAGTGGAATTTGAACTTGGCTTACCAATTTCCAATTCCTAACAGTTATATATTACACCAACCATATCCTAGCCTACAGCACCTGGTATTCCCAAGTGGTCACCTATCTAGGTACTAACCAGGATTGATTTTGGTTAACTTTGGTGATCATACAAGAAGCGGAGTTTCAATATTATATGACCAAAAGCCAAGAAACAATTTAAAAAAGACATATAGAAACCCAATTACTGTATTTCAGCAAACATTTTTAAGATTTAAGATTTTACAAGTTTTTATTAAACTTGACTTTTAGTTTATTTATTCCTGTCTATTTCTGAGATGTTAAAATACAAACTTATTTAAAAAACATTTATTTTCATAATTTATTTACCATTTGCAGCCTTGGCTTTTTGCAGAAGGGAGCCACATCCTCTTAGAACTGTTTTCAATGCACGCAAACCCCAATCATAGTGTTGCTGAGGGGTGAGAAGCTGTCTACAATTTTTGTTTAAAAAGAAACAATGTCATATTATTAATAAAATATTAACATTTTACTTCATGATATTTTTGGAGAATATTTCTGCATATGTATATCACATAGAATTTATTTAGATATTACCATAAAATTATTTTTTCCAAGACTTTTTGTTATGTTATTGTTAATGTTCTAGAATTTCTCTTAGATATTTCAAATGTTTTCTTTATCAAATTACCTAAATAACAGAGAAAAACCAAAAATTTGGTAATTTTATATTTACCTAATAAAAGTATTAAAAGTAAAATATTTACCTAATAAAAGTATTAAGTATTTAGGTAATGCAGATAAAAACTTAACTAAAATATACCTAAAGGAATAATGTAATTGACATACATAAAAAAGTTTTATATATATATATATATAAAAAACAGAGGATGTCTGTGTGATACCTTTTTACTCGAGATCCATCCAACCGATTTTGACCAAACTTGGCACTTACATTATACAATGTAATAGATAGGTTCTTAGTGTAAAAAATTGATAATTTAAAAAAAATCAATAATTTCATCTTTTTTCCTCAGATTTTGTTCAAACTCGGTATGTAGGTTACTTACATCATGACAAGCTCAATGATACCTCATTTTTATTTCTACACCACTGTGTTTAGCAAAAAACTGCAGAAAATGAAAAATCAATTTCAACACAAATTTTAAACTAAAAACTCCCTCAATTTTCAATTTTCTAATACAAACTTCATTCAATTGTAGCCAAGAATAAGTTGATTGTTTAAGTCATTTAACTTAATAATTGAGTCCACCCATATAGTGAAAACCTGGGTAAAAAGCAAAAAATGGTGATTTTTACTGATTTCTTTTATTTTTTGCTGATCTTTCAACCAATTTTCATCAAACTTTAGAATTGCTTTATAAATGTATCCTCTTTTGCATCCCTGGTAGCACACTGACAAATTGTATTTAAAAAAATCCAAAATAATTGTGGTCTTAAGTGGGTCTTCATGTTGCTTGTTTTATCCCTTCATGTCCTCAGCTAACTTCAATTGAATAAATACAGACTAATTCTGTTATATCAGAAACTGCATTAATTCAAAATGTTTTTTAATGAAAGTACTTTAAAGTAATTGAAGAAGATAGACTCTGTTACATCTAAACATGATGCTGTTTTTGCTCCATTCTAATTGAACGCTTTTTCTGATCAACCAGCTGGCTATGGCTGCTAGTATGAAATAAAAAATGAGTTTTTACAACATATTAAGTTTTGATTATATAGTATTTATTGTTAACTTTAATTTAAAAAATGCAACCCTAATAAAAACAATCTTATCTTATTATGAAGAAAATATCTAGGAGTATTAATTAATATCCTTCCATTGATAATTTATATCACCAACATTCATAAAACCAATACTTAAAAAATGTAAAATCCAGACACTTGCTTATAATGTAACCCAAGTCTTTCATACACACCTTTCTCTAACACACCAAATATCTTCTGATACATTCAAAATTATAATAACATTAACAATAATAGAATTAAACTAACACACATCCAAATAATCACAATTTTCCAACACAATTTTTCCTCAACAAACAAATATAATAAAAAGCATAATATTAATAACAGAATTAAACCAAAACACACACCCAGATGTCCCCAATTTTCATGATACACATGGCTTTTCCTCAACAATAAAATTTACTCCAACATTACTAATGTATAGTCAACGCATGCACCAACACCATAAACTCCTGCAAGACTAACTAGAAATTTGATACACATACATACATGCACACCATTCCCATTTTCTCCCACTACCATCTTAAGGAATTAAACACACAGACACTACAAGACCGACACAAAAAATGTCCACTATAGTTCAGATGCACACATACACACTTATGCCACAAAAGAAAAACACATGGGATCTACCTGACTAATGAAAAAAAACACAGAATTCAAAGTACTGATACATTCTCTTCCATAACTCATTTAAAAAAAACTTCTGATGAAGCTTACATAAAAGTGAAACGTTAAATTTATAAATGTTTTCTATTTGTTCTTTATTTTATCACTGAATATTTATTGAATGTTGTAATACTAGTTACTTACTTGGAGAGGTTGAATATAGCAACCAGTTTACGACCAACAGTCTTTGCTTCTTTAAAACCTTCTGAAAACAAAATGACCTCAGCAATTTGTTCATTATCTGGTCGAGACATGGCCACAGGTCGAAACAATTGCTTCAGATTATCTGGCAGCTTTTGACGACCACCATATCCTTTACCTGCTGGATTCATGGTGATGAAGATACCAGAGTTGTGGTCAATCTCCAACTGAAAAATAATTTGATCAAAGTAAGAACAAGTGCAAACTGCCTATATATATATATATATATATATAGATAGAAAATGAACTGAGCAAGTACACAAAATAGAAAGGAGTATAAGACAAGGATGCATCTTCTCACCATTTATTTAACCTTTACAGAGAGGCAATCCGAAGAGAATTAAAAGTCCAGCCAGGATTTATTATTGGTGGACACAATCTTAATAATATAAGATATGCAGATGACATCATGTTGATGACAGAAACAGAAAGAAAACTGCAGGAACACCTAAACAAGAAAGTAAAGAAAAGTAGGAAGAAAGGAATAACCATCAATTGTAAGAAGACAGGATGTATGGCCAATAGAAAGCAAACTGCATCTTGAAGATGCCAGAATCCAGCAAGTAAAGTAATTTCAATGCCTGATAAGTATTTTAATTGATGATAGAAAATGTGATACAGAATCTAAAGGTGCATTGGAATAATAAATGGTGTCTTCCAAAAGCTAAACAATGTAAAAAGAAACAGAAAATATTTTTTTTAGAAACAAAGAAAAGAATGTTGTACTGCTATGTAATATTAATACTACTGTATGGCAATGAATGTTGGACAATTTCCTCACAGATGAAGAAAGGAGTTGAGGCAATAGAAATATGGATCTACAGAAGGATGATGAGGGTACTTTTGACAGAGCATGTGACCAATGAGGAAAATTTAAGGAAAATAGAAACAAAAAGTGAAATTGTACTTAGAATCAGAAAGAGTTGAAATTTCTAGGGTACATAATAAGAGGGCTTGGAGAATTTGACACTCACAGGATATACTGAAGTGAAGAGGAGCAAATAGAAACAGAGTGTAACTTACTTAATGAGCTTGTGTAAATGGATGGCAGAACAAGGATGAGAGGGATAGTAAGGAGAAAATATTACTTAGAGCTATAAAGGATAAGAAGTTGTGGAGAGCCATGAGTGCCTGCATCCTGAAGGGACATAGCACATAAAAGAATTGAACAGAGAATTACCCATCTTCAGTATGAATCTTCTGCTTTTCTCATAGACATTATTTTTATTCCATGTTATTAATCTATATGTCTGCATAGAACAATAGAAGTAAAATACTGTGCCTTGTACATGTGCCAACAATGTTTATATCTAAAATTATAAACAGTTTTATTGTGACACAATGGATCCCCACTCAATTATCTGGGCCTGAACTGCCAGCAGTTTTAAGACAACCCACAGTAAAATTGTCCAGAAGAAACAAAAAAGAAATAAAATGCATAAATAAATAAAAACTTCTGGGATCAAGTGCCACTTAGCTGGAAAGTAGGGAATTCCAGTCATTGGCTTATATAGTCAGGCTGCATTCTAGATAAGAACCAGTCTGTTGAGATGTAGAATGGGGAACTAAGAGTGACACTTGCAGAGATGGGCAGAGGCGCAGTTGGAGTTCTCACTGGCTGAAGGGAAAATCTGGTCCATTAATCTGTTGTGAGAGAAGACAGAAGTATCAACAAAAATGCCCCAAATCTCAGTTATCTAAACAGTGCCAGGTGAATCTGTGAATAAAGAAATCAGTATATTGAAAACATGATTTGTTTTATTTTCTCACCGTGGCAATATTTCATCTTCTGTTCCTTTGTTGAACATACACACTGGGTTTTTTCCCAATTTTTGTTCACATCACAATGTGGGACAGAATCTGACCAGTTAGTGAAAAACTGTCTGAAGGATCTGGTAGTGCATTTACATTATGACCAATGACAGTCAGTAGTAGGTAAGTTTACAGGGTGAATTACTAGATATGATTTTAGGGTTATAGCTTTTGAACATATCTCTACAGGTGTGCAGTATTTTCAATAAAAAAATCCAGATTTTAATTTCTTTTTTGCTTTTGTGAAAATTAAAACAAATAATGGCGGAACAATGAGAGTTATTTTTATTAAATTTTCTTTCTTTGAAGAAGAATAATAAATTCAAGCAAATTACAAATGTGCATGATTTGTCACAAAATAGCAGCCTAACTATACGGGCTCAGTGTGACATGACCCTCTTTATTGATATTAAATGTGAATCCCTATCCTAAAATTATTAAATTTTTCTTTCTATTTCTTAAAAATATGGCCATGACTGCCTTTGAATTGGGTCAATGGTTGAATTATTAATTTAAGTAGCGTTCAATGATTGTTAAATTCATATGTAGCATTCAACAATTGGGCACATCCCTACACTAACTGCTTAGAAATATCATAGCCGCTACATAGAGAAGATGTGAAAATGTTTATTTCCTTCTCTGTGGGATGGCTCTCACATAAGTTTGTCTCCCAATCTTCCAGAGACAAAAAGCTGAAATCTTCTGGGATAATCAGGAACTCCAGGGCCAGGATAGCCTATATTTTCTGTGAATAAAAGCAAAGCACTTTCAGGATGATAACCAAACAAATAAACTACACTGAATGACCAAAATACTACCATATATAAAGGGAAACGTCTCAATCCAGACAAGACAAGAGCTATCTACTCTGAACTATTCATAAAAAAACAAAACAGAAATAATGATCAATGAAATTGTCGATAATATGATTCGATAGATAAGTAACCAATGAACATTTCTCTCATGACAATATTTTCATATTTTCTTTCCTTTCTCCTATTCTTTGTTTATCATCTCCTACTTCTCCCACTCTATATCTTTATTACATTAAATTAAATATAACTTTACATCTTGTGTTTGTTTTCTATACATTGTCTGAGTGTATTGGTCCCTAACTGAGTAGAAAATACGATTTTTTTCTTTTAAGCAAATCGCATTCACAGCCATGTTTGATTTTTGTCAAAAGATAAAATTCATACCATCAGTTAATTTCTTTTTATCAAGTTTTAAAATACAATATCTTGTAAATTCTTTAATCAGTTCACTGTTATGGGTGAGATAATGTGTTTTATGATATTGTTATTCTTACAATGTTAAAAAATATATTTGTCAGTAAACAGCTTAAATGCAAAAGATCAATTGTAAATTTTAAGTTAAATTTCCTTTGAATTTTGTGTTAATAAACACACTGTTACCTTTTGTATTTAAGGAAAAATATCAAAGAGAGATAAGTTAAGAATTATATGTTTAAAAATCAATGAACTGTTATGTAACAATAACAGATATATTGATTGCAACAATAATATTAGTAATCAAATAATAGGATTACTGAAACTGTGGCCTTTAGCTAAAGACATTATTCATTGATTAAAACAATTCATTCAAAACTTAATCAAATTGATGAAATTTAGTTCACATCTTGTGTGAATTTTTTTTTTTAGTGATGTTCATACTGTACAAGGCCCAAGGGCAACTCAAGGTAGAAGGTTACAGAAATAAGAAGCACAGCTTATGTGGGTATGTGTGAAAAATAACTGTTAACCCTAGACTTGAACAGGTTAAGATTGTAGTGATTGGGGAAGCAAACTCTTAGGATCTGGTTCCACAAGGCAGTGGTCCACAGGAAGAAGCTGCTCGAATGGGATTTACATCTCACCAAAGGAACAGAAGGAAATGAGGGTGGTTTGTTACAATATGCATGGCATGGTGGATTTTAGCCATGAAGGTTGGGACTGGTGGAACTAAGGAGTGTAGTTCATCTGAACACTCTCTATGGAAATAGCAATAGAGATGTATAAAGCTTGCAACGTCTTGTTTGTAAGAAAGGGGTTGCAGGGTAGAAAATAATTCATCACCCATAAGGATACAGAGATGCTTTTGGACTATTGAGAGTTAAAAGTGAAAACTGGGCAAGTCCTGCCTATATATGGCAGCAGTACTTCATTTTTGGCCTGATCTGGCTCTTGTAAAGATAGAGGATAGCAGGCAGCGTCAAGTACTTGCTGGAGCGGTACAGGGAACTAACCATTTTTCCAGCATACTTTGTAATGGATCATATGTATGAGTTTCACTTGAGGTCTGGGCTGAGTTTAAGTCCCAATAGGTGCTCAAGGTATGGGGGCCTCTCTGGGGAATATCTGTTCATCACAATTGGTGAATATTCTGGTTAATGTATCATGAAAAAAATCAGGGCCCAAAAATGTCTGTCTTAACAATCAGGATTATATTTGGAAATCCACAATATCAAAGTGACATGGATAATTATTCTTACAATTCTTCCATTTTGTACTGTTCTCATTTTTGCCTCTTGATTGGCAAGGACTAATCAATCACCCAATTTTTTATGTATTAAATTAAAAACTAAAGGAAAGAAAATACTGTATTATACTATTCAAACATCACAATTTTAAACATATATTTGAATGATGTGCAAGTTGTATAACGTTTTTTTTTCTTTTTACTAATACAAGGCTCAAAAACCACTCAAAGGAGAGGGTTTCTAAAAGATATGGGTGATATGAATGTGGAAGTAAGATTATGAAGCTATGGAAGATAGACAATGATTGACCTTTGACTTGGAGAGGTTATGATTGCAGCATTTTGGATAGCATCTATGTGGAAATCAATTCCACAAAAGTGGTTCTTGGGAAAAAAAACTGTCTGAGTAGAATGTCCTTTTTACAATTGAAATACAGGGGAATAAATTATCAATGCAGAAAGTGGAATCAGTAAACTAAGTTCAAATTCCTACTGAATGTGCTTCATTCACTTTGCACTAATGCTCTTAGTGAAAGCAAAAATCAGTTTCTTCAAACTAAGTTATGAACTAAATAGCAGGGTAAACTGGGATCTCTAGCCTTGGGCAGCAGTCTAAGAAGACTGCTCTGAATCCAAAATTGTGGTGAAAGCAACAGGGAAGTGCCATCTTTCTCAGGAAATCATGGCAATGCACAGATAATAAAAAAATCAAAATTGTGGAGATCCATGTTTGTCTACGTCCTGAAGTGATATGGTATTAAAAAGAAGAATATTTGAATTAGGCATGATCATGATGTGGGCTTTATTTGGAAAGAACACTTTTCAGTGAGTTAAAAACAATATGAAGGCGGCAATTTCTTACGGATATGCCAAGGAGTTCCATGGTCCTAGCTTTGTTCTTTATTGCATCTTGTATGACCTGAATCTGCATTGAGACGGCCGAGAGCACAGGAGGTTCAAGTCGGTTGAATTCATCAAAGCAGCCCCATGCGCCACACTTGACAAGTCCAATGAATATACGGCCAATAGATTTGACATCAAGGTTCTGTGCAGGATAAAATAAGAGAAAAAAAAGAAAGATGAATGGTACAGTAAAAATCAATAACATGACAACAGATCAAATAAATCAGTGTGTAAAACTGAGTCAAGAATTCTTTTCTAGATAAAAAGACCAACACTAAAATAAGATTATCCAATCTTGCTGAAAGTTTCTATGTCACTTGAAATAAATCCTGACCACATTGCCTGTTTGCTTATACTCTATATTTTGCTTGCATAAAGAATAACATGCTTTTGTTAAACATTATATTTTTTCATTTCCACCAAAATATTTTCAATTAATCGGCAATCTCACTAATAAAATTAAAAAGTATCCAACATATTTGACAATACTAAAAATTGAAAGTTACAACTCACTTTCCTTAAAATATAAATAAAGAAATAAGTTAAAAAAAAAAAAATCTCACTTCATCACAGTTGAATACAAGCACTTGACGCCCAAAAAGTCCTCCAAGGGCTTTTACTGATTCTGTCTTTCCAGTGCCTGCAGGTCCATAAGGGTTTCCACCAAGACCCATATGCATTCCTGAAGGAATCAAATAAATTTTTATACCTTTTATCTCTATTAAATATATAAGTGTCATTTCCTTAGAAATTTCATCTTAAAAGTTTCTCTTTTAATAAAGGAAAAATATTACAAGCATAAGAAATAAAAAGTTAGTATATATTACATTTCTGAATGAAAATCATATCAATAAGTAAAGCTAATCCCAACAAATGAGTATGATGTTAAATTTTTGGTTATTTTTGCTTTTGAAAGGGTGATAAAACTATGAACATTCATGCAGTATACGGTATAAAGTGTCTGGGAAAGAAATTCACACATTTCACCATATGAAAATTACAGGTTACTGAGAATACTGAATAATGAATACTTCACAACCAATCACAAAGATAATTTTACAGTTGTCATTGCTAAGGTGTAACCATAAGATCTCTGCTAACAATTTCTCCTCTCACATTTCTCACTTGTGGAATTCTCTTCTGGCTTCTTGCTTTCCAGTCAACTTTGATCTTCAAAAATTTAAATGCAATGTCAATTGTTATCTTCTGTCTTCTTAATTCATGTTCTGTTATTGTTCTCTCTCTATCTCACTCAGTAATACCTTGTGTCTTAGTGGCTTTATTGCCTTGCTTAAGATGAAATGATTTAAAAAAAATGATAGCTACAAAAGTTTTTGCATAATTGTAATTAAAAGGATTTATTCTGATATATCAATATTAATCATTTACTGAAATAAATTTATTTTTTATTTCACTTTGCTAAAAATTATTTACATGCAGACCATTGTTCTCATCATGTGATAACAACAACAAAGATGAGGACAATAGTCCCATGTAAATAAAGATAATGCCTCACCCAGAAATTCAGACAGAAAAGAGGTTTTCATATTTGGACTTCAGATGTACATGTTTATCTAAAAACCAAACTTAGAAAGCAAGACATTATAATGAAATAGTCAACTAGAAACTGAGCCTATTCATGTTTTTATTTATACTTACGACTTAACAATGACTGAACAACACATACATATATACATACACACATGATTATTCAAAGACTATTTGTCTTTGATATTTTATGAAGATATTTGTATCCAAATACAAACCCTGTGTGAGAGTCAAATAGCATTTATCAGTGAGCTGGGTATGCACCAACTTCTGCACACTTCCCTGGTATTCAAATGTATAATTAAACTCAGCATCAACCATATTTATTTTACAATCTTTGTTTTTCATATAGAATCTACAAAAAAAATAAAAATAAAGAGTAATGTTAGTGAAGCAAACTGAGATGATGATCTTAAATAACCAAATCTAAAATGAGACAATTCAAAAATTGAGATTAAATTCTCCCTAAAACAATAAGGTGCAAAAACACTGAGAAGAAAAAATGATGGTGATAAGGTTATATGATCTATTCTATCACGTTGACTGTAGCCAGGATCATAGATGACTGCATAGTATGTACTTTACCAGGGCTACATAATGTTCTGAATTTTTCCTTCAACTAAACTAGTTGCCACCAAATGCTGGAAAACTTAGTTTGCTTTGTTATTTAACTCATATCTGGAGAGATTAATTCATACCTTTCCTAAATATATTTGTGCAAAAATGAATGTAACAAACTCAACCAGAATTCAAACTTGGTTCACCAATTCTTTGTCCTGATCTGCTAATCATCACACACCCTGTACATTCTTCTATGTCATATGACAGAGGAAGGAAACACTGTAAATCATCAATAATTTTCCTTTTTATTCAAATATAGTTACATTGATAGCATGTGGGGTAGTGTAATGGATATTGGTGCAAAAAAGCCAAATTGGTAAGTTCAAATTCTGGGAAAGGCATGTACCTGTATTTTTTCCACCAAGCTTTGGGTTAACTACAAGGGTAGACTAACCTCTTTAGTCTTATGTGGCAATCAGTCTAAGAGAGGGACGACTCTAAAATCAAAGCCATGGAGAAGGCAAAGAGAAACTATTCCACTATCATTCTTGAGAAGTCATGGCAATTGACAGATAAAAAAAAAAAGGAACTTGTGGAGAGCCATCACTACTTATGTCTTGAAGAGATATGGCATTAGAAGAAATAGTTACATTGAGAGAAGAAAGAGCCATGGTTCATTGATGAAAGCAAAAATATTTAAGGTACAAAAATGAAAACATAGAGCCTATTTATAACAAAGATGTAGATTTTTTTTATGTTAATGAGGCATTACAGGCTTACAGCCACATAATGTTGAAACACTGGTTCTCATCCGATCACCAAACTTAAGCAACATCAAGCTTGGTCAGTACCTAGATGAGTGACCACTTAGGAATAGCAGGTGCTGTAAGCTTGGATGTGTGTGGTGTAATGGATAATGACTTGGAATAAGATTGCTGTGTAAATTTCCTTGGGAAAGGTATGAATCCACTTCTCTCTCCCATCTATGGATTAAGTAGTATCTGAAAATCATAATTATCTCTTAAGAAATTGTTAATACAAAATTCACTCACAAAAAAATAAAAAAAGAATTATTCAAACAATTCAAGAATATGTTTTGGCTTTAAATAACCTACAGAAGGTTGATAAACTGTAAAAAATAAGTCACTCAATCCAAAAATTAGGCATTACATATTGTGCAAGTATATAAATGGACTAAGTATTGCAATTAGTGTAAATAAAAAGCCCAGAAAACTGTCTTGACTTGCAAAGTATAAAGAAAAATTATTGTGAATTGAAATAGAAAAATGAGAAATTTGGTTTGAAAAGAATATTCATTCAATTCAACATATTTTAGAACAAGGTTATTTATTTTGAGCTTGAGCATAGTTATTTGAACTTTTATATTGGAGATGATTTTTTAAAGAATGATGCTCCGTACATTTTGAAAACCAGTTAATGTTGAGATTTAATGAAGGCATTACTTGAGAATAATCAATATTATATGATATGGAAGATAGTGAATACACTCAAATATCCAAATTAAGCACTGAAACTCATTTGCATCACGAGCTTTGTTTTATTAGCTGCTTTTATATATGAATTCCATGTAAGTCAAAAAAAAGAACAAACAAAAAACTACCAAGCCCTAAACATTCTTATTTTGAAACAACTTGTCACATATATATATATATATATATATATATATATATATATATATGAAACAACTTGTCACATATATATATATATATGAAACAACTTGTCACATATATATATATATATATATATGAAACAACTTGTCACATATATATATATATATATATATATGAAACAACTTGTCACATATATATATATATATATATATATGAAACAACTTGTCACATATATATATATATATATATATATATATATATATGAAACAACTTGTCACATATATATATATATATATATATATATATGAAACAACTTGTCACATATATATATATATATATATATATATATATGAAACAACTTGTCACATATATATATATATATATATATATATGAAACAACTTGTCACATATATATATATATATATATATATATATATATGAAACAACTTGTCACATATATATATATATGAAATAACTTGTCATATATATATATATATATATATATATATGAAACAACTTGTCATATATATATATATATATATATATATGAAACAACTTGTCATATATATATATATATATATATATATATATATATATATGAAACAACTTGTCATATATATATATATATATATATATATATATATATATATGAAACAACTTGTCATATATATATATATATATATATATATATATATATATATATATGAAACAACTTGTCATATATATATATATATATATATATATATATATATATGAAACAACTTGTCATATATATATATATATATATATATATATATATATATATATATATATGAAACAACTTGTCATATATATATATATATATATATATATGAAACAACTTGTCATATATATATATATATATATCAAACAACTTGTCATATATATATATATATATATATGACAAATTTCTCAGAGTTAACCTGTAGAAAAAAAACAATAGGAAAACTAATATTCTCTCTCCATATGTGGTCAGCCACGCCACTTCCCCTCGCGTTAGAGCTTTCTGGTGTTCTTGAAGCCTTACCTTGAGGGGGCGGCCTGTCTCTCCTTTATATTCCTTTCCGCAGCTGCACGGGATAGCGTACACACAGTCTTTAGTCATGTTCTCCTCTATGGGGGGTCTCACTCGAGAGAGATATCTGCGAAGTGTTGTCATGCTTTTGAAGGTTGTCCTGATGTTATATGGACCGCAGATCCTTTGTATTTTCTCTGATAACCCCTTCACATAAGGCAGGCAGACTGTTTTCTGAGTGTGAAAGGAGAGAGAAGGGAGATCACCGTCCCCTGTGGGATCAGGTTGAGATCATAGACAGGGAACACCATTGGAAAATTCGTAAACTTAAGGAATCAGCACATATGCTAGGCCACAAAAATCTCCTGAGTCGACCAAGCATAGAAATAAATACAATATGGGAACCAGTAATAAGGAGTGCCAGAGAAAAGCAATGATAACAAAAAGTTGCAATATGAGATCTGGTAAAAACATGAAATGATAACAGCAAAATTGCAATATGAGTACTGGTAAAAATGGTTGCTGAAAACATTAGGTTTATAATACCCAGAAATTCATACCCAGATGTCCTCAAGGACACATGGCACAGTGGATAAAGGCGTTGGTGACAGACCCAAAGAGTGTGAGTTCAATACCTGGTTATGGCAGTGGAGAACTTTCAGAGGGAAAATTAGCAGGAGATAACTGATAAACATCAAACATGGCTCGTGGAACTAGAACAGTCTACCCCAGTGATTGAAATAAAGGGTTCGGTTCGAAATTCCAACCACCTGAAGAAGGCCAGAGCGTACAATGGCCAAAACGTTGTGACAAATATGGCGACAAAGATGAGGACAATAGTCCGACTAATGTAAATACTGTACATAATACCTTGTCTCAGAAATATAGACAGACTCCAAACTAATATTAGTCAACGCATTTCGTCCAATTTGTACTTTTTCAAGCCTTGAAAAAGTCCATATATATATATATATATATATATATATATACACACACACACAATTTTGATTAATGATCTATGAAAATTCTTTCTTTTCTTCATTTTAGATTCAATTTCTATTTTTAAGTTAAAACTTCAACATAAATTGTCCAATATCTGTATACTTTTGACTTTCATAAACTATTACCAAAGAATTTTTGTTCTGTGCTCTATCAGTTTTGTCTTTTTCTCAGATATCGTCACTTCACATGCTATAATCTTTCCTTTTTTAAGTATTGTATCTTCACGCCTCAATTTGTGTTTGTTTTTCTTTTTAATTATGAAATAAATTTACTATGATTATTTTTAAATTTGATAAAATTTTCTTGATGTTAGGTTGTTTGTTTTTATGCTTAATACTTCTAGTATTTTTACAGTTTATGTGATATTAAATTTTTGTTATTGCTAAGGTTTGTTTTCGGTAATGAAAATGGTTTATGAAAGCCAAAAGTGCTCAAGCACTGAATATATATATCTAAATTTTCACTGAAAACCAGAAGAAATGGTTCAAAATATAGAAAAAAAATAAACACAAAATCTCTAACAAAGAACTTTCATTGATCCTTAATCAAACTTGTATAAATTAAAAATTGCTGTCCAAATATAACTTACATTTAATGTCATCATTGATTTTTGTAGAAGTAGAACTGCCAGATCCACACCCATCCCTTATGTGAACTAAGGATTCTTGTGTTTTTCTGTCAAACTGACCTTCTTAGTTGGACTGCCTTTACATGGCTAAAGAGTGCCTACTGCTTTGCAATTTACTCATAGCTGAGGGGAGGACTGGATTCATGCCTTTCTCAAAGGCATTTACCACATAGCACTTTATATATAATACTGATTAAATTTCATGGGAAAGACTAGCAATGTAAAAAGATCTTAAGAAAGAAAATTGAAAAGAAATGACCTGACCGTCCTAACAATATACATGTACCTTGGTAGATGGGCAGAAAATTCTGATTGATTTTGTTCCATTATTATTTGGATATAATTCTTGACATGCTCAATTTTTTTCTTATTTGTTAAGTGAGGACCTTTGAAGGGAAAAAGAAAATATTTGTTTTGTATCATTTTTACCTTAGCTGTTTTTGCCAATGCCAGTCATTGACTGAAGTAATATTGGCTGAGATAAGTTGCTGGACTACATCCATGGAATGGACTTTGTCTAAAATCAAAGCTTTCAGCTTCATCTCAAGATCAATAGCCCCGCTAACATCCTGACAGGTCAGTTGGTCCAGCTGCCGGCTCATATCAGACATAAAATTCTTCAGACCATTTTGATTGATCGCTATCTCACAGTCTTCAGTAAATTGAATTTGATCGACCAGACAAAGAATCTGCAAAATTTAATAAAGCTATATGTATTTATAATGGACATTATGCTTGGATGATTTTGAAGCTCATTAGATATTTCTTTTATAAAGATTATAAAACTTGAGTCAATGTGACAATGAGTTTAGATGATTTTTGAAAATTATTTACCTGTGAAGGGTATCTATTTGGATCAGGCCTGCCTGATCTACTTTCACTCACACACTCCTTCAGCAATTCTCTCAGTGTATTCTTCATTTCTGTTGCAAGGTTACCAAGCCAATTCTACCAGAGACATGAAAAAAAAGAGAAAAGAATTATTTTCTTATGATTGCATTCATCCAGTACTAAATGTTTTGTCCTTAAACTAGTTTGATAGACAAACAGATTATGTAAAAACAATATAGCTATAATACATTATTTATATACAATGTTAAAATCAATAATATTGGTTTCCGATTGATCAGAGTTGAATAACATTCTACTAAGATGAATGATTATTTCAGAATATTCTGTTAAGCCAACAACCAATTATTTCAGAATATTCAATGAAAAAAATCTTTTTTTTTTTAAATTCTAAGAGAGAGCCTATTCAATGGAGGATCTGTATTGCCAATTTTTCAAGTACTGTGTGCTTCAGAATTCTGTACAAGTTTGTAACTTACTCTCAATAAAGAAGTCTTTTACAGTGAAAGTCTTCTGTTAAGGCAGTCTTTTAAAATTTTCTTGCTCTGTCATACTCACTAATTTATAGGATTGCCAGAACCAACAAAATAGAATTAAATGACATAAATAAGAAACCTGAGCTGTATCTCTAGCTTGTTTATATAGAAATTGGCAGGATATGTAAATTTTTATCTGACCTAACATGGGTATCTCAGGCATTTATATAAACTGCTACATTTGTGTGCCAAGCAGAAGATGCTTTGGCTGCTTGAGCATGTTCTTTCGGCTGGGGCTTTTGGTATTGACTGTTATTGTTTTTGCACCCACTGGTGTTTTGGCAATTGCCAGTGATCTGTATGAACCCTTCCACTTACAGATTTCTTTATTATGGAACAAAAATAATTGAAATTTTTGTATTCTCTAATTTGAAAGGATTATAAGTTATAGATTGAAGTGCAGCAATGAAAGTCACTTTCCTTGAAAGACAAGGTGCCTATGTGTCACATATAATCTCTGTCAAAAATAAAAACCTGTGCCATGTTTCAAGCTCGTTGATAAAGAAATTGGCAGAGTATAAAAAATTTTGATCTAACCAATCATGGGCATCTCAGGTACATATACAAACTGATAGAATTAGGTGCCAAGTGGACATATTCTGACTGCTTGTGTATGTTGGAGAGTTATAAAACTGTTTGGCCTGTACAGTCATTGTAAACTTCACTGGTAATCGCTGTTCTTCAGATGGCACCCGATCCTCACAATTGAAAAAAAGGCGATCAAGATTCATTCAAACTTTGTTTAGTATACATTCTTATTTCTATCCAATGAACACTTTTGGCTGAAATCTTTCAAGTTCTTCACAAAAAGGTTTTAACATTCTAAATAAAATATTTACCTCAACATCAGGTGTAATCAGAACTTTTCGCTTAAGTGGCACCACTTCTCCTTCTAGAGATTTCATTGCCAAAATATGTTGGTAAGTGTTATCAAATTCAACACTGTGAATTCCAGCAAACATTTTTTTCAAGTGAGATTGAATTACATTTGGATTAGTGGACTGACCAAGAATCTCTAAGAGATCATCATCCCCAATAAAGTAGAAACGAGGAAACAAAGACCTTTTTTCCTGAAAACGAAAAAAAAATATATAAAATATACCATAAAAAGAAATAATAAAACAGCAGCAGATACCAAATATCAGGTCATCCCGTAAGTTCTGTCCGAATTTTGAATTTTGAAACAAGTGGCTAAATGTTACATTTAATTACAGATTCAATCAACAATGTATTTTCCCTGATTATCTATGACTTCCTTCCATCTATTAACAAGCTTACTAATTCCATTACTGTAAAATTCTTTTGGCTTTGATTCAAAGAACTCACAAATGTCAGTTTTAACCTCTTCCTGTGTTACAAAAGCTGCTTCTTCCAAATGATTCTGTAAGCTACGAAACAAATGGTAGTCTGAAGGAGAAAGGTCGGGAGAATAAGGTGGATGAGGAATTTTCTCCCAACCAAGTTCTTCGATCTTTTGTGATGTGATTCTTGCTGTGTGTGGTCGCGCATTGTCCTGATGAAACATCACCCATTTTTGATTCACTAGAGCAGGTCTTTTTTTCCTCAAAGCTTGGTTCAAACACTCTAATTGCTGACAGTATATTTGAGCATTAATTGTTGCATTAGGTGGTAAGAATTCAAAGTGGATTATTCCTTGGCAATCCCACCAGATTGAAAGAAGAACCTTTTGCCCATGAAGTTCCCTTCTCAGCTGTGGCCCTTTACCAAGCCACTGTTTATGACGCTTAACATTTCGATAAAAGATCCATTTTTCGTCGCCAGTCACAAGTCTATCCAAAAAAGGTGAAACAAGTTGGCGAGAATGGAGAGAAGAGCAAATGTCAACTCAGGATTTGAGGTTGTTTTCAGACAATTCATGAGGCACCCATTTTCCAAGTTTAGGAACTTTTCCAAGTTGTTGAAGATGACGATGAACAGTTGTATGGTTTGAACTGAGAACCACTGCCGATTCCTCAACTGATAAAGCAGGATTTTCTTCAAGGGCTGCTTCAAGAAGCTTTTCATCAAACTCAACTGGACGTCCGGTTTGATCTTCATCTTCAAGGGTGAAATCTCCACCTCTAAATTTTGCAAACCATCTTCTGCAAGTTCTTTCATTCACACATTCCTCTCCATAAACTGAGTGAATGTTTCTAGCCGCTTCGGCTGCTGAGTTTCCTTTCTTGAATTCATAAAGCATTATGTGCCTCAAATGATTCTTGAGTACTTCCATGTTAGCAGGGTTTTAATCAAACAAAATTTAATTTTATTGTTCTCTGAAATAAAATTTGATCAGTTTAAATGCATCTAAACATAAAAATAATGTTCAGCTCCATTAGACATTATAAAATACTCTTTAAATTTCATTCATTTTAACAAAAAGTTAATATTCGGACAGAACTTATGGGATGACCTAATAGTTTTTGTGTGTGTGTGTGTGTGTATATATATATATATATATATATATATATATATGTATAAAAAGACAAAACAAAAAATTTATCTTTGCCAATACGTTTCGTCTTCTGATTGATCTCAAGGCAAATATAAGGATTTTATTTTGTAACAAGTATTTATAAGCAAAAAGCAAAAATGTTGTTAGACTTGCCAAATTTTTAACTTTAAGAAAGTCTAGGTAAATTAAGGCTAACGCTAAGTGATGTAATTAAATGTCTAATAAACAAAAGTGAATAAATGATGTTCCTCAGTTTTTTTTTAGGATGTAATTAATATTTATATTATTTTAGTTTGGAAGGTTATGAATTTAACCATTTTCTTTTAATTTTCTAACATTTTTATAGTCATGTTTGTTGTCTTGGGAAAGGAGGAATCTTTTCAGGAATGGAGATATTTGAAAAAAATCCAAGCTGCAGATTTATATTTTAGTAAGATTCAATAGCAGCATTCTCAAGAATTTTCCGCCTGAGTAAGTTACTTTCTCTTTTAATAAGTGTGGCATTCTTTAGATCAAAGTTGTGGCTGAATTTATTTCTATGTATGACTAATACATTATATAAATTTTTTCTTAAATTTAAAAATTTTTTAAATTTTGTTTATAAATACTTGCTGCAAAATAAAATCCTTACATTAGCCTTGATAAAGTCCATCAGCAAATGAAACAAGTTGGCTAAGATAAGTTTTTCCTTTTGTCTTTATTCATATTGTCCTTTTACAGATAAATTTTTAGTTTCATATTTATGAAATATATATAGTTCAAATTTATATATGAAGCTAATAGTGGGTAACTGAATGACAAAATGGAAAAATTGAAACTGTTATGCATTTTATTTCATGAAATGACTTATTTCAGATGATATATGAACATAGGAGCAGAGAAGAAATACAACAAATACTGGTTAGAATTCTACATTGCTAAATGCTGTAGATACAGATATTTAAAGTTAAGAATCTCTGTCTATTCAGCATTTCTTGATATAAAATTGTAACCAGCATTTGTTGTATTTCTTTGTTGCCTCCATAAAACCATTATTAGTCTGAAGACGTCTTTTCAAAGAATGAAAAGCGTAACAGAAATGTTTTCTATTTTGTGATTCAGTTAACACACACACACACAGACATATATATATATATAAGTGTGTGTGTGTTAGCAATAAATTTGAATTAGGACATATTCTTATTGTTGTAGGAACAATACAGTCACTATTATTAGAAGTAAAAACAATTCACTAATTTTTTGCATTATATAAAATAACATTATAAAGAAAAAATAAAATCGAAATTGGAACATGTTTATCTGTTCATTGGTGCAATATGGTAAAATTTAATATTTTATATGACAAAAATCTATAAAAAATACTTTTTAATTTAACCAAATGATGCATCTCTTATAGAATTTACTTGATGAATAAATTTAAGCATTTGAATTTATTTTCAGTTTTTGCAGTTATGATAATTTTTAAAATTTACTTTTTAATTTGAAATATATTCTTAATGTGGTATCCATATTGAAAATTAGATATAAAGTATATAATTATTATGCCTACTAATGAATCACAATATGACTTTTCTTAGTTTTGTTTTATGTCAAATTTTTCCTTGGAGGTTGCTGGTAAATTATTTCTTTTATTGCTGGTGACAGGATGGCTATAATATATCACTTATACAAGGACATGTGTTAATAGTCACACTACCAGCACAGTTGAAGTAATAGATAAGTGATACAAAAGTGAATAAAACTAGTGAGCATTAACTGATAGGAGTTATCTCTCCTAAATATGGAAAGTGGAATTTACCCTTGTTGATTGAATAAAGGGATAGTCTGTCACAAGTCAATACCAAGAAAAGTAACTGTTTTTGAGACTAAAAGTGTTCATGTTCTTTGTAGTTTAGTGGTAAATATCTGTATTTACTACAAAAAAGTAAAAAAAGACTACAATTTGATCCCCTTGGTCTGAAGAAAGAATCAATTTAAGTTTTATACTTTTACTTTTAATGTGGTTGTATGAAAAAAAAAGAAAAAAAAGAAGCTAGAATCAATAATGATTAGAATCATTACCTAAAGGTGTTTACTAAATCAATTGTATTTGCTTCAGACAAACAGAGAAATGGATAACAAATTCAATTTACCTAAAAGAAACTGGAACATTAGATAAAAATATTAACAATATCAACATTTGTATTAGTATTGTTATTATATATACTGTTTGTTTAGTGGCATATGGGTCATTTAATGTTGAAATTTAATTTTCTTGGGAGCATTAGTAATTTCATTGGCAAAACATGTATGGTTGGTAATATTTTTTTCTGTTGTGGCCTTGTTTGGGCCAGAATAAAGACACAATAGTGGATTTGAGTTAACAAATATATAAACGAAAATCGGTAATACAATAATATACAAACAAGCAAGAATGTTAAGTCTGAACTGTCAGAGCTGACTGTTGGGAAAAAACTACTTATGACAAAAGCAGTACCTGCTTTTATTTGTAACTTGGAAGAGTCCATCCATGTATGGGTAATTTACCATAACATTTTCCTTACAGAAATCTATTGCTGGTCACTTTTTTTTTACTATGAAAATGTATTTCTGGTATTTTTACTATAAATTTTTTTATACTTTCATAGTATTTTGAGCCCAGTTTGGGGGTTGACTATTTGCCCATAACTGGGATCCTAACAGGTGCTACCACACTGGGTCAGGGTGAACCTGAGAACAACAGCAAAGAAGAGGTGGTTCCACACTCCTCAAAACCTCCTGATCAGAGGCCTTGCTGCTGGATGTAGTTTATCGTCATACCCAGGATGATATTATATATCTTTTGTCTGTAGTAGTTCTCAAAAATATGTATATAAAAGGTGTGGTCATTTACTAAGGAAGCAGAGGGAGAGTAAGTGAGGAAAAAAATGAAGTGGTCAGACTCCAACAGCAAAAACAAGAAATATCAGCTTATTAATTATAAAGTGAGTGATTATAAAAGAGAATAAGAAAATGTCTGTAAATATCTCAAGTAAACAAAACCCTTATCATTACATTTAGTATATCCACTAATTAAAAATTATTTTATTAACATTTCTAAAAGTTGTTTGGCATCAATCCCTTCATGTATTATATAAACTTTCTGATAACATCATGATGTACATATCTTTTTTATATACTTCAACACTAAAACAAAAAAAAATATACAGTATATTTACCATAAACACAAGTTTAATTGTTAATTTTAAATATTGTTGAACTTCTAACAGTAAGACTGAAAAGTTAAATTTTCCAAGTGTAAAATGAAAAGAAAGAATTTTTTGTTACATGAGGTAATGATTCAAACCTCTAAGAATTCATTGAGTGCTTTCTGACATCTTTGAAGTTGATCCACCATTGACTTCAGCTGTTCCCGTAGACCAGGATGTCCAACCAATGAGACAACGCGCTCATCACGCTGAATGTCCATCATGATTGCTCTGCAGAAAAAAGAAAGTCATAACTGAAAAATGAAAATGGCTTGCATCTTAGAAATGTAGCATTATTCAAACTGGATATAATTTATCCTTTTAACCAAAGAATCTGTTCAAAATAAAAACTCGTATTTCAACTTTTTATCAGCTTCCTTAGTTTCTATGTTTCTTGTAAACCTCATAAGAGAGTAAAAAAAAAAACATTTTTTTCACTGAATAAAATTCTATTAATTGCTAATAAGTACTTACTGCTGATAAGTAAGAAGCAGAGCCAAAATAAAATAACTTTGCATTTTATAGTTTGCCTTTATATCTTTGATTCCATTTACAGTTACAAAACCCTAACTGCTGAAAAACATTCTCAAGGGATAAAGCAGCATGCACCTAAAATAACTATAGGCTTTAGATATATTTAAAAAAATAAAACCTGTCAAATATTTTAAATTTTTTCCTGATTATTCACTAAGCAAGCCATTTCAACAGTGAAAAATTGCCAGTTTATTGTACCTGACACCTCATGATATGCTCTACCTTTACAAGAGCCAGACCAGACCAAAAATGGAGTACCTTTGCTATAACTGGGCTGAAGTTGCCCAGTCTTCACTTTCCAATCTTGCTCAAGTTCAAAAGCATCTATGTGGCCCTGTGGGTGATTAATTATTTTCCACTCTACAACCCCTTTCCCACAGACTAAACACCAGTTCTAACCTTCACAGCTAAGATCCACCATGCCACATACACTGGGATAAACCATCTTCATTCCCTTCATAATCCATTAGTAAGAAGGAACTTCCTCTTGAATAACTTCTTCCCATGAAATGCTACTTTGTAAAACAGACTCCCGAGAGGATGCTTTCTTGACCATAATGTTAACCTCTTCAAATCTAGGGTTAACTGTTGTTTCTCACATATCCTCATAAGAGTGCACTTCTGAACTCTTACTCAGACTGCTCATATAACAACTTCTTACAGTAATCCTCTACCTTCGGTGGGTCTTCGGCCTTGTATAGAGTAAACATTGGTAAAAAACAAAACAAAAATCATCTAATCCATAAGTCAATTCACTGTACCAAATAGACTACATTCAATGGGGTTTCATAATCATCAACAATGGTACCACTATTGACATCACAATATTAGTTGCTGTCGCTTACCTGTGCCAAAGGACCTCATCATTGGAGTTTGGAAAAATGGCATCATGTCACCTGTTCAGTCAGTCAATTTTCAAATTCTTTTAGGTAGATAGTCAATCTGTGTAGAGGAGACTACATGAGGTTATGGATTCAGGGTGTTGTGCAAGCTGGTAGTAGCTCTGTAATAGTGTGTGATATGTTCATTTGAAGTTTACAAGAGCCATTACTGAAATTGTAGCCTGTCTTGACAGGTGTAACATCTTGTCGAAAATCTTTTGTACCCCTTTATCTTTGCTATATTACCCAGTAGAGAGGTTGTGCTAGTGACCCGCCTCGACAACATGCATGGGTGGCATGAAAGTGATTTGAGGAACAATCAGCTATTATACAGGACATGTTGTACACTTTACTAAATTCCGTGCAACCGCCCTCTAATAAAGAGAACCCAGTTATGGATAATCCTGGAATATGTCTGGATAGATATACCGATACAATGAGCCTAGTACATTGCAGATTCCATGTTGTGTAGCTGCCATTATTCATCATAAGATAACTGTTCCTAATTTTTAGGTCAGTTCTGATGTTGCCACATGACAAAAATATAGGGATGTATTTCCATGAAAGGACTTCCTATGAAACAGAAACAAAAAATTAGGAATTGATTTACTAACCTGAAGTCATCATCCACACGCTTAAAGCGCGCTTGCTCTTTAGGGAGAGAACCACGACCAAAAATGGGCTCCAAGTAAACCCACTTGTGCTGAATCTGGTAAATATTCTGAAGATATTCATCAAGGTCTGCAAGGCGCTGTTCCCAAATGGAGGCCTTGTCCTCAAAACTTTTGAAGTAAGGTGAATCTTTGAGGGACTGCAATAAGCACTGTTGATCTCCAACCTTGTCACAACAAAAACATATAAAAGAAATGTAACATTTGTTATTATTGTTTTACAATGTATTCATTTTTATGAAGCAATACTCACAAATACATGATCTAAGATAAAAAGAAATTAATCATTATCAGTATATCATTTTTCTTTTATATGTCCTGTACCATCAAAATGTGAGTAATCGTGGCTCTTGCCAACTTCCTATCTTTTGCAGCTCTAGCCAACATTTGTCTCCTTAGCATCACTCTCTCCATTTAGACATACTCTTTAGGTAGGTTATTCCTTGTTTGCTTCTGCCCCTCCTGCCTTCAGTAGTATCTTGTGAGTGTCAAATTCTCCCAGCCTTCTTTCCCTATTATCCCAGAAATTTCAACTGCCTCTTCCTGATTTTAAGTACAATTGTCCGTTTTGTTTCCCTTTTCTTTAAGACTTCCTTGCTGTTCACCTGCTCTATCCATGGTATTCTCAGCATCCTTCTGTAAGACCATATTTCTTCTTTATTTGTGAGGAAATTATCCAGCATTCAGTGCCACACAAGAAGATAGATATTACATAAGAGTTTCTTTGTTACTAACGAAATTTTCATGTCTCCTTGCTTAGCTTGTGGAATGCATCTTTTTGCTATTTCAATGTATGTTTGAATCCCAGTGTCACATCCTCTGTTAAAACACTTGCAGATATTTAAACTTCTGTACTTGTTTGATTTTGACATCTCCAGTTTTAGTTCTCATCTTGGGCTTTTCACATACTATTGACCTCTACAGTAGCCTTTTTGTTGCCATTATCTCTACAACTTCCACATTGCTCATATGCTCTGGCATTCTTCAACATCCTTCTGTAAATCTGCATTTCTGTTACCTAAAGTCTCGTTTTCATTTGTGTGGAAATTGTCCAGCAATCACTGCCATATAATAAGATTGATATTACAAAGCAGTTCAGCACACTTTTTCTTTGTTTTGTTTCTTAATACTTTGTTTAGCTTTTGGAAGGGATTTTTCATTATTCCAATGTCCCTTTGGATTTTGGTGTCACATTTTCCATTATCTGTTAAAATAATTCTCAGACAGTTAAATCTCTGTACTTGCTCCATTTGGATTTTTCCAATTGATAGTTTGCATCTTAGGCTATCCCTTTTACTATTGATGATAGATTCTGTCTTCAAATTGATCATTAGTACTTTATTCTTGCTTTCCTTTAACACCTTGTCTAGAAATTCCTGCAGTTTACTTTTTGTGTTTGCCATCAACTCTGTATCTTGTTAAGATTATGTCCACTAATAATAAATCCTGTTGGAACTTCTAATTCTCTTAAGATTGCCTCACAGTATAAGTTAATAAATTTGATAAGAAGACACCCTTTTTTATTTTTGTGTACATGCTCATTTCATTTCTATTTCTAACTTCTTCCCAGTTCTGGTTTATTCTAATATCTTTCTCAAATAAATCAAGTTTTCCTAACAGTTCAAATAGATATTTGTCTTGTACTTTATCAAATGCTTTTGCATAGTAAAATAAAAAAGCAACTTATTTAATGTTAGTAATGTATGACAAGACTAAATTTTCTTTATGCAAAACAACTGTCTTGGTCTCTCTCAAATTAATTTCAGCTGAATCAAGGATATATGGTTTCAGGTCTTTCTTTGAGCATTCAATCTTCTTGTGAGAGTGTGTGAGATTCTCCTTCTCCCCTTATAAGGTTGGGTGTTATATAATTTCCTGTTATCCAATTGTCTTCTATATAATACCAATGTCAGCGAGTCATTTTTTTCAATCGAAGGAACACAACTCTCAATAGCTCATCTCCTTCTACATAATAGAAGCCAATGTCAGTATGTCAGTGTGTCACACTTTTTCAACTTTTGTCCTAAAGGCAGTAGCCCAACATATCATACCATTTTGTAATCAGACCAACTCCATGAGCAAATTAAAAACATTCCGGGCCGGATCTGGACCCACAATCCTGAAATTTTGAATTCCCAAGTTCTCATTACTGCAGTTGTTTTCTGCAATATTTTTACGTCATTTTTGTGACAAATTATTTTGTATGATATCAATTTTTATAACTTGGAAATAAATTTGTGAGTAATAGAAATTAATTGTGAAACCCAGTGAAAGTCACCCATGAAATAAAATTATTTGTATGGAAAGTAATGATCTACGTACATCAAACTATCTTTAAATTAAGTGGTGGAACAAGAATTATCATTAAACTTTTAAAAGGTAAGCTTAAATATTAATGCAATACTTAAATGCAGCAATCAATTTTGAGTTTTTCTGTAGTTTATTGTTGCCTATTACATCTACTCCTACCTATTGTGATGAAGGACCAATCAAGAACCCTTCGCATGAGCTAGCTTAAATGCCACCCAATAGTACGGCTTTTAAGCTAGGGTGTGTATATATCCTAAGTCCAGCTGGATCCACTTCCTTGTTTATGTCAGTGCATCCACTGACACCCTCTGAGGCCCGTTTTTGCACTTGGTGGCTTTGAGGCCACCTTCTAGGTCAACCTTCAGGGCTACTAGGTCTTTCTTCTGAAGTGACGCCAAATACAAAACATTCTCTAGTATCTTTTAGATTGAAGTTAGTAGATATTGGGGTTACCACAGATCAATTCTTCTTAGATTAAGGTTCCTGATGGACATTAAATTTGATTCAGACCTCTAGTATTTCCTGGCATGAATCACATACTAAATTTCCAATTCAATTTGAAAAACTTAATAATACCAAAGATTAAACCCAAAACCAAACAAATGATAACATTTTAGCGCAATTTAAAAATGTCATACAAATATACAGGTATTACTATAAATTATTTTAATAATAAATATATCTGTTAATGTTATTTTAGAGTAATTTTCTTCATAATGGTATTTAGAAATTTCTTGCCTGACCTCATTAAAAATATCCTTCCAATTCTTGATCAGTTTAATCATCTGATTATTCATGTCTTCGTAGTCTGTGAGGGAGAAGACGGCACCAGCTCCCCAGTGTTCAAGTTCTCTTATGGCATCTCTAATGATCACCTCTCCCTGGGCACGATGATTCAATTCCTAAATTGGAAGAAAGCACTTATTCTTATAAAAACAAAAGAAATAATGTTTACCAATACTTTATCTTTTTATAATATAGTATAGAGATATTAACAGTGTTCTTCAGGGAACATTTCAATAACAGTCAAGGAAACATTTACCCTCAAAAATAGAAGTAGTAATATGATAGTATTACTTGCTTTTAAAATTTATTTACATCAAAATTTCACATTAAAGTAAAAATAAGTAATTTAAATTAGAAATAAAAAAAAGTACAAGAAAAAACACAAGATAACAAGAAAGTTTCCAGCTACACTTTACATTTTTGCAATTTAATAATTTAGCTCAGTACTACCTACTGCATGGTAAGGTCAGCAGCAGCTAAATTGGTCCCTGCATCAGGCTTTTCTGGTGAGGAGTATGGCTAGACACCTGGCAGAATTAAAAACAAGATCTGTCAAAGAGAAGAAGTCCACAGCCATCAAGCACAATGGGGTAGACTGGGCTCCATAGTTATGTATGCAGTAATGACATAGCATTGCTGGGCAGAGGGTTCCACATACTGAAGTCAAAAGTTAGGGCAGACGATTCCTCAAATGGAATCAGCAGCCATGTGTCCATGACCAAGGTGAGCCTTCAAGTTGGAGGGCACCAGCTGTTGCTTGACCTGGCTTTGCAAGGTCTACTTGTCCAAGACATGCTATGCTTGAATTAATATCTATCCAGCTTTCAACTCAGATAGGTGGAGAGAACTTGTCAGGTGCTCACCTGCACAGTGACTCTACAACCACACCAGGACATGGGACTGATGATGATTAATAATTGACAGAAATATGGCTGACTGGATGTGATAAAACAAGCCAGGACTAAGTAGAAAAGGGTAACAGCCAAGTCATTAAAGTAATGAAAAATTTCATCCAAAATGTCTTTGTAATACCTAGCATATGTCATAAAAGTACCACCCCAGAAAGTACCTAACTCTTGCTATCCTTTCCCTTTACATAAGCCAGATCAAGCCAAAAATAGAGTACTGTTGCCATGTATGAGTAAGAGCTGCTTTTTCTTCACTTTCCAGTCTCAATAGAGTCCAAAAGTATCTCCACATCCTTGTGAGTGACCAATTATTTTCCATCCTACAACACCTTTTTCATAGATGAAATGTTGCAAGCCTCTCGCTGCTCTATCGCTATTTCCATGGAAAGTGTTCAGATGAACTACATTCCTTAGTTCCACCAATTCAGACCTTTACAGCTAAGACCCACCATGCCATGCACATCCTTTGTATTTCTTTAGTGAAATGTAAGGTCCACTCAAGCAGCAGCGTCTCATGAACTGCAGCTTCATGGAACTGACTCTCAACAGGATACTTCCCTGCTCACTACAATCTTAATCTGTTCAAGTTTAGAGTTAATTGTTACCTTCCATACATATCTTTATAAACTGTGCCTCTTACTTTGTAACTCTCTACCTCGAGAGGCTCTCGAGCCTTGTACAGAGTGAATATCATTGTAAACAAAATGTCTGTAAAGAAATCTCTCTATATTCATTACTCAATGGCATTAACTAAAGACTGTTTTATAAAATGATTCAATCCAAAATTAGATGCAAATTACTTTGATAATAGGAATCTCTATCAAACCAAGAGATTGAAAGGGTTTTTGTCTAAATTGACAATCTTAAGAAAATTTGAATTGTATTAAGAGATCTTGAAACATTTTACTCACCTTGAGTGCATCTGCAGATGCAATGATATATTCACCTGCAGCCAGAATAGAACCAAAGGTCAGCTGATCCAATTTAGTGTCCCGTGGAAGGTGCAGCAGGCGGTACACCTCAACCCAATGGTCAGGACTTAAGTGATCACCTCGTACCCACTTCAGTACAGGTAGCACATTCTATGAGGAGACAATCAAATGAAATACAAAATGAATAAAGAAAGAGTTCAAATGCAACACAGTTTTTGCCATCATTCAGGTAAATACTGTCATGCAATATTATTTCCTTTTTGTCTACATTTCTCATGGTTGATATAGAAATACAGACTGGTAACTTCTTGAACCTTAAAAAATGATGGGGAGAAAAATTCCAAGCACATTGTTTCCAAAGGAAAATCATTATTTTTACATATTAATTTTAGCTGAGCATCACATCAGCAATTTTTATAAACTATGCGATTAACTTTACATTTATGAATTAATATTTTGATTTAGGAAAACCTGCATTTATCACACACACACACACACACACACATTATATATATATATATATATATATATATATATATAGCCATGTTTTTGTTTTTTTTGTTGAGGCAGAACCCAGATTAGTCTTGCACAAAGCAAAATAGGTCCTGCCTGACAGGATCTCTTGTCATAATTTGAGGCAAGGTTTTACAAAACCAGATGCTTTTCCTGATGCCCAACTCAGACACTCATGGTAGTCCAAGTACAGGAAGTGTTTTTATCAAGACATCATCTCTAGGAAGGTTACCATTTAAGGCTTGAGATCCCATCATAGTCTTATATATATGTTGAACATTGGCTCCTGTAAGAAGCTCATCTGTCCTTTGACAGGTCTTGTTTTTCATCTTATGAAGTGACATTCCACCCACTTCATTATCAGACAAAGCTAGTGTGGGAGCTGGTTTAGATGCCAACCATCTACCCATGCAGTAGATTGTACTGGGTTACATGTTTCCAGTAGAAGGCCTAAGCACAACCAGACACTACCAACGTTGAAATAAAACAATTTATAATAGTTTTGATTACCACCATAAATTATAAACATTCAAATGTGTGTGTGTGTGTGTGTGTGTGTGTGTGTGTGTGTATATATATATATATATATATATATATATATATAGAGAGAGAGAGAGAGAGAGAGAGATATGAATAAAGACAAAAGGAAAAGTTATCCGACACGTTTCGTCCTCTTGTCCTTTATCAAGCAAATAAAAGTCCATCCGAGGATGAAACGGCAACTAAAATAAGTTTTCCTTTTCTCTTTTTTTCATATTTTCCTTTTACAGATATATATTTTAGCAATATCTGAAATTTTACATATATGTATAAGTGCATGTGTCAAAGAATACAGATGATCTAAAATTTAGAGAGCTCTATGTTAAAAAGCTACATGATACAAAACCAAAATTTAATAGCAATAAGAAATCTTGGACCACATATTGCATATAGCATGGCAGTGATAGTTGTAGACGTACAGGAGTATGCACTTGAAAAGTTCTTATTATTGTAATTATATATATATGTATATATATATGCTTGTGTTTACAAAATCATTTCATTAAGAAAAATATTTTGAGACATTTGTATATATTTCCTGGAAATTAATATCAGATTAATACACTTTTTATGAAGTCATTAAATCTTTTAACTTATAAAAATTACTTAGAATATAATGTAAAAACTCACTTTATTTGCATTGATTTCTTCCAATAATTTGGCAGTCAATGTGTTTATTTGCATTGTCCTTAATTTCTCATACCAAACATTGAGAAATTCTTCAAATTGATAAATCTTGTTCCTGAAAATATCATATATTATACAGAAATTTAATATAAAAACCTGTTATGGAGAGATTTAAGTTTTCCATTTTTATTCTTTTTCATTCTTTCCAGAATTACCACATTCAATTCTTTGATAAATTAATATTTAAAAAAAAAAAACGTTTCTTTACTTTAATTCTAAATCTTTGACCTTTTAAATGATTTTCTGACCATTTTCTTTTATCAAAGTCTCCCACACCATTTCTTGCTTATTGAGAAAAATTCTGCACCTCACCCAATTATTAAGACCCCTCTTTGTATTAGGCACCTAAAAGTAAACTTTAAGGAAAACAAGTCATAGTGTCTTTAAAAAATCTTTGCTATATTAAATCAAATTAGTTCTAATTTGTTAACAAGCCAATTAAGAATGAGTTATTATTGAACATAGATGTAGCAACATTATAGTAAAAATACAATAGCTTTATGAATCTAAGAGAAAAGTTATGAATTGGTGATCTTTATTCTTGATGATTTTGTTAATTGTTAGTCATTCTTTGCTTAGGTATTTGCATATCAAATTTGCACAACTAATCTTATATATAAAGTACAGTATGAAATGGACAAAGTTGTAGTTTAAAAACAGTAAAATCGACCTTGCTAACCGAAACACTCCTCTGTGGCTAAATCGGTAAAACACGTCAGGCTATATGATGGTTTCTTATAGGATACAGGTGCGATTGCTGTCGGAGGATGCATATTTTCTATAAAAAATTTTCAGACATTCAGGCCGGTAAATGTTGTTAATAGTGTTTATTATAAACAGAGCATTTACTTAAATATTTGTATCTATAAAAAGAATGTATAAACATAAAAAATGTCTTAAAATAAAGTACAGTGTATGTTTATGTGCATGTGTGTGTCCAAGCAACTCCTCCACTCCCACTGGTCTGATTTCAATGATTCATAGCTCATTCAAAAGCCCAAGAAAAGTTAGGTGCAGGGAACGATTTTCATTGAACTCAGATTCAGGGTTGCCAGATTATGTGAAGTTAAAAATATATATTAATATGTTATACTAGCCATTAGCATTGCTTTCATGGCTCAAGAGGTGTAACTCTTATTTTCCTTTTGTATCCAAAACTGCAGTGTACATTTTATTATAAACTAGCTTAAAAGCCACCCTATTGGGCAGCATTTAAGCTAGCTCCTGTGGAGGACTCTTGGTTTGGCCATCTTCACAATAGCTATGAAGGAGTAGATGCAACAGGCATCGATACACTACAGAAGAACTCAAAATTGATTGCTGCATTTAAGTATTGAACTAATATTCAATGATAATTCTTCTGCTGCCACTTAATTTAAAGATGATTTTATGTACATAGATCCTTATTTTCCATACAAACAATTATTTTTATTTTATGGGTGACAGAACAGGGGACAATTTATAAGATAAAATTAATATAGTGTAAAGATGGGAAAATAGAAATTACAATTAGTTATGCATTCAACATTTGAAGAGTTAGAGAAACATAATAGCTAATTAAGCAAAACCTCTATTATGGAATCTACATGAATAAATGCGAAATTGGAGCTCAATTCTCCCACGAATTCTGGGATTGAAAAGATTTGTATTTACTCAAACCCCATGAGATCAGGTTGTGATACAAGGTTAGTTTAATGTGGGGAGCCTGAGCACGTATACCCGGGCTAGGAACAAAAATTGCCCAAGCCCCCGCAACTGTCAGTTGTACTGGCCTTGGTGCGAGCACTGAACCCCCTCTCTAGTGCAATGAGAGGATGCAGCCTCGGGCAGCCGTTCCCCAGGGCTGGGCACCTCTCAGTATAATTTTCCTCAGTTGCAACAAAGACAGAGACACAACTGAGAGATGATAATAAACGTGTTACAAACTACTCAAGAGAGTAATTTACACATGGTATTTACTCTGTCCCCACACTAGGACGAGATGTGACACAAGGTCTATTTTTAGGTGGGGACCCGAGTGCGTATACCCGGGACAAGGACAAAAATTACCCACAGCCCCCGTTGGTTGCGCTGGCCTCAGTGCGAGCACCGATCCCTCCCTCTGGTGCAATGGGAGGGTGTGGCCTTGGGTAGCTGTTCCCCAGGGCTGGGCACCTCTCAGTATAATTTTCTCAGTTGCCCCTGTCCTTTGACAGAGAAGCTCCTGAGCGCACTCTGCCCAAAGACAGAGATGCAACTGAGAGATGATAAGTAAACATGAAATTACTCAAAAAGAGTAATTTACACGGTATTTACTAGACCCCCCACCCCCACTGAGTCAGGTTGTGACACATGGTCAATTTTTAACATGAGGACCTGAGTGTTTTCACTCAGGCCGCTGGTCTAAGCTAGTCCAAGCTGGTCAGAGCCGGTGCAAGCTAGTCATAGCTGTGAGTCCTGTAATCGGTAAGTATCTGAATGCGTACACCCCTGCAAGGAGGAATTTATACACTAAAAGTTCAATATCTGTATTATATATTATCTATTTCTATGCAATATTACTCTTCAGGCTTAATTAATTTGCATATTGATTTTTTAAAAGTTTATTTCTTTAACTGTCCTTCATTTTTGAGAATTGTTTTGATTTTCCTATCAAAAATAGTTCTGCTTACGAATATTGTCTTATATAGTGTAGAAAAGTGTTTGAAATTAGCATTTTACTTGACCTTCAACAAGTTGGCATCTATTTGTAAAACTTTCCTTAACTATAACAAACCAATTTATAAATGAAATGTTCATTTAAAATTTTTGTTTCAAAGATTTCAAGTAGTAAATATATCTTAATTTTTGAAGTGATAGCGAGCGGGCTTAACCTGCTAGTGAGATTATAATTTGAAGAAACAGTTAAATAATACTGGACAAACCTGAATGACACCCAATCTTCGTTAGTCAGAGTAATAAGTTGTTTGGAATAATCTTCAAAAATAGAGGCAATACCATCAAAACTGGACAGGTCATCTTTCAGTTCATCAATTTGGCTGAAATCTGGTTGGGGGATTTCAAACTGATCACACTGCAGCCTGCAGAAGACAATAGCGTTCATCATAATAGGTCAAGAGAGCTCTGTATTTATTATATATTTACAATAAGCAAATTGGACATTCACCCAATATTAATGAATTAAGGCTTTTGTTAAAGGAATATGAATTAACATACCTGGATCATAAAACACTGAACATTGATTTTAATAATTTTACTTTTGTGATAATAAATACAAAACCATTTTATAACTTTTTAAGAAAGTAAACAACAGAATTTAAAAGAATGTATTTAATATTCAAAATATCAGCTCCCTAGATATTTGAATATGGCATCAATTCTTTTTGGTTGGGATGCTAGTGTAAAGCAGTTATATATTTATTGTATCATCCAAATATCAATTAACTTTTCTTTTTTTTACACATTTATCTTTGTATGAAATGTACCAAAAAATGAAAAGATGTTAACTTTTTTTTACTGGTATTTAATATTTTTTTTAAATAATATGATTGTTTGATAATTTCTAAAAGAAATGCATTCATTTTCTGAAATATCATTTTACTCAAATTGAAGGTAAATTCTAGACACTATTCATATTATTTTACATATTCTTTCTTTTAATTTCAATCAATACCATATTTTATAAAATACTAAAAGGCAACTCGTTTTAAGTCTATGTTAATGTAGATAAAGAGATACACACATGCAGATACCTAGCTTTTTTAGCATTTTGTTTTACCAATTTATAGTTCATATGATCTACAGTAAAAAAAAAAAAATTAAAATTTATTTATTATTATAGCAAATGTTAAGTACAAATTAATGCAGTGTGTATTTTCATGATGATATAAGGATGGATAGGATTTTTAAAAGACCAGATTCATAAAGATTTTGATATAGGAGTTTGTGAATGTAGGGTTCAGAAATAATATGAAAGAATTCAATAAAAATAAGAGAGATTATTTACTTCAGTTGCTCCTGAGTTTTATACAGCTCTTTAAATTCTTCCTTTTTGTCTTTGAAAGCCACAAGAGCTTGCTCACAACGAGTCTGATCACCTTCAAATGATAAATCTTTTTTCACTTGCTGCCACCGTGCTGAAAATTTCTCTAAGGATCCAAAAAATGCCTTAATATCCAACTGCAAGTTATTCTTCATAACTTCAATCTGCAACAAAAAAAGTTATTGAGGATTTTGGTATTGGAGGAATTTATTACTTAATAATAATTAAAAATTATGAGTTTGAATAAATTTTTATACTTTAGAAACTGAAAAATCTCCAAATATTTTTCAGTTTGATATTTTCAAGATCAAGTTTGGAATCATTTTCATAAATAAATTATTTTACATTTTGCCAATAATAGCCAAATATACAAGGGATTCAAAAGTAGTGCCCAAATTCTGGTAAGTCAGGTTATTAATATTTTTGTAGATTATTAATTTTCTTAGTTAATTTTTTGTCAATGGCTTCATAAAATCTTTTCCTGGAAAGTGGCTCAACTGAGCAGTTGTTATGCTCCCCAGATATCACAAGTCCAAAATTCTTTCTTCGCGAGCTCATCAAAAACCTTGTTTATCATGAAAGGTTTTGTACCATTCAGAAATCAAAGACTCAAATCAATAAATCACTGTAAAGTTTGAAGAAATTGGTATCAAATTCTGCAAGCATGTTTCACTGTGCTTGCTTGGCTGCAATTGTGCACTGATCACAAAGGAGGGCATTTTGAACATTGCAAGTAAAATAGTTTGATACAATTCCTTAATTTTCCCCCCAAATAAATAGTCCTGGGTATGACAAGAAAGTACATCTGGCAGCAAGGCTTCTGATTGGGAGATTCGAGGTTTTGAGGAGCATGGAACCACCTCTTAATTGTTGTTCCCAGGTCCACTCCAACCCAGGGTGGTATCATCTGTTCACTATTTGCCCATAGTGTAGCAAATAGTTTACAAACAAAAACAAAATACTATGAAATTATACTTTTATAGTAAAAATACCAGCAATACAGTTTTATATCAAAAAATTATCAATGATACAGATTTATAGTAAAATGACCAACAATACATTTTATCTGATAGTTGAATTGTGTTAAAAATATTTAGATTTTGTCATTAAATAACCGATAGAGGTTGATATGCCACTAAACAAAATCAACCAACCAATGCAAATAAATGGTTAGATAAACATGTCTTTCATTAATTTCAACTTTCTTGTATACTGTTATACAAATGGCAAACAAACAATAAACTGACAGCCATAAAATCAGTAATTAGGTACTACTTTGTACTTGTCCTGTATTTAGAAACTTTCCATTGAATATTTGTTCTATTTTTATATCTAACAATGAAAAAATGAATATTAATTACTTAAAATATTTTTCAGTTCAAATTTAAATTAAATCTAAATATTTGTATATTTTAATTAAAAGCTATTCTAGAAGATAGGTCAATAAAAGTAACCTGTTTAAGGATCACAGAGTTGTGGCTATCCAACATTAATTCAAAGCTATCCCACTGTGAAGTCAATTTGGCCACTGAATCCATCCCTTGACTAGCCACAGAACGAAGTAGCCGGTTCTTTGATTCAGCTTTTTCAAAAATTACTTTCATCTGCAAAAATCAAAAAGAAATTTAGAGAATAGGAAAATGTACTTTCTGAAATTCAATCTACATGGATGTTTTCTTTGTAAAATTTCATTGTGTGAGTTGCAGTGTGAGAAATAGATTTTCTCATTTTGCAAAAGTTTATTTAAAGAATATCAATTTCACTGAATAAATGTAAAGATTAAAAAGAAGCGTAATTAAAAGGAATGAAAAACATGTCAGTCTAAATAAAAGTGATCTTTTTTCTTTACATCCTTTAGTTATTTTGATACAAATCAATGTTTGCACAATAGAACTGGTATTAACCAACTGATGTTTGTAAAATTTTCAGGATATATTTATATAAACAACATATTGTGTGAGTTTCAATTAATAATATTAATCCTAATCAAAAATTGATAACATATTTTGGGAATGCCAGGTTTTATTAAGCAAAAAAAGTACAATATCTGCAATGTTATTGGTCCTTATCTAGCATCCCACCTTCAGTCACTTCCCCACCATCAAAATGTAGCTTCCCTGTGCCTTTTGTATAAATACTTTCATGGTAATTGTCCTGATGAACATTGCTCTATGGTAGCTAGACTTTATGAATTTAAGTGCAGTACTAGATTGGAAACAAGGTCTCATCATTTTACAGTTGAATTGGCTAGATGCAACTGTATGTTCTATGCTAATAGTTTCTTTTCTCACACTTAAAATTTCTATTTATAAATATATCCCAAAATATTCCTTTTTTTAAGAAGGGTGTTCCACTCTGAAAACTTCTTCACAGGAATCACTACTCTGTGGAAGAGACTCTTACTTCAATTAAAAAAAAAAGTTAATATGGACTACATGAAATTATATAACCTTTGTCAGCCTTTCCATCATTCTTTTTTTTGGCTTTAACTTTTCTACTCTTTCAGCTTTAACAATACTTGCAGCAGTTTTTATTGCTTTGCATGTTCTCTTTGCTTGAATATTTTCTATGCTCATATACAAGTGAAATTGTCTGGACTGTACCTCTAGACATGCCATAAGTTTTAAAATTCAGCATTCCTACATTTTTTGAATTTCCTTTTGGCACATAATTATAGTCAACATCTATGTTCATATCTCTGTCCCCCTTTACATACACATACACACACATATACATAATACCATCAATAAGAATATTACTTTAGTCTGACCATGTGCTTTTAGAGGACAAAATGTGTTACACAGAATTTTTTTCCTCTTTGTCATTCTATTACCTAATAATGATGGACCACAACTTTTCTATTGGATTATCTGGAGATATTAATTCTATTAGCTTGTTTTCTTTGAAACATTTTTATCATAATGGACAAAAGTCAGCTTTTCACAATGTAAAGGAACATAGTTTCGTATGAACATTCTGTTTAGCTTGAAGCTTCTTGGTTCTTTAACAACAACTTTATTAGGAAAACTTTGACTTGTATAATAAAATGACGTGTATACTGTACCCATCATTATTGAATTCTCTCATATATATGTGTGTGTGTGTGTATTCACAAGCCATTTTAATAGGACTTATGTTTCACTAGCACTTTTACCACTCTTTGCACCAAACTTGATTTTTTTTTTTAATCTGCTGATCCAGATTCTTTTCAATCATTTTCTATCAAGAGTATAATATAAATACACACAATTTCCTCTACTGCTAAGCAGTGAAAGACTCATTTCAATTGCATCTTAAGAAAACAAAAGTTGGAACATGTCTGAATATGCTAAGATACAAATACTTAACTCATTACCCCAGCAATATATGGTCATTCCACTACATGACATACTTCATATATGAATATTTAATAAATTTAGAAGCAAGCATCTTAGTGGCATTATTGCCTTGTATAGAGTGAATTGATTAAAAAAATATATATAGGTAATTGAATGATAAAAGGGAAAAACTATGCAATACATTTTGTCCTTTGAAAGGACTTCATCAAATTAAACTTTAAATTTTAAATTACTGATATCCAATGTATCCAGATATGCAGCTTGATTGACTTTTTAGTACTGTTTATATATATATATATATATATATATATATATATATATATATATATATATATATATATATATACACACACACACACAAACAAACAAAAAACACACATGCTGATATCCACAGAATGTAATATTTTTTTTACCTCTTTCTTTTTCTGTGTGAATTCTGCATGATAAGTCTTTGCAGCTCCAATTTCCTCTACAGTTTGTGGCCGACTGGATAGCTTTTCAATGCATCCAGTTAGAAACATACTGACAGTGGTCACATCAGCTGTGATTTTACGACGTAAACAGTTAATGAGAGCATCAAACAATTGCTGAATGTGATCATCAATGACAGCTTTCACAGGAGCTGTACTCACAGTGATGCAGTCAACTTTCACCTGGCTATGAAATACAAGTTAACATCAGCATAAAATAATATTAATTAGTAATGATTATTACATGTGCATCATGAATAATTAGGAAAATGTATATGAATTAAAATTTGATAAAACAAATAAATTTTATACTCTTAAATGATAAACACTTCATTAAATCAATTTCAAAGAAAATAAAAGTTATTTTTATTAAATATCAATGAAACACAATATTCCAACTAAGAAACCATTTTAAAGTAGAATTTAGCTGGTTTATAATTTGAATAAAGAGATATATTTAACTATCTCTTTATATATTTTTGCCTTAATAAATTACTTTCTCTTAATTAAAACAATCTTAACTCAAAATTATGGTCAAACTTATTATAATGAATGACTAATGCATTGAGTGTTCTGTAAAACTATTATTTAGTCTAAAGTCCTTTTGAAGGATGAACTGATATATAATTTATATATCACATTCTCGCATATATATATATATATATATATATATATATATATATATATATATATATTTCAAGCACAGAAAGGCTTTGTTATCAAATTTATAACTTTGTTGTAAAACTTCTGAACATAAAATTTTTTGTTATATTTTACAAAATTTTGGTGTTCATTCTTTACTAAATAAATATGTGGAAGTTTCAAAAAGGACACATAAAAACTAAACCCTTGACAAATTACACTATAAAACAGAACCAAACAGCAGTTTCTTTTGGTTGACAAACAAGATTATTTTTGGCTTCTTACTAAAGTACAGATAAAAAGCTGTTGATTCTTATCTTAAAACTATGTTGCTAGTTTATGAAAAGGAAGGTTTTTGCTGAAAAGTTGCTATTTTTATTCTTGACGGGTGCTGTACAAATTTAATTTTAATTATGAAAGTTGTCCAACCTATCGTTTTTAAAAGATCCTCTCAAAATGATAAAGAAAAATCATATTAGATAAAAAATAAAATTTTAACATAGCAACTTATCACAAACATTAAAAAAAAGTATGGGCAATAAAAATGTTAAATCTGAATAAAAATGCAAACCTGGGAAGCTTTTCTGCATTCTTGCTGCGTATCTTTAAGGCCTTTAAGTTTTGTTCCCAGTCTGTGACATCTACAAGACACTTATCAGTCAATTGATCCAAGTCAACTGCACCAAGGACTACCCAGTCCTAAAAATGAAATTAAAAAATTTGAACAAAGTGAGAAGAAAACAGTTAATATTTCACTTGGATTAACTAATAAAGTTAGCAATTGATAGATAGTTATGCTAGTTTCATTATTTTACACTGGTTAGCTGTAAATTCTGTGATGATAGCTAAAATTAACTTAAATTATTTTAAGTCTTCAAAAAGAAAAAAAAAAAATCATCACTTATCCAATTTTTAAAAATCTATATCTAACAAATTTGGATATATATATAGTAATTTTAAAATTTTATATTGGTGTGTGCCAGTGGGTTACTGGAATGGAAAATGGAATTGGCAAACTAAATTCAAATTCTGGTTGAGGCTGTTGTGTTCACTTTGTACTATTGCTCTTGGGAAAGTCATGAATCTATCTCCCCACAGCTATGGGTAAAATAGTAGGACAGACTAGGCTCTATGACCTTGGTAGGGCAATCAGTTTAAGAGGACAACTTTGAATTCAAACTTATAGAAGAGGCAATGAGAAATTACTCCATTATTTTTTTCCAAGAACAGTCATAGCAATTCACATGTTAAGGAAAAGGAGGCTGTGGACAGACATGACCGTCTTACATCTTGAAAGTAACAAGATTATAAAAATGCTAAAATACATAGCATAGTAGTTATTGATGCAGAAAGGACTGACATGTCAAGTACATGTTCCTGCTGAGGATGTTGCATTCATTTTTGCACAAATACTGGTGGAAAGGTATGAATCCATCTATTCTCTTCCCTTCTAGCTAGGAAATAGCAAGGCAGACAGGGATATTTAGCTTTGGTCAGCAACCAGTCTAAGAGAAGGATTACACTGATTTTTTTAAAAAAATGGTTGGTTGTAGAACTAGCAACTCTACTCCATAAAAACCTGCATGCTAGATAAACCACAGCAGCAACACCTGATGTGGTGAACCTGTAACACTATTAATCCACAGAAGAGTTTAAAGAATTAACAACAACAACTTACCTAATTATATACATGCATTTTACACATATTTGTCAAATTTAATTTTGGTTTAATATTAAGAGATTTAATAAAGCATATTTTTATAGTTATCTCCCCCTTGAAGCTGCATAGTATATCAATACATCTGAGACAAGACCTGTTCTTAAATGTACCAGGTAAAATAAATATCTTAAAATTGAGCTCAATTTTCTCCTCGGCTATTACCTTAAACTGATCATAGACACTGATCAAACGCTGAAAAAGATCTTCCATGCTTTGGTAACAAGAGATAAACCCCCGAACATTTCGATCAACAATGGTGCGGAAGATGTGGGCATGGCTGGTTTCAGCTACTCCTTGGAAGTTGTATGGTAAACAAAGGAACTTTTTCATCTCTCGAGAGTATTTCGATTTGATTTGCTCAAAAGACGGAGAAAATTGCAGTCTTTGTTGCCTGTGGATGAAAAAGGAAAAAAGAATTTAAAGAAATAGAAAAATAAGAAAATGTGACTGGAGACAAAATGCTCAGGAGAAACTCCAATGTGGATCTCAACAAGATTTGTATTATCAGCTATAATTACTATACAACACATAAGCATTGCCTTTAAACCTCACACTAATACATTAATGATGCAGATAGTAGATAAAAAAAAATTCCATGATAAAGAAAAGAAATTATTGACGCTTTTATGAATTGCAAAATCTTTAAAATTAACTTCTTTGAGCAATTTTTCATTAAACATTTTTGTTCATATTCCAATTAATTATAGGTTTTCTTTGATTTTCAATTACAGGGTTACTTTAGCTTTTGAACTGATTTGATGATTAAAGCTATTTTCTCTTTTTGTTTGCCATATAGATATATGCAATCATGACTAACCACAGATTCCTTTTCTTTATTATGTGAATTACCATCATTGTATTCTCCAGTTTGAAATTCAGAGTTTTTTTCCTCTTAGACTAGTTACCACCCAAAGCTAGAGAGCCCAGCTTACACTGTAAAGCTAACCAATAGCTGGGGTGAGAAGAGGCAAAAAGTGAACACAACAGATTAGCCGAGAATTTGAACCTGACCTGCCAAATTCACTTACACTAGCCACACATCCTGGTTAAATTTTAGAGTGAGGAAAAAAAAAAAAAGTCAGGAATAACAGATGCATGTAATTCAATAAGGAAGGTGTTGAGGAGTTTCAGTCTATTACATCAGAAGTAAAACTTTCATAGAAGACTTCTTATTTTGACAGAACACATTTGCATTTGCTTGGAGATAATTTTTGTTAAACAAAGATCATTACTACTATCAGCACAATATCTACCTGTGATAAAACTCAACACAACATATGGAAATAGAGACATGCCAACAATTAATCCACTATTATTTTGTAGTTGATTGAGTAGCTGAATAAAACAGTTATAACAAAAGTCATCTCTGCTATGTATATGTATACGGATGTTCCTTTCCAACCTATTTCATTGTAGGCCTTAGTTGAAATCAATTCCCATATATATATATATATACACACACACACACACACACACACACACACACACACACACACAGGTCTTACATGGGAAATTATCAGATTTTATCATAAAAACTTATTAAACCAAATAATTGAATTAACTGTAAATTGTAGGCATAGTCTACTTTTTACCTTACAATATGGCTAAATTTTCAATTTGATAATACTTTTTCTTATAGTAATAATTAGTAGATGAACTGCGGTGCATTTTATATGACTTACTATTCTATTTGTAAGATTCATTTAGATTTAATATAGTTCTGTATTGATGTCTAGTTAGTATTATTAACATCTTACATTGATTAGTTAGTATTATTAACATCCTATATAGATGCTCTTTACTTAACGATTTCAAATTAACTTGCCAAAGTAGTTTTGTATTTATGATCTGATTTCCTTTTTTAAATGGTTAAGTTATTTACCAGTTTCTTAAAGAGGCCTTTTAATTATCAACTACAAAATTTTATGTAGGAGTCTGACCGACCATATATGTATTTAACATTATTTTAAATTACCTCCCTAACTCTTTCCCTTTAACTTCTTGTGAACGTTTAACATCATACTTTTATACATACCCTATATAATTTGTTTTTTTGGTTAGTTTGAATTTAGTGTTGGTCACATTTGATGGATTAATCATGGTAAAACCCACAAGCCTCATTTTAAATGTTTTTTTAAAAAAAGAGGAAGTATTCTGCTTTTGAAATTAATTGTTCATTCGCCAGTAATTTACCATCACCTGAGGAGACATTTGTAGTGTTGAAACATGATTGCTATTGTGTAGCAATTTTTAACATGTTTTTGTTTTAATCTCTAATAATAAATTGTGTGTGTGCGTGTGTGTGTGTGTGTGTGCGTGTGCGTGTGTGTGTGTGTGTGTGCGTGCATGCACACAGGGATGCTTTCTTTTTCTTTAAATGTTGTGCATTTGTAGACAATAAATACCATCAACTGACCGATAAATAAGCTCTACTTTGATCTCTGTCATATTTGTACTGAGAGCCTCCAGTCCAAATTGATACTGATGGCTCAGTGCCTTGTACAGCTGATGATTCCAGTGTAAACGCCAAGTCTTCATGCTATCAGAGCTGATTCCCTGGAAAAGATTTGAAAAAACAAAAAAGAAAATACAAATTGTTTATGACCAAACATATTAGGACACAGTTTTAGTTATAAAATGTACTAATATTTTTGTGTATTCATTGCTTTAATATTGACAATGTTACTAAATTAAAGCTCATATTTGTACAGACTGGATTGATTAATTGATTTATTTTTTTAATCAACGTTTTGCAGGTTATTTAAAGCCAGAAAATATTTTTAGATTGTAAGATTGGTTTGGTTTGGTTTGGTTTGATTTTACGGCATATCAACCTCAATGGGTTATTTTATGCCGACAAAATTTTTATTTCTAGTAATATTTTTCCTTCAAAAATCTATTGCAGGTAATATTTTTTCAAAAAGGTATAGCTGGTAATATTTTTTTCCAAAAATGTATTGCTGATATAATTTTTTCAAAAAATATATTGCTGGTAATATTTTTTTTTTCAAAAATGCATTGCTGGTAATATTTTTTTTTCAAAAAAATGTATCGCTGGTAATACTTTTTTCATAAAATATATTGCTGGAGATTTTTTTTTTTTTTTACAAAGTATTTCTGGTATTAAAACCCGCTTTTACACTTTCATAGTGTTTTGACACCGAGAGTTAAGAATTTTTTGCTTGTCCAATTTATGTTTAGGGGTGAAGTATTCATAATTTCTATGCTCTCTGGCCTATTAGCACTTTGTTTCTTGTCATGTTTTTTTCTTTGAAGGTCTTTTGTTTCTGCTTGTTTGTTTGATCTTGTTTCCTTAGTTTTTCCATTAAGTTCTTTTGACGATCTTTGTTTGACTGATGACCGTTCCCTTGTTTGAGATGGGAGAGTTCATCTATGTCCATTTCTCTTGGTTCTTCAATGATGTACTGGGTTGTGTTATTTTTTATGCACCTTTTGATTCTCTTGGGAATGTTTAGAGAGTTCTATTTCTTGAAGTATTTTTGTACTTTGGATTGTGATTTTCGGAGTTAATTGTTTTGTACTTATAGATTCTTTTTTGTTTGCGGTTGAAGGGATAGGATTTGTTTTGTCTATGCAAGTTTGATTTATGCGTGATATACTACATTTTAGTAGTTCTATTAGACTTTTGAATTCATTTATTAGCGTTGTAAGATCTTGGCTTCTTATTGCATTGTTCTCTTGGATATCATTTTGGTGATTTGATATTTTAGTGATATTTGCATATGATGTTGGAAGTGAATAAGATTCAACCTGTTTTCTGGCTTCTTGGAATGAGATGTTTTGCGTGTATTTTATTCTTATTATTTCCTTTTCCTTTTTCCAGATGTTACACTCTTTAGAGTCTACTAAGTGTTTTTTTTACAGTTTGGACATAAAAGAGTCTTTTCACAGCGTGATTCTTCATGATCCAACTCATTTCCCCACATCTTCGACAGACTGATGCTCTTGTACAAAGATTTTCTAGATGACCAAATTTCTGACATATGTGACATCTACAGGGATTAGGAATGTAAGGCTCTACCTTGACTAATGAGTATCCTATCTTTATTTCTTTAGGTAAAGTAGATTTGTTGAATGTCAAAATGTAAGTGTTTGTGTTTATTGATGTGTCATCTCTTTTTATTTGAATACTTTTGATGTCTGTTACTCCTTGCTTTTTTTAGGGTGTCATCATTTTTAATTTCTTCTAGTGAGCAGAGTGACAGCTCTGGGCATTTTATTACTCCCTTAGATGAATTAAGAAATTGGTGGAGGTAAACCTTTACTTTATTGTTGTCTATTTGCTTGATTTTTAGTCATTTTTCTGCATCTTTTTTGGTTTTGAATTGAGTGTATTATTTTTCTTTGTTTTTTTACAGATTTTGTTTAAAATCATGGTCTATATAACTCTTTGCAACACAAAAGGAGATACTTTTGAAATTTCACGATCTAGTCTATAACTATGAAAGTTGGAAATTGTTTTATTTCTGATATTTTGTTTTCACTTTCTGTTTCAGAAGTCTCATGTTGTCGCTTGGTTCGATTATAAGAGATAGCCATATCATTTTGATTTTTGTATTCATCATCTGTGTTCCTCACCCACCTCGGTGTTCCTTCTTAAGGGACATTATCGAGGGGACTAATCCCATACGCCCTAATCCGCCAGGGCTATGCAGACGGTATAGTTGTGATGAAGTTGGATATGAGCACCCGCATTCCTCCACCATATCTACCCAAGTATAGTATGGTGTAAGGATTTGCAGCCATGTCGCAGCCATTATTTATTATCCCAACTAGCCACTGCCACTATGTGACGAGCCGATTGCTATTCCATCCACCTGTCTATCCCAGGTAGGGACCGACGTGATGTGTCATGAACACTCCTGGTCATTTTATACTGGATCAGGAGTCACTTAGTCACCAGGAATCTGTCCCCAGGCATCACAGGTTGCCACCCATGGCAAATGGGTGGCCCCCATTGAGAGGAATTTGTAGTTTTGGGGAATCTATTTTTTGTGAATGTGCATTTTATATATTGCAATTTGTATTGCTGGTATTTTTATTATAAAATCCCATCTTTACATTTTCTTAGTATTCATTTTGTGGGGAGGGGGAAACTATTTACTCATAGCTGGGACCTTAACAGGTGCTATCACCCTGGGTCATCCACACTCCTCAAAACCTCCTGATCAGAGGCCTTGCTACTGGATGCAGTTTATCCTCATACCAAGAATGTAGAATGATTTACTGAGACAAGTCCAAATAATTAACCCACAACTGGGGGAGAAGAAGTGAATTAATACTTTTCCCTACGAGTATTTGTGACTAAGTGAATATAATGAACTTGACTGGTATTGGAACTCAGCTCTGTGATTTCTAGTTTCAAAACATCCATTACACATCCAGGTTTACAGCACCTGGTATTTCCAAGCAATTACCCATCTAGGTACTGATCAGTATCATATGAGAACCGGTGTTTCAACATGATATAGCTGTAACGCCTTATACAGACTGGGATATATATGGAATTGACGACAATATTTTTAAATAAATACTGACAAAAGTGACTAATAAATAGAAGCTGATAACAGTGAGCACCTTTTAAACAAGTACAACATGCATGTTAATTCTCTTGTAATTTCTAAGGAGACTGATACAAATCTTATTACATGGTATTAATTATTCTCTTCAAAACAAAAAGTCATTAATGTACATTTATTATATGAAATCCCCCAAGGCCTGTGCAGATATTTTCCTAAACTTGTAATTATTATGCTAAAAAATGATAAAACTTACTGTGTAAATATAAACTTACAAGAATAGATATTAAATTAACACCAAATAATAATACTTAGTCTTTAGTTGGTTTTAATGCCTATTTGTATCTGAGAGCAATAGTTAAGCAATAATATGGTTGATTTTTGTTGAATGAGGAACCAGTTAAAAGTAACATGTACAATAAATAATATCATCTATCCCTTCATAATATAGGCCATCATGGTTCCCCACAAATTCCTATCTAGTTTGGCTCTTAGCAGTTTTTCTCACTTTGATAAGCCAACCTCACCACCATTCTACCATCCATTCACACAAGCTTGTCAGATAAGTTGCTTATTGCCTTCCCCTATCTCTCTTGCCCACAATATGCCCTGTGAGTATTAAGTTTTCCAAGACCCTTCTTTCTCCTTATGTATCCAAGGAATTTCTGCTGTTATCCCTGATTCTGAGTACAAGTGTTTTTTCTGTTACCATTTTCTTTAAAACTTCCTTGTTGCTTACTTGTTCCATCCATGGAATTTTCAGTATCCTTCTGTAGAACCATATTTCTGCTTCTAGTTTTTTTCTCATCTGTGAGGAATTTGTCCAACATTCACTGCCATATAAGAGGATGGATATCACATAGCAATCCTGCACTCTTTTCTTTGTCTCCAATGAAATTTTTCTACTCTTTTCTAAGTTTGCTTAGCTTTTGGAATGTTTCTTTTGCTAGTCCAATGTATGTACGGAACTCAGTGTCACATTTTCCATCCTCTGTTAAAATGCTTCTCAGATATTTGAACCACTGCACCTGCTTGATCTTTCCAATTTGTAACTTGCATCTTTGGTTTTTTCTCTTGCTGATACCATAACTTCTATCTTCTTGCAGTTGATGGTTAGTCCTTTTTTCTCATTTTCTTCTACTACCCTGTCTCTAGTTTCCTTTCCGAGTTGGCCATCAATACAGTGTCATTTGCATATCTTATATTGTTAAGATTTTGCCCACTGATAATAAATCCTGGTAGAGTCTCCCGTTCACTTAGGATAGCATCACAGTAGAGGTTGAATAAATAATCTGAGAAATCAAGCAATTAGGCTGGCTACATTACAGCTGGAAATACAAGGTAATTTCATGTACAAGAAACTTCTAAGTTATATTTTAAAATGTTGTAGCCAATTTTGAATATCTACAGATGTTGAGAGAAACAGAGAATGAGAGAGATTTGTAATCAAGATGCAAATGATGGCATAGCTCACCTGCTGTGTAAGGCTGGTCATCGTGTGTCTAATGTCCATAAGACAATCCTTCCACTTTTGATGCTGTCGAAGCAAGTCAAGATTAAATAGTTGTTGGACCTATGAGTATAAGTGAAGATAAAAACAACATATGAACAGAAGAAATTTTGGCCATCAAATACAAGGGAACCAAACTTTTAAATTACTTTAAATCACGATGAAGAAATAAATTTCATGTGTTATGGAAAAATACATTTTTTTATACTATTCTTCACCCAATCCAAGGTCCAAGGGCCATTCAAAGTAGAGGATTATGGAACGAGGTTGTTGTAAACCTAACTTTACAAAAGAAGGAAATGAGATACATATGTTATGAGGATATGTAGGATAGATAACAGTTGATCTTAAACTTGAAGAGGTTAAGACCATAATTATCAGGTAAACATCCTTTTGGGAGTCTTTTCCACAAACAGTTCTGAAGAAGAAGCTAAGTGGAATTTCTTCTTTACCATTGGAATACAAAGGGAATGAGTATGAGTTGACCCTGTGTATGTGGCATAGTGGGTTGTAGCTCTCAAACTCTGGACTGGTGGAACTAAGGAATGTAGCTCATCTGAATATCTGCCATTAAATCAGTGATAGAGTAGTGAGAGGATAGCAATGTTTCATCTGTGGGAAAAGGGTTGTAGGGTGGAAAATTCATCGCCCACAAGTAAAAAGACTGAAATTTTCATTTTTATAGTAGCAGATAAATTTGCTATTTTGTTTTAATTACTTTTTTAAAAAAATATTGTTGCTTGTATCAATTTAGTTAAGGCTGGACAGATCAAATTTGGAAGTGTAGCAGTTTCTTATTAATCACCACAACAGGCACCTCAATGTGGTGTAAGGGTTAACAAGCTTGTCTTGCTAGAACAGTTACAATACTTAGAAAATTACCTTATTAATCACCACAAAACTCAAACTGTTGATAGCCAAAAACTTTGTACAATGAGGACAAATTTTAAGGAATATTCTAGGAAGGAATCAAAATCTTATAGAATAAATATAAGAGAATATAAGTTATAACATTTCAATGTGCTTAGTTTATTTGTTGTTCATACAAACAAAAATCAAGAAAAAGCCAAAGAAAGCAAATCAACAATACAACATTTTTTTAATCATTTCACCCCAAGCAAGGCAAGAAAGCCACTAAGATGCAAGGAGTTACTGAGTGTAAGAGAATATAAGAAAGAGAAGAACATTATTAAGGAGTGAGAACAATAAAACAACAGAAATTAAGAGGACAGAATATAACAATTGACACTGCATTTAAATTTTTGCAGATCAAACTTGACTGGAAAGCAAGAAGCTGGAAGAGAGTTCCAAATGTGAGAAGTTTAATAGAAAAAACTGTTAGCATAGAACTTACAGTTACATTTAGAAATTTCAACTGTAAAATGATGAGACTTTGCTGTCAATTTAGTCAGTCAGTTATGTGCCATGTGTGATACACACTTAGGCGATCATGTATCTTTTATTTTTTTTACTTAAAATGTAAACAAAGTAATTTTTTAAATATTTTTTTTTTTAATCAGATATTATTTATTATTCTGTTATAATTGTGCTTGTCCCTCTCTTCATTAGCTCGCACAACCGTTATGCCAAACCAATATCTCAAATATAGGACTATTCTGTTTTGATCATGCAGAAAGAGGGAAAAATCACTACTTGGTTTCAGTGAGAAAATGAAAGAAAGAAGGGTAGATAGAAGTGTTTAACATCTCCTGCCAATACCTCATAAATAATGGACTATTCCATTTAGATAAACAAAACATATGAGAGATGCTACTTGGATTCAGTGAGAAAGTGAGAAAATGAATGAAAGAAAGAAGGTATGATAGAACTGTTTAATGGCTGTTTCAGTGAAATGGAAAAAATTGCTAATTTAAAATTTTTTCATTTGTATTCATTTCTTAAAATAATGAAAATCATTCATATTTATGATTGTTATTGCAATGTTTTGTTAAAATTGTTACATTCAAATATTTTACAATGCAATAGGGGAATTTCTATGGATATTGTCATGAGCTTAATCAATTATTAACTCAAGAATTAAGATTCATCAGAATATTAAAATAGGAAAACTGTGAAATTTTTATGGGTCTTTCTAGTTATTTTTAGTGGGTACACGCATTTCAGTTGATATTCAAAATAAAAAAAAAACATTTATAGTAATAAGAAATAATGTCAGATTAAAAATCCATTTATACATTGACATGTTGCGTGATATCAATATGTCTTGATCTGCCAGAGGATAAAAGAAGTTAAAGAAAATAAGTTTAATGAACATGGACTCAATGTCCCTAATCTAACCTTTTCACAAATGGAGCTGTGACACTTTCTCAGTTTTCTATTCTCAGTTGTTAATTTTTCAGCAGCTGATTGCAATTTGTGAATGTAAGCCTTCAGGTCTTCAGGATCATCCCATGTCACCGTAGTTACTTCTTGGGAGTTTTTAGAACCTGCAACAAAACAACATCCACAAGTTAAAATCAAAACAATATTTTAAGTTAATGGTATTCTTCTTCTATGCACTATGTCCCTTCAGAACATTGGCAATCATGGCTCTTCACAATTTCCTGTCTTTTGTAGCTCTTAATAAATTGTCTTTTTGCTATCTCTCCTAAACCCTGTTCTGCCATCCATTTACACAAGGTAGGTTCTGTGCTGTTTTCCTCTCTCCATCTTACATTCAATCTGTCCTGTGAGTGTCAAATTTTGTAAGTTTTCTTAGTTCATTATGTGCCCTCAAAATTCCAACTTTCTCTTTCTGATGTTAAGGGGCCTTTTTTTTTCTCTCTAAAACTTTGTTGCTGATCACATGGTCATTCTCAGCATCCTTCTGTAGAACCATATTTTTGTTGCCTCAATATTTTCTTCATCAGCGAGGAGATTGTACAACATTCACTGCCATATAGGATGACTGATATTATGTAACAGTTCAGTACTCTTTTCTCTATTTCTAAAACAATTTTCCTGTTTCTTAGTACTTTGCTTTGCTGTAGAAAAGCATCTTTCGCTATTCCAATGTGCTTTCGAATTTAAGTGTTGCACTTTCCATCCTCTATTAAAACCCTTCCTAGATATTTAAATTGCTATATTTGCTTGATTTTTGTATCTCCAATTTGTAATTTGCATGTCAGGCTGTCCCTTTTGTCGACAACTATACACTGTCTTCTTGCAACTGATGTTTAGTTCCTTCTTCTCATTTTCCTTCATTACCTTTTGTAGGAGTTCTAGTACTTTTCTTTCTATGTCTGCTATCAACACTGTTTCATCTGTATATCTTGTTAAGATTGTGGCTGCCAATAATGAATCATGGTAGGACTTCTAATTCTCTCAGAATAGCCTCACTGTATAGGTTGAATAAGTCCAATGAGATGACACCTTGTCTTACATCCTTTTCTATTTTTGTGTATTTACCGAATTCATTTTCTATCCATATGCAGACAGTTTGCTCCAAGTATCAGTTCTGTGTCATTTTAATATCTTTCCCAAATAAATCAGGCTTACCTAGCTGTTCCAACAGCTCTTTGTGATGTACTTTATTAAATGCTTTTAGATAATCTAAAAAAACATGGGTATAGAGATTGAAATTTATTAAAGTTTTATAGATATCTAATTTTTATTTATCTACATTTTACATAACCCATTACAGTTGTATAGGCATCATTTGTACTGTAGCTGTAGCTGGTGCGTCTGGAGCAAGATAACTTATTGAAGCCCACCCTTTTCAAGCTGGTCTTAAATTCAGAGTTATTCTAGACTTGCTGCCACCCAAGGCAAGAGCGTTCAGTCTGTTCAGCTATTTAAACACATATCTGAGGAAGAGAGATTCATGCCTTTTCAAGGTAAAAATTGATCAAAACAGGCTAAGCCAGAATTTGAACATAGCATACTGATTTGAATTTATATGTCAAAACTGTTACACTATATCTACATTCACTTAAACATAATATAGAAAATAGAAAAAAAAGTCTGTTAACAGAATAGTAAAAATCTTTTTTATCTTTTTTTTTTTTGCAGTAACTGCTTCTGCATCTGTTTTGGATTTAAGAAATAGATAGACAAAGAGATTGCAGCAATTCTGTTTAGCTCAATGTAATTCATTTAATCCATAAAAGCAGTGTAAAAAAATACACAACTATTTCATAAAAGTACTCCAATCTTATTTTAGTGAGTTCATACTATAAACTTCCATGCAAATACAAAAAAAATGTAGCATATTTTTGGAAACATTCTAAAATTGTGTGTGCATGCAAACACAGATTGAGATAAGTAAGTATGCTAACAAACGTACACACAGTACAATTACACTATACACATGTTTATGTAAAAGAATGAGAATGGGTTTTTTTAAGAGAGAAAAGAAAAGCATGTATAGAACCATCTACACACATTTACTCTTATTTTATATATATATATATATATATATATAGTAAAAACACAATTTTAAGATAAGTTATATTTATGCGTAGAAGTGCTCTATATCAGGGACAGAGTGTGCGTAAATAAAAAAGTGAAAACTGAGGTCAATACTGTGTGTGTGTGTAAAAATTAAGATATAAATAAAAATATATCTGTGAAAAGACAATATGAATAAAGACAAAGGGAAAACTTTTCTTTATCAATGAGTTTCATCCTCTAGTGAACTCTATCAAAGCAAATCCTTCGATTTACCCTGATAAAGTCCATCAGAGGATGAAATGCATTGGTAAAGAAAAGTTTTCCTTTCGTCTTTGTTTATATATATAAAAAATAGGTTAGTTAATAAAACAAGGACAGGTGAAAGGGTACCAATATGCAGTATGATAAACATTTATTGAAAATTAATTATTAACCATATGACAGAAATGAAGCATAGAGAGAAAGGTTTTAAGTTTGGAATTTTTGGATATGCCTGTGTCCATCAACGGAGTGAGGAATAAACAGAGAAATGGGAATAACTCATCGACAGATGTTTTTGTAGATGAGTTATTTTCCAGTGGAAATTCTATTGTTAGCAAAAACCTGATCTCTATCTGATTCCTTTTTTAATCATATTGATTATATATATATATATATATATATATATATATATATATATATATATATATACACACACACATACCTACATATCTTTCTGTAGTGAAAATGTGTCTAGATTTTTATGGTGGAATAAAGCTGTTTTAAACTCTTTAATTTATGAACCCCATCTAAAATCTTGACTGATAACTGACTGACCCCCTACCTGATTTTGGTTGCTTGACCAACTGTTCAAAAGCTAAAGCTGACGCAAGCATCATAGCCTGCTGTGAGGGCAACATTTGCTGGTCAATGGTGTTGTAAAAATGGGCCACCTGAAATGAGAACAATATTTGTAAAATTTCAAATTACACACAAACACCTAGTAATTGGATTAATATACTCAATGTTCAATCTGGTTTTTATTTCTTTATTTATGCTTCCATAGATATCTCAATAGAACACCATGAAACACAGGCATTCAACAATTTAAAAAAAAAAACTTTAAAATACTGAATATTATTTTTAATTCAGTACGATATCTCATTTTTGTTTTCTTCTGGCAGCTCTCAATACTCTACACATTCTTGTACAACTCTCCCAGAATCCATCAAGATTTCTTTTAAAGCTACATGGGCTACACTTTTCACATGCTCAGGCAACTTATTCCAATAAAATACTACCCTTTCCATAAAGAATTTGTAGTTTTACTGGGATGTGAGATTAGACGTTTTGCTATGTTTGATATTCTAAAAAGATTTTGCCTGTAGTTGTCTCCAATTAAAATTCTGTATTCTAAAAGGGTTGTGATGCCCATTCTTTTTTTAATCACTCCCTATAATGCAATTTTTCCATACTCGTGATGTGACATTTTCTTTGTACACATTCGATGTTCAGGATAATCTTCCAATTTTCATCTCCAGTATTAAAGGTGGTATCTTATTAGCTGTTAACATGAGTTACAAAATATGATATTTCGTAGCAATCAAGCCATAGTTGTTTGCATTTTTTTGCCACAGAAAAGTATATACGGTTATTAAAAATATATTATATTTTGAGTTAAATATGACATCTAAATCCTTTTCTGTCTTACATATTTCCAGATATGACATTAAAATGTGAATACATTTTTAGAATTTGCTATTCTGATGTATAATATTTTACATTTTTCAATGTTAAATTTCAGCAGATACTTATATTCCAACAGATGTAAACAATTTTTTATGTTCATTTTACTCTTGTAAACTTCTTTGTATTTTTATCTAGATCGACCAATAATGAGGGATTACTGAAAAGTTCTTGACCTGGCCAAGAAGCCCTACCAAAATAAAAATCTGATATTTGCTCACTTGGTTCCTTTTAGGGAAGTAGGTCAAGGCCAAAATCTTTCTAGGATCACCTTGTATTTCAGAAACAGGGGAGAAATTTATACAAAGTCTATTTTATAACTGTTTTCTCTTTGGTGCTGTGTTTATTTAATTTGTATTTCAGATTAATCTTTTTACTCTCTCTGAATCACTTACAGCTTTCTTGATAAAACTCTTTCAATTAAACTGCATCCTTAATTAGCTGTAACCTTGTGTAGAATTAAAAACAAAACAATTTACTTGTTTTTATTTTTTTCAATCAGCTTAGAGATTTACACTCCACAACTGCTTTCTATTGTGTAAATCTTTGTAGGATCTGTTTTAGGTTTGTCCATGAAACAAGACACTTGAGATACAAATGTCTTCACAATTACTATTTTTTTCATCAGAACAAAAGAAACAAAAAAAAATCCCTAATTACAAAAATAAGGATCTACCTGTTTGAGAATGATTCCATACTTGTAGAACTTTTCTGCTGTCTCTGCCACTTTCTGGATATGTTTGGGAATGGAGAAACCAAGTGCTGACAACATACGAACCTCTCTCAACAAAGTGACAAGTTTTTCATCATAGTTTACTTTCAGCTTTCCTCCATTGTGTTCTAGTTCCATAAGGCAGCCATTAGTTGCAATACTGAAGAATTAAATATAATTTGTAGTGTTTTTTTTTTATGGTGCCAAATGTTTGTACCGCTGAAAATATGTAGTTTAGGCACTAATCAGTATTTGTTTTTGGTATATCATTTTTAATATTAGCTTTACTAGTCAAAGATCAGAGGAGTAAAAATCAGTAAGAAAGGTGCTAATCTATTGGAGAATCTCTTAAAATTGGAAAAAGAACAAAATAAAACATACTATCAGATTAATAAGGCAAATACTTTAAAAACTTCATCAGTTTTCCTCTATTGATTTTAAATGTTTGAACTTTTGTATTTCTATAGGATTAAAAAGATTATAAAAATTGTCAAATACTAAAAAAAAAAGATCTTCAGCTGACACAATCATAACCAAGCGGACATAGAATGATTATTTTATACTTAGACAATTAAAAAAACTTCATGTGGTTTATACACACATGCTGATTCTAATCTTATCTGATTGCTCCCTATTAAAATTGACTACGGGAATAACGGATATGTGGTGTGATGTAACAGATAACAGCTCTATGGCTATTAACTGACTGATGGAAGTAATAGTTTTTTTCCTGCTACTGCCTTGACAAAGAAGTTACAGAACTGTGACTTGCTCAGGTATTCACTCATCTACTCTTTTCTTCATCAACTAGTGACAAGAAATTTTGTCAAAATATCTGTGCAAAATGAGCATAAGCAAGTTGAAATTCTTTATTTACTAATTTTATTTTCCTAACTTCCATGCTCATAACTGTTTTCTTATCTTAATACTACTTGTTAAAACATTATATATATATATATATATATATATATATATATATATATTTTATATATATATATATATATATATATATATTTAAAGACATTTATATTATGTTTAACGTTCTTTTTATAGATACATGTATTTAAGAACATAAAAATATAAAAATTTAAGAATATAAAAAGAACATTAAACATAATATAAATGTCTTTAAATAAATTGTCGGGCTATGTCCAATTCTAAAATATATATATATATATATATATATATATTTTATATATATATATTGTTAATTTCGATCAAGGAATAATTGCTAAAAACATCTCCTCCACAAATTTATAGACAGATGCATGCTGGAATTTCTTCCTAGAAAATAAGATAGACTACTTATCAGACTCATCTGCCATATTTTTGTTCTTTCTTGTCCTTAAGTCAGAACACTACAATCACTTGTTTGTATTCCTTTTGTGTGTTAACACTATTCTAACAATGTGAACTTTTTGCTTTATTACTGTTACTTCGCCTAGTTTTGTCTTGCATATATATATATATATATATATATATATATATATATATATATATATATATATATATATATATATAGTGTCTGTTTAGTATTATTTTTGTGCTGTCCTTTTCTGTTTTGTTATTGTTTACTGGAAGCTTTGTCAATTTTTAACTTATAATTGGCCATGGACAATTATACAAAATTATATATAATACATACACACACACATATATATATATATATATATATATATATACACACACACACATATCTATATAAAAACACATGCATATATATAAATAGATTCAAATAGATATATATATATATATATATATATATATATATATGAAGAAATATAGTTTTAAGGTGTGCTATATTTATGGGATAAAGTACTCAATATCAGAGATAGAGCGTATGTAAACATAAATATAAAAGTGAACATTGAAGTCAACACTCAGAGGTGACAGGCTGTTTCATGCTAGGTACAATTGTCAGGTTTCTGAGCTGAAAAGATTCAGTAAAGTGTTGATTAAGAGAAATCAAACTCAGACGGGCTAAAAAAAAGCAGATACAATGAAAAAAGAAATAAACATTATCCTAAGAGCCAAGGAAAAGAAAGATTCAACTTATTCTTCACTCAACTCCTGAACAAGATGAAAAAGACAGAAAGGAAATCAAAAAGAAATCAATTTCACAGATAAACTTTCTACCCATATATATATATATATATATATATATATATATATATATATATATATATATACACACCGTCACAAATACATACATATATACACACACACACACATATATATATATATATATATACAAATTACATTCTGATGAAAGGTGGCTAAACATGGCGCTAATTTCAGCAATTTCAGAATGAAAACTCCTTTCAGTCAATTTAAATTACTTTTGAAATAAAGCAAAATATTTTGCTTATTGAAAAATATTAAATTTATTAGTTCAAAATTAAAACTAAAATAGAAGCTTCATGAAAGATTATTCATTTTTTAAAAATTCATTTTAAACCTTAAGTATCATGAAACTGGAGGTCCTTAAATCAATTATTGTGCCCATCATCATAAAACTTCAAAAGTATCCTGCTGTGTGCAGACTCACCTGAGGGGGTTGCTGCGATCATTGATTAAGTCAGTTCTGTGATTGATCCAGTCTTCGAATTGTTCCTGGCGCCATGATTTCAACTCAGACAAAATATCATCAGCATCTGTTTTAAACTTTTTAAAGCTGTTTAAGTCACTAAGGACTGTGTTTGCCAAAGTGGTGCTGTCTTCAACCTGACAAAAGAAAGATTTCCCAATGTTTGACAGACAACTTCTTTGAAAATTTTTTTTATAGAAAGAATAGCATTCATTAATAAATTTTGATCACCTTTTGCTTTGCCCACATTCCCTGTAAGTTTTTCAGATATAAAGATACTAAAAAATGAATTGCGTCAACAGCAACTTATTAGTTCCAATAGACACAGCATTGTTGAAGAAGCAGATTTTCTTAATATATAATCAAATACTGTAAATGATGGAAACCTAATAATTACATATTATTCTTATGTAATAAATCAATGATTTTTAAAGATATATTATTCAAGTTAAATGTCCTTTACCTGATATTTAGCTAAAATGTTGAAAGATACATAAAAGTAATGAATATAGTATAATCAATATGTTTAAAAATTAGTAATAACCATAGCATTAAACAGAACAGAATAAAACAGGATAAATAAATTTTATAAAGTATGAAACAGTATAGAAAATCACAGCATAAAAATCTTTTCAGTTAAATTATTTCTAAGGAACTGATGCAACTAAATATTCCTTGTTTATCTTGGTTGATGAAAAATATTTGAAAGACTCAAACTATCAAAGGATGCAAAAATTCAAGACTGCATAGATTTTAATGAAACTATATAAAAAGATAAAATTATTATACAAAAATATTTTAAAAATCAAAGTTCATACTTTAAAAGTGTTCCCTATTACTCTAAACACTGTTTTTGTGGATACACATGTTTGAGTAGATGCCCTATTTTTTTTTTTAATTTATTCTAAACACTATGAATTATGTCTACTAGCCGACACCTTTGAGAGAATTAATAAAGAAAAGTGAGCCCTTAAACCTGCATCCTCCTTTGTCATGGAAACCACCATCTGATCCAGCATGCTTTAGACTGCTTGCCCAGTTAGACTTTTAAAGAATGCACATATTCTCATTCAACTTTCCATATCTGATGGAAAATCTGTGCTATTTTTATTTTTGCATCCAAAATGTAAATCAAGTAATTTCAAAGAAATTGAAGGATTTTAATTTTTATTCTGACATTATTACCATAAACACTATTTTTGCAGATACATGTTTTAAAAAATAACATTTTGAATAATAAGAAATAATGTCAAATTAAAAATAAAATCTATCAATTTCTTAGAAATTACTTTAAAAGGTGCACACAACTGTTTAATAAGTGTTCAAACCAAAAGCTATTTTGATTATAACTTCTGCTTCTTTCCAATCCGAGAACTCCTAATCTATTTTCATTCACAATGAGTCTGTTCTGAAGAAGCGGATTTACTTACTTTTGCCTCAAGCTGACGCACATAGACAATATTGTTCACTATTTCAGGGAGGTTTTTGCCCTTGGGGACATTTTCAGAAGTAGACCCCGTACAAGTACTGAAATCTGACTGAATCTGTTTCATATTCTGCATCAGTTCAGCAAGCAAGGCTTCTCTGGAAAGAAGAAAATGTATAAAATATAATTTATTATTTTCCAGAAATAAACACAAACTTTTTATGCAATATATGATTGCATGTATACATGTTAATCCTGGAGACTCTCCTATGATGTATCGAGCCACAGCTTGCTTTCATTAGGTGTTCCTGCTGTGGTTTCTGTAGCAACTAGTTTTTATACAGAGAGGTTATTCCTATACCCAAATAGTTTTGAATACAGAGTTGTCCTTCTCTTAGACTGGTTACCAACCAAAGCTAGAAAGCCCAGTCTTCCCTGCTATTAACTTCTAGCTTGGAGGAGAAAAACTGGATTCACACCTTTCATAAGGGTATTTTTGCAAGACAACAACCTTGGCTGGAATTTGAACTCAATATGTCAATCCCACTTTCCCTGCTGATAGCCTCTACACTCCATGCACATCCAATACATGATTGATTTTTGTTTCTTCTTCTATGTACCATGTCCCTTCAGGACACTGGCGATTATGGCTCTCCACAATTTCCTGTCCTTTGTACTTCTTAATGAATTGTCTCTTTGTTATCTTTCTTAAACACTGTCTTGCCATCCATTTACTTAAGATTGCTAGGTAGGTTATGTGTTGGTTTCCTCTCTCCCTCTTACCTTCAGTCTGCCCTGTGAGCAATTGATTCATTTTTTAAGTTTCCTTGTCATTGTGTAAAAGATAAGAAAACTTGTCTGAATGAATCAATGTAGAAATTGCTTTTAATGTGTAGCAATACGATTTCTCATACATCCTTAGGAGATGAATAGATAAATTCTTTTTCCTTTTAAGTAAATTTAATGACTAGGATTTTTCAAGAATCCTCTCTCCAGCCAACCTTTGAATCGTCAAATTGCTAACAAACAAGGTTTGTTAGTGATTTTAGATGGCCATAAAAGTAGGATCCATGGAAAAAAACTGACCCCCCAAAACCTGTCTGGGTGATCCCCCTTTCCGGTTGGTGGAACACAAGTGGACAGAAAGAGGTGGTCGGTCCACCAACCAGTATCCACATAATGAATTGAAAATGAGTGAAAGGCAGTCAGTGAAAGGGATGTGCAGTGAGTGAAGCAACCAAGCAGTGAGTATATAGGCATCTGTTTTCCATGGCTGGAACTTAGTGGGAAGTTTGCTATCTCAAAACAGAAGGAAGACATCGTCGATTATGTGAGAAATCATTTTTTTTTACTACGTTTTTGAAAAGCATTTGTCATTTTTTGTTGACGTTGATCACAGCCCTAATATTGAGATAAATCTGTGGAACATAGCAAGTGGCGGTGTATTCACATACAGCCGACCTCAGATGCCATCACAACTTGTGCAGTAATGTGCAGAAACACATCATCACAAATGGATGCACCAAGAATTTTGAAAGATGAGCCAGTTAATTAGGTCAAAATTCATCAACTCGAATCATACAGCATTTTTTTTTTTTAATCAATTCATCCAAGTAAGTCGATAATGCTACTAAGACATTAGGGGCTACTGGAAATGAAAGAGAAAGAAAAGACTTTAAAAGGAAATGGAAATCGAATCTTAAACAGGAAATGAGGAATAAACCTTTACTCCTGTTCGAGTGTCCAACCAAAGGTGTGAACCAGACAATAAGTGAACCTATCTACTCCTATTCAGGAAAAAAATAAATGAATAAATAGTAAATAAAATTTCAGAGTTTAGGTGGAGATGTTATGAGTATAGAGTTGAAATATACACACACACACACGTATATAACCTATGTGTGTGTGTGTCTGTGTGTGCACATGTGTTTATCCTAAAGGCTCAAGAGCTACTCAAAGTAGATGGTTACAGTCAAAACTGTAATGATGAATGAAGTGTGTGATACAAATGAAAGGAGGTGATAGTAACTGAACATTATGAGGATATGGAGGATAGATAAAAATTGATCCCTGTCTTAAAGACATCAAGATTGAAGCATTCAGAGAAGCATCCACAAGTGAGTCCATTCCACAAAGTAGCAGTTCTTGGGGAACTCAAATCTTATTGTTTGAATATAGTGGCAGGTAGTGTGGATGAGGGTATATATATATATATATATATATATATATATATATATATATATATATATATATACATAAACTGCTAATCAAGTCATTTAAAATATGAAATTTTATCCTTGACTTGACCAAAGTGACAGCATCACATGGTAACATGGCTCCTTGCATTGTTCAAGTCATTTTTTTTACATAATCTACTGTGTCATTCTGATCTTTCTATTGGAACCTAAGCACACTGACAGTTAGCTCTCCACAAACTCACTTGTAGCCCTTAGCAATGTTTGTCCTATTGCCAGGCATTCCCATTTGTCTCATTCATTCACATAAGTTTGTCAGGTAGAGGGCCCGCTGCCTTCACCTATCTCTCTTGCCATCAATATGCCCTGTGAGGATTTAGTTCTCCAATCCCTCCTTCCTCAGTATGTGTCCAAGAAATTTCAGTTCTCTTTTTGATTCTGAGTATAAGTGCTCTTTTTGCTACCCTTTTTGTAAAGATATCAGTGACTGCATTTGCCTAAGCCTTTTAAAGCAGGAAAAAGTTGCAGTGTGAAGGATAGTGTCAAAACTATTGTTATCAAAAGAATTCCTGGCTTTCAAAACTGTTTACTTGGACATGATAACAAGAGATCAAAGGAAACATGTAACTTAAACATTTTAAGCAGTAATAACCGATAGAAGTTTGGTTGTAGAACAGTAGTTGTAAATAAGATATATACACACACTTTATTATATATTGTATTGTATGTATGCTAACCCTGTAGACACCCTGCTAGATGTTGCTGTAGTGGTTTCTGTAGCAAGTAGGTTTTATAAAGTGGAATTGCTAACCCAACACCCAACCAGCTTTTATTTCAGAATTGTCTTTCTCTGAAAACATGGGTGCTATTCTGCTCTCCTATTTAACCCATTCCTGAGTGGGGAGAAAAGAGGGATTCATACCTTTCACTAAGGTATTTGCGTAAAAGTGAACACAACTGCCTCAACTGAAATTTGAACTCTGCACAGTGAACCCAGTTTCCATGCTGATAACCACTACATACATGCACATCATTACTGACCTTACATTTACTTTCTCTTATCTTTCATAGAAATCAAGGAAGTGTTTCTTAATGTTTGCAAATGATAATTAGTGAAGATGTTTTAGAAAATATTTAAATTGTTTAAAAAATAAAAATGGATGAAAGGTTTTATAAGATAAATACGCTCGGCAGATAGGTCTCTTCATTTTACATTTGAAATGGCGAGATGTAACCGTAAGATCTATGCTAACAGTTTCTTTTCTTGCACTTCTTGTTTGTGGAACTCCCTTCTAGCTCTATGCTCTCCATTCAACTTTAATCTTCAAAAATTTAAATGCAATGTCATTTGTTATCTTCTGTCTTCTTAATTTCTTTCCTTTTATTGTTCGCTCTCCTTAATGTTTTCCTTTTTCTCATAATCTTTAACATGCAGTAACCTCTTGCATCTTAGTGGCTTTATTACCTTGCTCAGGGTGAAGTGATTTAAAAAAAGTAACTATCATTGTTTGTAAATATCTGATAAAAGTTGCAGTGAATATCTAAGCTATTTAATTTATTTAAATGAAGACAACTGACTTTTTTGTTATCTTTACTTGAAAAGAAATTGTTTCTTTCCAATGTTGTATCAGGTTGGATTTGTTTATTTTCAATAATTTTGTGTTTATATTTCTACAAAGTATAACCAAATCATTTCCATATAATAACAATTTAATGGAATAAAATATATATATATATCTATATATTACCTCTGGGAAACCATTTCTTTGCTGATGGATGGTCTCTTAATAAGGTCCTTGTAGTGCTGGAATTCTCTCAGCAGCTATTGAAGACATATGAAAAAATAAGAAAACTTAAATTTGTTTTAATATCACATAATGTTTCAATACTTATTCTTTAAATATTATCATCATCTGGTAGAATCTTCATAGTTGTAATAGTAGCAAGCATATGCAATACCACCACATGGCATATAAATTAAGGTAATCGTAATATTTTCAATATGAAAGTTCATATTTATACTATTTACATTGATCAGACTGTTGTCCTTATCTTTACTGCCACGTTCACAATGTTTTGGCAGTTGTATGCTATAGCTTTCTTCAGGTGATATTTGTTGGAATTTCAAACCGGACCCTTTATTTATTTAACAATCAACACCTTCGGTGACATCTTACCCAATGGATAAAAGAAAAAAGGCCAGGGATTGAACTCACAACTCTTTGGGTCGAGTCACTTTTTAGGATCAATCAAACAACACCTTGGGGACACACAGGCCAGTGGATAATTCCTCTGCAGAGAAAACAAATACTTGGAGAGTTGAATTATGAAGGGGAATTAACTAAAACTGAAATATTCAAAGGCATTGCATGTGTAATTAGAACAAGCTATACCTGTGGACTAAATAAAAGGTTCAATTCGAAATTCCAAAAAATATCACCTGAAAAAGGCTGCCACATACAATGGCTTAAAAAGTCATGTATGTGGCAATAAAGATGAGGACAATGGTCCAAATAGTGTAAATAGTTACAATACCTCATCTCAGAAATAGACACAGATGATGAAAGCTCATAGTAGCAATTATTTTAACTTTTGTGAGTAGTGGTATATAATTTTCAAAAGTCAAAAAAAAAAAAAAAGTTGCCCTCTTCTCCTTGATTGTAAATCCCAAATCCCTGTGGTTCAATCTAAGTGTTGTGGTGTCCTCCCTCTAAAGAGTCTATGTTAGACCATTCCACCTACTATAAGATTAGTAGGACAGAAGGCCTTGGGGAACAATGAACGGACTGAGCGCTAGTTCATTCGATACACTCTTTCTAATCATGTAATACTCTTCTGGTGTACTTAACCATTTAATTGGTCCCAACATCTTGGCGATGAAGGATTCAAAGAAACGGATTTCACGTTAAATCATAAAAGAAATTTTTTGCCAGTGTGTACAATAGTGGTGAAGAAAGGAATTCTAATCCAACTCTATGACAAAAGGGTATCCAGTGTTAATTACAACACTGACAGTGAAAAAAAGAAACTCTTCAATACAAGAGGATTTCTACAAGTTGAACTTAGTGGTTTGGAAGAAGGTTGGTGAACCTTGTTATTTTTTCCATTCCAACAAGTCAGTGAAAGAACTTATTGTTTTTGCTAATAGGGTAAAGTAAAAGTTTACCCCCACTCCTGCTTTTAAATTTTTCAGTAAAAGAACTGTACAAGTCAAACAGACTTATTTGAGAGGGTAAAAAGAAAAAGAATTAACAGGAGATAACTGATAACTGACATCCATTAAACATGGCACGTGGAAGTAGAACAGTCTACCCCAGTGAGCAAAATAAAGGGTTCAGTTCGACATTCCAACCAATATGGCGACAAAGATGAGGACAATAGTCCGAATAATGTAAATAATGTACATAATACCTCATCTCAGAAATATAGACAGATATATTTTAATCTGTTCATATTAACCTTTGTGTTTTGATTAAACTACTTTATGGGGAAAAAAGAATACCTTTCTACTCTTCTTTATGTGTATATTACAAAATTTGTCTTTCTAGCTGATGCCATTAATCTGCCCATTCCTATTAATCACATGGTTTATCTTTTGTGTTACTATCTGTAAATCTTCTAACTCACCAAATAGTTTGTACATTCATAAACTTGTAAAATCTTTAAAATGCAGACAATATAAACATCAATATATTCAAATGACTTTTTAAAAATTTTATTTCAGAATCTACTTCCTCCTCACCTGCTGCAGATTTCTTTTCGCATTTTGCAGTCGCTTCTTTAAAACATCTGCAACCTTCTGCTCAGCAGGAGCTAGTGCACGATTAAACTGTACCACAGCTGCATCCCACAGAGGTTTTGTATATGGATTGTAGAGAACAGGGTTCAATCCTGTAAAAGGGTTAAATGCATGTGACATGTTCAACTCTTGCTGCTCCTGAGAGGTCAACAACCGACTCATCTGCTCATGTACACAGCGCACAGACTGTACCTGCAAAAGAAATAAATACTCAGTAATCAGAAGGTCAGTGAAATATACTGATAGAATCAAAGCTCTTCTCTATGAAACGGTTGTGAGTATTCCATTAATGTGGCCTTCTAACGAAGTTGATCTGTTTCATCAAATATCTATATTTAAATCTTACCTTATTATTCGAGTTGATGCAAATCAATTAAAGATGTAATCAAATAAATAAACTCAAAACTGGCTCAGCAGATTCCTAGTGGATGTACAAGTCAACTGACAGAGTTCGAGACACTTCTGAGGCTGATTAACACCTATCTGAGTTCAACTTTTGGGGCCACCTGGTGTTCCTCTCTACAAGCTTCAACTAGAAGTTAGGATGCTTAACCTACCAGAATTGTGTAGTGGAACTTACCTAGCAGTCAAGTAGCTTCTTCCATATGTCATTCAGGTAACTATTAAAACTGAGGTAGGCAAAAAAGAAGACATGTTCATTCCCTCTATCTCCATAATTCCAACAGAATTTCCTTTGAATTCAAGGAATTTAAATTGTCAGTGATTCCCCAAACAACCTTTTCATACTAACATCCAATAAGAGAAGCACTAATGTTGTGTACCCAAAAGCCAGGACATCATCATTTGTTCTGTGCATCAGAATATTCTTTAGCAACGCCTATATCATTTGTAAATAATTTCTTTTCATTTGTCATGATGTGTATGAAGGAATATGTTAAAATACTTTTTCCTTTCAAGTTACTTTTTTCTTCAACACTAAGTATTCTTGCTAGTATATATATGTGTGTGTGTGTGTGTGTGTGTGTGTGTGTGTGTGTGTGTGTGTGTGTGTGTGTGTGTGTAAAACAAATTGCTAATACCTAAAAATACATAAAATTACTAGAATTTAATGCATTTATAGGTAAGCAGATTTTTTTAAAGATCTTAAGATTCTTAAAATAAGAAAAGCATAGATTAGTTGTGACACAATGCCAGAAGTATAGGGCACTCAGTGAGGATCAAACCCACTACTCAGTCATAATTGAGCTAGTGAGACAAGCTTGCTAACCCTTAAACCATGTTGATATGCATGTGTGAATCAAGGTTGATAAAACACGCACACAGCCAGGAATGGTAGCTTATATGGGGCACCCAGTGAGGATCAAACTCACTATTCAATTGTAATTGATCAAATGAGATAGGCTTTCTAACCATTAACACCACATCGAAATGCTCCAATTCGCACAAATGTTATGATGAAAATCAGAAACTCCTTGTAGTTACTTGACAGACATATTCAGAAAGCTACTTGGCTAATTATAAAAATTTGACTTGTCATTTCCTACGTGTTCAAACATCCCAAGATACTAAAGGAGGGTTAATCAAATAATAGTCACCATGCAGGGTAAACTGGACTCTCTAGCCTTGAATCTAAGAGAAGTAAAACTGAATTCCAAACTATCTTTCCCAAGAATTCACAGTTAAAGGAATCTGTGGAAAGTCATGACCATTCATATCTTGAAGGGATATGGTTTTTAAAGAAAGGAACAGTTATCTTATAAAGGTAACCAATGTTATTTTAAATATCAATCATATTACCTTTCATAAATGAATGCAGTGGATTATGATGGAAGTAATGGTTGGTTGTGGATATGTATTAATAAATTATAGTAATTTCTTTTCATATAAATACAAATAATTACTGGTTTACCTCTTCTATTCTCTGGGCCAGTTGCTGTAGGTGCTTTGGTACAAACTTGTTACCCTTCCAAGGATGAGGGCTATAGCGTTTCCATAAATGGAGTGTTAGTGATTCACAGGCACTTATCCAAGTTTCACATACAGTGATTGCTGAACGAAGAGCTTCATGGATTTTGATGTATGGTCCAAACCAGATGTCCACTTCAGAAAGTTTCTTCTTCACATAACGCCCAATGGATGAAGCTGAAATGAAGTGGTAGAAAACAAAACAAAGTGTAATCATGCAGTAAAACAAATGTGGGTCATAGAGCCCGACAACACTTCTGCTTCATTCCGCTCTGTCCAACACAAATATCCACAGTTCCACAGCTGTTTTTGTATGATTTTCTCTGTGTGTTTTACATAAATCATTCATTGGCATCCCCTCTTGTTTTTGCCATCTTTTCTTTAACATCTATATATATATCCATTTGTTTTTCAATTACAAGGAATAATTTAAAAGAAAATTAATTAACCTGACAAAAAATTGTTTGTGTAAAATATGTATTTATTCATTTGCTCTTTAATTAAAAACGTATTAATCTGTTTGTTCTTTAATTAAAGATCTTTGTTAGAAAAATGTTTATTTTTACCAAAATATTATTATTTAAAATTTTTTCCATATTTTTAAATCTGTTTAAGTAGTGTCCAGATCTGTCACTAGCTGAAGAACTTCTTGACATTGACACCAATGATTTCACCATGGAAAAACTTCTAAAGACACTTTAGTATCAAGCTTGGCAAAACTAGAGGAATAGATGTAGCCTTCAATATGGAAATCCTGAAATATGGCGGCCATGATCTTTTGAGAAATATCTGCATTTAATTTTTTTCCCTTACAACTTGTATACAATTGTTGTAACCCAATGGTGATTTATTCATTCTAGAAATTGATCTTTCAAAATGAGATGCTAAGGGGATAAATGCTTTTCATGTCAGTGTGAAGAAAAACTGGGAAATGCCTGGTGCACATTCAACAAAAGAATGGGAGGTGAAATATCACCACGGCAAGAAAAGAAAACAGTATACTGGGTTCTTTATTCATGGATTCATCTGACACAGCCTGGTGTGTGTGTGTGTGGGGGGGGGTAATTGATACATGGGACATCTTTGATGTGAATTCTGTTTTTTCTCACAATAATAGACTAGATATTGTGTTTAGCCAGTAATAACTCAAACAGTACTATCTGACTATAAATCTCTATATCTCAACAAACAGCTCATGGCCTACTGACTTTGCACTACTGCTCCTCTGCCCATCTCTACATCCTGATGGACAACTTGTCACACAGTAATGAATGGCTTTTGACTGGTCATTCTAGAATGAAACCTGACTATATAGGCCCATAACTGAAATTCCTTAACTTCTGGCTAAGTGGCACTTGATTCTGAAAGCTTTTATTTATTTAACACCTTTTACCCTACTTGTAAACAGTGGGTGGCTGCTTTGAAAATCTCACTTTTAAATTTTACTGTCTACACAGTCAAAAAACTGTTGGCACTTCAGTCCTAGATAAAATCATTTACATTCCACTTGACTTTGTAGGTCTAGTGGGGATCGATTATGTCACAAAGACTGTCATATCTTAAACTAAAACAGTACCTATATAAAGAAGTTCTACGCATAGAAAAGAGAGGTTCTGTCAATATTGAAGTGATGTAAATTAATGTGTGATATTTGACTTGCTTTAATTCATGTGGGAATTTCCATAGCCATTTTTGATTATAATAGCAGATCTTCCATCACTAAATTTCATGAATAAAGAAGAAGATCCACAAGACACATCTTAAAATAAATATTATGCTGCTGCTTCTTATGGATGTATGTGTATTGAAACAGGTATCAGCACAGAAATTGAAATCAGCATAAAGAGTTCAAATGCATTAATGCTCTTGGCAAAGGTATGAATCATCTTCCTCCAGCTATGGGTTAAATAGCAAGGTAGACTGGGCTCTCTTGCCTTGTGCAGCAGCCAGTCTAAGAGAAGAAAAACACTAAATTCAAAACTAGCTTGTAGAGGAATGGACTATCATGTTATCTTACCCTAGACACACCCACTGATGCTATGACTGCACTACATGTGGTGATCCTAAGACCCCAATGTTTTAAGGGACTTATGAAATCATGCATGAAAATATAGCATGAAAAAACTTT